>JAWMRA010000162.1:2709306-2744350 GCA_035584735.1 Pseudotriccus pelzelni | reverse complement strand
CCCTGGAAGTGTCCAAGGCCAGGTTGGACGGGGCTTGGAGCAGCCTGGGCTGGTGGGAGGTGTCCCTGCCCATGGCAGGGGGTGGAACCAGATGGGCTTTAAGGTCCCTTCGCCACCCAAACCATCCTGTTATTCTATGATTATTTATTCCGTATTACATGAATATTTATTGTAATTATTTAGAAATATATTTAGATCTATAAAATGACACTTACTAACTCATCTTTTGCAGTTCATCTACACAAGGATCCATTCATTTTGGGTCTGCTTTGAAACCCCTTTGCTTTCCCAGTAGTAGTGTCCAGTTGCAGGGTGTGCCATTGAGACATACTTTCACTTGCTATTTTTAACCCCTGTCCTTTTTTCAGCTCTCCATGAGCACATGTAGAATGTCAGGCTGTCAGGGATCTGTCTTACAGCACTATTTCCTGGCATGGGAAAAGGAGGTGTTCCTGAGAAATGACTCTATTATGACACATGGACATAAGCTCAGCTCAAGTCACCATCCAGATGGATGGTCAGGGGTGAGCTCTGACCAGATAACATGTCTGTAGCAAAATAGTCACATTTATCAAATGAATCCTACATCTAAACATGCCAGTACTTACTGCATTTATACCCACAACTTGGAGGAAGACAAAATTCAGAAGATTAAAGTCTGAAAAAGTGTATGAATATGCAGTTTTCACTGTTACCAGGCGCATGAAACATTGAGAAGGTGCTTTCTGGCTGGAATTTTCACAAGTGCAAAAAGCCTTCTGACAATTGGCTTGACCTTTGAAATAGAGGTGATAGAGGAGTTGTAGCTGCTTTATGTCACAAAGGGTGAGGGGGTCACCCTGGTGGGATGAGTAATTCCATTTTCTGCAGCTTAGCATGAACCTTTCTCCTCTTTCAAAAGCAGGTGACGCAGCAGGCGTGGGGAAAGGTTTTATTTTGCTTTTTCCATCTTTTTTCTAATTTAAATTGAAATGAGGATGTGATAATTACCATAATCAGTGGCAGAAAATGCATGGGACATCGCTCTGCGGAGCACCAAAAATCAGCCTGTGCTCTCCTCAGACTGCGCATTTTACTTTCTAATCTTCTCAAACAGAAAACACAAGAAATACTTCTTTTTAGGCTTTAGGAGCTTTTTCTAAGTATCTTTGTTTTTTTCCTTGCAGACCTGGGCCTGGACCAGTTCATAGTGAAACGCTACGATGGGAAGGTGAGCACATAAAACTATTAAGTGTGGTTTATTCAGTGTTTGGTTTTTTTTAACCTGGAATCTGTTAGTTATTACCTGTGTGAAGGGTGTAAATTAGATTAAGTGTTTGAAGTGTTCTCTTATGAGCTTTTTGCTGTTAAGTACAAAGCAGTGTTTTTGCTGTAATGACAGAAAGATTGTTTTTATAAAGGGCTCTTATTTTAATGTTTGCAGACAAAATATTGCCTCTTCTTGTGTTCTGGTGGGCCAGGAAATCACAGATTGTAATCACATTTCCTTGCTGCTTCTTTCTGACTGTGTGAGAGCCCCACAGGTTACACTGTTTGAAGAGAAACTCACTTCACCTTTCCCTTCCAGACTCGCCTCCAGATTCCTAAAGGAAGGAAATGCTCTTGTGTTTTTGTCTGCATCCCGATCATGTTATTCCCCCCCATCAAACAGCTTCATTTTGTTCCCTTTTGAGCCCCAGGTCCTTCCTGCAGCGGTGCATGACTGCTCTGGGTGTTTGTGCTGTCATGATCCGTGTTGGTAAAATGTTAAGCAAGTTCTAATCTAGTTTTGTGTCCCTGTGAAAGCATCCTCCCTGTTATTGTGGATATCAGAGACCTAATTATCTGCCCTGTAAATCCCACTGCTGTGGTAAAGGCCACTCTGGCCCTGGGACTGGCAGCTCAGGTAACTGCAGGTTTGTTAATTTTCCGTCCTATGGGCCCAGAATGGTCCTCCACATTTTAGCTGGAGTATTTTCATTTCATCTGCATTGTCTGAAAATCTTCTGTTTCTCCAAAGGGACGTCAGCACCCGATCCCCTCATTGCTGCAGGATGCACCTGACACAGAGTGTCAGGCATTTCCAGAAAGCCTCAACACTGGGGGGAAAAAAAAAAAAAAGGCATTTAAAGCTTTTTACTAACGCAGCGTGGGCTGAACACATGAAATTCCCTGTTTTGTGTTTAGTAGGGACAGGTAAGGATGGAATATGATCGGATACCTGGGATCCCTGTCAGCAGTGGTTACAAGTGCACTGGTTACCCAGGCAGCAGAGTGAGGCTTTGCTTGAAAACAGACAACTGGGAGGTGTATTTTGGCAGTTAGTTTTGATACATAAAGCTCCAGAGTGTGTCGTGAACACTTGTTTTCTTTTCCCCCTGCCACAAACACAATGCTTGCTTTTTGTGATTAAACAGAAGCCAACCCAACCAAAAAACAGGACGCATATTCTTTGCAAAATACCCAGTGTTGCTCCCTCTGATTTATGACAGTCTGTTTTGCGTGTGCTCACTTTCATCATTTTATCTTGTCAAGCTTTCACCCTCATCCCCTGAGGCTTTACATAAACAGGATTTGTTTGTAGGGAAGAAGTGCTGAATCCCACGTTATTTTTGCTAATTGTTCCTCTGTTCTCGAGCACTCCACAGTGGACTCCCAGCACGTTGGATAAAAGATCCAAAGGCAGTTCTTTTGAGCTCAACCTTCTGGTCCTTTGCCCCTCAGCAGCAGGGGCTCTGACCTGTAGCAGACTGAAATGGCTTTTTATATACCTTACAGATGTTGCTGCTGCTCTTGGATGTGCTGGGGTTTGGAAAGCCTCAAAGTGAGGCAGCAGATTAGGGGACTGCAATGGACTTTCCTTTATTATTATCTTCTCCTGGGAGCTATTTTTTTCCCCAGTCTAATCACGCCCCAGAAGCAGTGTGCTCTGAAAATTAAGAAATAGGGGTTCTTGTCTGCTTGGCTGTGCTTAAAAACACCTTGGGACTGGCTAAGTTATGCCATGGATATTAGGGCAGTGGTGATGTCCAGGTGAGAGAATAATTTGTGGAGAGCATAAAAAGAATTGGCCTTGGCTCTCCCTTGGTAGTGAAAGAAGTTGACAGCAGATTGATCTCTGACTGCACCTTGCTCTCATTTTGTTGCTTGCTTTGGGTTTCAGTTTAAAAAAAAATAACCCTGCGTTTCCACAGCCAAGCACGACTGAGGTGCTGCAGAGCTGACCTGGCTCACTGGAGTTTCTCTTGCATAGTGGCACCTGAGGGATAAAACCCTTTGGCATCTCTTCCTCTGTGCCTGTTTCCAGCCACATTTTCCTCTTGGCTTATCAAAGCCCGTCTCTGCCTGGAGGGGATTTGCCTTTGTGTCGGCGGAGCTGCTGAGCTCAGGCAGAAGGGTAAGAGGGCCATCCTTGTTCCCCTAAGCATCCTTATGGATGTCACACAGAGGCAATGAGAGTTGTGGTACTCAAAAATAAGGCCTGTGCACTGGAAATTTCCTCTCCTTTTTTAAGGAGAAAGGACTCTGTGAAGCTGTGCTGATGAAAAGTACTGACAATCCGCAGGCAAGATCCTGGCTGAAGAGCAGGAGAGAGGATTGATTTTAGTTCCAAGCAAAGATGTATACTCAAGGTTGACTGCAAGCGACAATTTAGAAGGAAATTCGGTTAAAAGATTAGAACCAACTGTGCAGTCAGTTGCATTTTAATTACAAGCAACAGGACAGTGTTTAAAGCATCCGTGTGAATTTTGGGCGTGTGTGTTTGAGATCCCAACGCTACATCACTAGTGAGAGCTGATGTGTGAGCTGCCCCTTTCACATATTTACATGAAACTACCATCAAAACAACTAATTGGCCACCGTGGGGTGATCAGGACTGGTCTTGCCGAAGGACTTTGGGGAGGGCCGTGCCTCTGTTGCAGTTGTGCCTGTCAGGTTTCTGAGCCAGCTTGCTGGGCACGTGGCTGAATGCCAGGGTGAGAAGACAATACCTGCTTTTCTTTTCCCCCCGCTCTTCCCACTCCTCCCTAGTGATAATTTATAGAGTCGCTGGAGAGGGAGGTAAATGTTAATGCCTTATTAGTGGCAACAGTGCTCCTGTAATTTGAACCTAAATGCTTTTTCTTCACTCGTGCAAGACCAAAAACCCTGGAGACACTCATCCAGCAAAAACTGTTGGTCAGATCTGTGTGCCAACACGAACTCCTGCTTTTCTTTGACCTGCTGCTGGGCTGAGTGTGTAGGGAGGCAGCTTGTGGCTCCATTTTTGTCTAAGTGTGATGGTTTCTCCCCTAGGGGAGTAGAGGGAATGAGGCATTGATTACTATTCATTCAGAGTAAAAAAAAAAAAATATTAATCAGCCTGCAAACATTTCATATTGAGGCTGAGCAGAAGGCTGATGTGAGAATAGATGCAGTCTCAGGGTGCTGTGGTGTGAAGGTGCCCAGACCACGATTATTCATCTGTTCCAGTTCCAATGTGTCCCTTTCCTCCTCTCGCACTTTGGCAGTGGGAAAGCAAATGCTTTTTTAACCCATCTGCAGGAGAAATGCCTCATGTTTTAGTGATGAATAAGCCCTCACTAAGTAGCATATAATTCCTAGCACATAGAACCTGGCATAAGCTCTATTAATGTTACATAAGTTGCAATGCAGATTTTGTTTAAAATTTTCTTTTTTTCATGCCCTCTCTGTTTATTGATGGATTTTTATTTTTTTTGGCTTATGCATTAATGATTGACCAGATTAATCTCTCGAAGACCTAAAGAAGCAGTGCTGTTAATGTTTTTCCTCTTAATTGTGAGCTGCATATCAGAGCAAAATCCCACCCTGTCACCATCCTGGTGAGCCAGTGCAGGGGAATTCCCAGGTGTCCCACAGCCGAGCTTCCAGCAGTGCATCCTGGTGGAAAGGGGAGGGTGAGATGCAGCGCTTCTAAGAAACCTCTAGCCTATTTAGGAAATAAAATCCTGACCCTGGATGGCTTATTAATTTAATTAGGATACACTTGACTTGACTCTTCTTTTTTTTTTTTTTTGATTTCTCCTGTGGGGAAAACTCCTTGCTATGGCTCGATAAGAGCAAAAGCCTTGGAGCTACCAGCAACAGCTTCCCCTCCTGCAGTAAGTAATTAGAGAGGCTTTCAGTGCCCTCTAATTAAATTTATGACTTAAGGATTTCCTGCCAGCGCTTGTATTTCCATCTCTAGATGTTTGGGGATGCCATAGAGCCACGCAGAGCAAAAACAAGGTGAAGGGCAAGGAAAATACTTCAGGTGGTTTCTCTAAAGGCCAGTAAAACACCTGGAATTCTTTTCCCCAGTACAATGCAGGGTCCTATCCTGAACCAGTATGAGTAGCTTCAGCTGCCCTGACCTGAAGGTGTGTGCCCATTAAAGAGCAGTTGCTGAGAGTCAGCTCAGGAGACAGATTTCTTTCCAGATGATTTAAAGAGTGTCTTAGGAGCCTGAAAAAATGTACTCGGGGAGGATCCCTGTGGAGAGAGGACTGGAGGTAGGAAGACCATCCTTTTCTGGTGGATTGAAGGATCTTGCTGTCAGGTTTGAAAAAAGGAGGAGAAAGGAGCCTTTATTTATTAGCCTGGATTTTTGAGTCCTTTGCTCTGTGGATACGCTTAGGCTGGACATAAGCTGCCATAGACCCAAGCTTGCAGCAAGTGAAACAAGCTCAAAGTCCTGCTGTCATTCAGGAGCCAAACACTGGATCAGAACTCTGAGCTCCTGTGATGTTTAAGTGTCTCTGAAACCTTAATTCCAATGGATGCAACTCTAAATGTTCGCAGTTCAGTAAACAGCAGCACGAAGTGCAGGTGCACTTGGTTTACTGAGCCCATTAGCTGAGAGGGACAGTCAGTATGTTCTCTAACTTAAATGTGATGATAACAGGCGAGGAGTCCTCTAAATCCAACTCTGTGAGGTCTTGCCAGTGTCTGCTGTGACAGACTTTGAAATAAATGTGTCCCCAATGTCTGCAGTTGGAGCTGTTGAGTCTGGGTTTGTGGCTTGCTTGGAAATACCTTGAAGTGTTCAGCTGTCCCAGTCCATAATCCATGTCAAATGTCACTGTCCAATTTCGGATCTCCTGCCTTTAAGTTCCTTCACCCTCGGATCTCAGCACAGGTAGTATTTGCATAATGACCAGGAGGTGTCTTCTTACACGGGTAATAACCTCGCGCTGGTCTGTGCAGATGTTCCTCTGCCCTCCTCAAAAGTGTCACAAGGAACGGGTGGGAGAAAATCCTTGCCTGTGACTTTGTGGAAGCAAGCAGAGATGCAGCTTATTCCAGATAATCAGCAAAGCTGAGCTGAGGAGATTTCTCTCCTTGGCTTTCTTTGCTGACACCACTGCCCACGTTGGTGGGTTTCTTTGCTTGTTGGCTTTCTCCTCCCAGCCAACCTTGACCTTCCCACCTGCTTTGATTAGTTCCTCTGTTTCCCCTGTTTGCTGGGACCTGTGGGGACACTGAACGGTGCAAACTCTTCTCCTGGCTTGTTTTTAACAGCCCCAAATTTCATCCAAGGAAATGCTTAATTGCTCCTAACACAGGTAAATGCACCACGTACAAACATCCCTGTGGGCACCTGGGTTGCTTTAGGTACAGAACACACTTCATCCTTTCCTACCTCCTCTGCCAAATGTTTGTGGTGTATTTTGGCTTTGACAAAGCTCTACTTACTGTGTACCTTTCTGTACCCCTAATTTTGTTGCTTGTTTCCACAGGGCAAATACTAAAACCTTCTGGTTGCTCTTTGTCCTCTTTTATTCTGGTTTCAGGGGCCGCAGCGGGTGTTTCTTCCAGCTACTGATATCTCTGAGACTTGTGTCTTTATTCTAATTCTGATTTGTGGTTGGTTTTGGTGTAACCAAGCATTCCCTCGTTTTCTTCCCTTTTCTAACCCTCTCCCCTTCCATCAGGATTTCTGGCAGGTACAAAGCAGACACAGCATGTGCTTTGATTAGTTTGTGCTCCAGACCTCATAATATGCACTTTTCACGTGAAAGGGACAGTGTACGCTCACCCTTTTTCCCTGGTCCTTTAGTAAATAATCCTGAATCCTCTCCTCGATCCTCAGCCTGGAGGATTTATTTCAGAACCCCTGAATTTGGCTTGAGGAGAGCACAGTCCTCAGGGTATCCATTAAGACGTGGCTCTATTAAGGGGATTATCTTGGAGCAAAGCTCAAACACGTCTCCCTGCCCTCCCATTTTCGCAGTGTCTTTTGAGGCTTCTGACTTATTTTGCAGCTTGATGAGACTCTGATAGAGCTGGCTCTGCTGGAAAATGGCCTTTTCCCCTTGAGGCCACAAAGTTCGTTTGATTCTGTGAGAAGGAACAGGCGTCTCTCTGGCCAAATGCTTTGGGGAAACATCATCTGTTTGAAGGCGTGTAAATTCGGGGAAGGTTACATTTGCAAACGTGAGTTTTTCAAGTCACACAACTATGTAGCGTGAACTGTAGTAAAGAATATTTTAGCAAGAAGGTATTTAGATATGATAGTTCATAAGATGGTTTGTAGGAAAAATAACTAGAAAGCAGAGGGGAGTTCATTCAGTATTAGTAAGTAAAGAAGAAAATATACTCTGGACACTTTCAGTTTGCCTTGTAGCTTTGTGACCTTAATGAAATCCACGGGGGAAATTAGGGGGAAAATAAACAACTTGGTGTTACGCCACCAGTGGGTGTATGCAGCCTTTTAATCAAAAAGTGGTTTCTGGGATCATTTTTGGCTCTAATTTCTTTGATAGCTTTGCTGGTGTTGCATTAATGCCTAATCCTTAAGGGACACAAAATTGAGCTCTGAGAACTCTGTCCTTGGTTACATGGAGTTCGCAGGGACAAGGGGGATGGATGGAGCAGGGCAGGAGGGAATGTTTTAGGAGATGCTTGACCTCAGTCACTACAGAAGGAGGGAAGGTCTGGATGGGAGAAGCAGGTGAAGAAAGGAGGAATGTGAGAGGGAAAGAGAACGGCAGGATTTTTAGTTGAGCCTTAACTTGGTTCCTTCAGCTGTTTGCAGCAGTGATGACAGTCTCCAATTACATGTTTTTTCCCCCAAACGTGTTTCTCATTCCCTGGGTGATTTGTACCAAGTATATGGCCCCAACCTCATCAACTGAGCCAATGTTTAATCCTGGCTTTTTATACAGAATTATTATTTTCCTGGCGTCCCTTCACCCCGGGGTTTGTGTCTGGGAGAAAGAGCAGCCTGCATTATCAACGTGATGAGTTCATCCTGGTAATGTGGGCTGAGAGGCAGGAGAGCAATATCCCAATTTCCGTCTGGAGACCTAAACAGCCATTTAAATTCCAAGGTGGCAAAAGTCAGCTCATTCTAGGAGCGTGATGTGGGCCATCAAGGACTGAATTTAAATCCTCCCCATCAAATTTCCATGCAAAGTGCTGCTGTGGTCCTACAGACTGTGATTTCATTACCCCGAGGGGAGCACAAGTGTACACTGTCCCTTTTTCCAAGGCATTTCCTATTTGCTTTTCCAGCAGGGGTTTCTCCCTTGCATGAGTGGCTCTGCTGCCTGCCAAGGGTCGGGAAAGTCTGTGTGGTCGATTTTCTTGGTCGTACAGAACGCTGGCCTTGCATTCCAGGTGCCATTTGTCTGGGAGGTGATGAATATTTCCAGCCTTGCTGGAAGGGTGGGAATGCAGATTTCTCTTTCCAGTCTCAGGAGTCCACCTCTAGAAATAATTGCTGCCTGAGTTTTGATTCTGTCCATGTGTCCAAATTCAAATTTAGATGGAGAGAATATGCAGGACAACCTCATCCAGCTCTGTTTTTTTTTTGCCTCTGTGTATATATACAGATAAAATACCACACCCCAAAATCAGAAGTTTTTTAAAACCCTTGATTAAAACATACTCTCTAAAGGTCATAACCTGCAGTATTACCTGCCAGCAGTAAATTTTAAGCATTTTCCTGTGTCAGCACTCACCCACCACGATTTGCCATGAAGAAGTTGTTTGTGTTGCCCTGTGTTAATGTGCAGACTTCAAAGTAAATAGTCTGGAGCCACTAGGAATGATACTGTGAGCTTTCCCACAGCAAAAAGAGGTTTATGAGGTTCAGAAAGTCCTTGTGCTGTTTCCATCACAGCCTCAAACACTTTTTTCTTTTGTGATGATATATAAAAATGCCGGGGGGTACATCTAAAATTACTTATTTCACCTCCATGTTATAAAACTGGCGTTAAAAAGTCTTGAATGCCTCCATTTACCCCCTCAAGCCCATGTTCCATGGCATAGGCTGCCTCTTTTTCCCTTAAATGCTTTTGAACAATTGGGCTGAGAGGCTGCATTTTTAAATGTGACTCTGAAACACTTTTTATTTCTTTATTCCAGTTTTATTTCTGAACGTGAGGCACCACCACGGGTCATCATGAAATCTCTAAATACATGTCTTGGCTCTTTAATTTGTATCTTAAAACAATTTAAAAAAAGGAGCAAAATTTAAAATCTCCTGTTTTCAGAGCCTGCAGTTCAGCATTTTAGTAACCACAACAGGCTGGTTTGCACTGGCATTTCTAAAGGGTTTTCCCTTCTCTCTCTCTTGTGTGATAAACTAATACAAAGCATCTGCTATAAATGCCTTAATCAGCAAGTTTTGGTATGCATTTCCCTGGATTTTCAACAGCCCTGCTCAGGAAGAAGGTGTAGCAGTCCATGCCTGGTAATCCTGCAGGTTCTGCTGGGCGAGGCAAATAGGAATTCTTTCCCTTCTTTGCCTACAGTGAGCCATGAAATAAACCCGTTAATTAATGCCTTTTTAAATGTTTTCTGTAACTGAAGGTGGGCAGTTGGGACTGAAAGAGAATTGCTTTGCCTCAGGGTGACTTCACTCAGCGTTCCTGGGTTTGTATTTGCTTACACAGCATTGGTCACCTGGTTCAAAAGGAACAAACTGAGTGTGATGACTGAGTTTGTCAGTGAAAGTCGGTTGTGCTTCAGCTAAAATCACATGCTAATTTACACAATTGCTTTCTGGTTCTGGAGAAATCCCTCACGGTCTTGCATGCACTTGGATATGTATTTTGTTGTCCTTTTCGAACGCGTTAAGTCGCTGTCAAGTGGTCACCTAAGGATGATAAATTCCTGAAGGTTTGGTTCCTGGAAGTACAAAGGTGATGCAGAAGCGTAAGGAATAAGCCTGCCCAAAATGTGCTTTCCCTCCAGATCAAGTCTCTGTCAGCTCACAGAGCCTTCCCAAGAATGTGTTCTTCCCAAAGTGGCAAATTTAAATGCTGCTCATGAAGTGGTTTCTGAAATGCCAGATAAGGTGGATTTGTGAGGATTGAGCAGGTCAGGCTTTTTTAGACCTGTGCTAGGGATGGGAACACCAGCACTGTGTGTCTGTCTCTGCCTCTGCAGAGGAGAGATCCCTTCCTTTGCAAAAACACACCTTTTGATTTCAGATTTCCATAGTTAAACATTACCACAATTCACTTTTCACTCAGCCCGAGGGAAACAATTTTAAAATAAAAAATAAAGGTAGTGTTTGGCCAGGAATGGAAGAACTGGTGGTTTGGGTTTTTTTCCACAAATCCTTTGTTTCCTGGGAGCTGTGTACCATGTACTTGGCTCGAGGGAGGCTCCAGCCCTCCAGATCAGTTTTGGGGTGGAATATGTGAAGTTTGTGATGTATCTCTGGATGCTTTGCAGACAGCCTGAACACAGAACAACTCTGGGGAGTTGCCTGCATGCAACGCTCCATTTATTCCTCTGGCACACGGGTTTGGGGGAGCTTGGTCACTGTATTGAATCTGTTCAACCCAAGTGCTGGGCTTGGAGCCCGGGTTGCCAAGAGCAAACCAAGCTTTATGTTTTGATATTACATTGATGGGTTTTTACCTGTTGTCCATGTCTGGGGCTGTAAGATAACCTGCCTGAATGCCTGTCAGGTGCTTTGTTCCACTGAGACGGGACTGGTGGCTTTTCACTGAACTCCTACACATGCTTGTGCCAAAAGCAGTGGGATATTGGAATTTGTTTGTCATTTTATGTGTTAGTTTGGGTGCTTGCCTGTGTGCCTGTTAAATATGAATCTGCTGCTTGATTAAAAATTACATTGCAATTGTGAACTGTTTCCTGTGGCTTGCTCACTTGTAAATGCTCGGGTTTGAATGTTTTTTGGACGTGCTGAATGATCTTAACCGGTTTACTCTGGTTTTGGGAATGGATTTAATGGAGGAGACTTGACTGTTTCAATGGAGTCCTTTGAGAATTACCTTGTGTTCAGATGCAGAAGAATGTAGGTAACTAAATTGTGAACATTACTTGTCTCTAGAAAAGGATGAAGGTTTGGAAAGGGATTTTTTTCCCTGAGCTGTTTTGAACCTTTCTGGCTAAAAGGGACAATGCTGGAAGCAAAGTGGGATGTGCAGAAGAGTCTCAATGTCTATACACATTGATTTTAGGTGTTACTGAGGGCTGACTTTGGGTCAGTCACCTTGAACTTTGAGGGATCACCAACAGTGCTTTGTGCAGTAGGTAGATTGATTTATTTTCTGTTATTTTTCCTGGAGGTTCTGTATAATTCTGTGGAATATAATGTTTCATGGTGGGGAACAACCCCTGGGAAGGATGCTTTCAGCTTTTCCATAGTGGGGTGGGCTTCCCACAAAGCTCATGGAAAGCCATCAAACACAGCTTCTCAGTGAGCCAGAGGAAGACAAATGGGGGGGTTGGGAACTTTTTAAACCTTGTGTCCCAGTGCTGGGAGCCTGGAAATCTTACTGATCAGGTCAGCTGTTATTTTCTCATATTAAAATCAATGGGAGAAATTCCCTTTTCCGTGAGCTGCAGGCAGTCACAGCTTATGTCCCCCCGAGGTGTGTGAGGAGGAGATGCTTGTTCAATATAAACAAATGACATTTTGTACTTTGTTTGCTCAAAGTAAGATGCAAATAGGTAAATGTCTGTCCCTCCCATCTGTCTTTATATTTCAGGGAGCCACTAACTGGATGTGCTGTTTTACTGTTAGTCTATAGATGTGCTTTTCTCTTGTGAGGAATATTTTGAGACTATGAATTTTAAGTGCAGAAAAGAAACCCATAAAAATTAATACCCCAACCTCTGGAACTTTTTTTTCCACGGGATCTTTGGAGCAGGATGCAAATAGGCAGTTTATGATAAATGCTGCTCAGGAGGGGCAGTCAATAAATCACACGAGCAGGTGAGATGCAATTGCAGGGAGCTGCTTTTTCTCCACAAACCCCTCCCTCGGGTTTAAAGGTGAAACCAGACGTTGTTGATTTGTTCTTCACATCAGCAAGGATGGATCCACGTGTTTTGGATCCATTTCGATGGGAAGAGAAGCAAAACCATATTAGGAGTAAATGGTTACTGCCCCATAAGTATAGGAAACCATTGCCTTGCATCAAATGAATGACATTAACATGTTGTCTGCTGTTAGTGATTCACCTCTTACTAAATTCCTGCCTCTCTCCAGATGGTAAAGGCAGAGTTGCTGGGAATGATTTTATGTGATCAGTAGAGTTGAACTGTTTTTCCCTGGAAACTGTTGTTTTTTTGGTGATCTGTATGATTGTTTTTGTCTCTTTTCTTGTGGTTTCCGAGCCAGATACGGGTTAAATTTTCATCTAAATTATTAGCTGAGCTCATCCCCACTCTGCAGCCACACACAATGGTGAGTTCTCTCAAAAAAAAAAAACCCCAAAACAACAAAAACCTGAGGTGGATGAGAGACATCAGCTGCAGACAGTGGGGCTGACCCTTGCTGGGATATCTCCGTAGGCTTCCAGCCACAGCAACCACCTGGTTGCCTCCAAACTTTTCTTGCTCTTGGCAAGCCTAACCGTTCAACTTGATGTGATGTTTTGCCTGCTTGTTTATTGTTGGTTAACCAGTTTTCTTTCCTTTGTCTTGTATATGGTGGGATCTCCGCTAGACAGAGGTAACGGTGGGGGACAGTCGTGTAGCTGGACCCTCGTGTGGTGGTGTTTGTCGGTGGTTTTTCCTAAAGCTGTTCCTAAATTCAGCCTCGCTTTCACCATGCCTGTGTGCTTGCATGGCCTGGTTTTCCGTGGAATAACCTCAGCCACCCCTACTCTCCTCGTTAATAATTTAATTCTCCTCCCTGTGTGCGTGTGCCTCCTGCCGCTGTGTTCTTGAAGTGGGTCACCAGTGTGGATTCCCTAACAGTTGGATGGATCCTTTTCAGCCTTTGAAGGTCCTGCTGGTCAAAGGGACTCAGGTTTTTGGCTTAAGTAAGATGTTAGGAGCTGGTAATTGAAAAAGAACTGGAGCAAGAGGGAGGCTGAGATGGGTTTCAGTCCCGATCCTCCTTGTGAGGTTGTGTGTTACTGAGAACTACATGGTTATGATAACTTAAAACATACTTTATATTCATGTCAAACAGGTCTTTCATGGCTACTGCTGCAGCAGAGCCTGACTAAAAAGCTGTTAGTGGAATATCATTGCCTTGCTGAAGCCCATATTAAAAAACTCTGATTTTCATAACGCAGATCTCAAAAGATTCTGATCATTTTAAGCCAAAGGGCTGTAGTTTTATTTATCTGTACGTCACCTGGGTTAAACCAACTGAACAATCCCGTGCAATTCCTTATCCCTCATCTGAGATGGGGAAGCACTGATCTTTCCAGAGCTTTTCTGTCAGATTTGAAGGCTGGAAAAGGTCCACTGGATATGAATAGAGATAGCAGGGGTGTGTGTCCGTGGAGTGGCTTGTTGGTGGTAAGGATACAAAGAAAACCTTCCATTTCTCCAATTTAATTGATTCCTTTCTTCTCTCTTTTTGGGGCGTGCGCGGGTGAACAAATAGAAGCTGTCCCAGGAGCGGGAGAAGTTTGCTGATGAGGACAGCATATTTTATGCCCTTGGAGAATGTGGACTCATCTCCTTCTCCGACTACATCTTCCTCACCACGGTCCTTTCCAGTAAGTACTGGGCATTTTCCCTGCAGTTGCTGCTTTTTTAGGTTTTGAAGGCTCACAAGCGTGTTTGCTCTTCTTGTCTCCATGCATTTCCCTAAAAGGCCTCTCTGATTGCCTGCAACTCGAGCTGAGAAATTGCTGTTGCTTCATCTGCTTTAGGCTGAGCTTCAGGTGCTTCAGGAAGACGAGCAGATCGATGACTTCTGGAGATTTATTTCCCTCTTTGAAATGTGACAGATTCTTTTTTAATGAGTCACTTGACCCGCTGTTCAGACCTGTAAATGGAGACGTGTTCTCAAGCTGTGTTCATATGACAGTCCTGTGTTTGGGTGAACGTTGCCTTCCAGCCCTTCGCTGGTCCCACGCCTGCCCCAAACTCCCTTTTCCACCTGTATTTCCACTTGGGGGAGCTCAGGCTTGTGTGTAATGTAATCCAATGAGGAGAGAAGTTAAGCTGTTTGCATTTCAACAAGTATCACAGATACCTTCTGTCTTTTCACCCTGCTGCACTTGACTTGCATTTGTGATATTTCTGTGATCTGCTAATCTGTTCCAGCAAAGTCTTCTGCGCTCCGAGTGCTGGCACTTAAAAGTTTGCCTTGTTGGCAAGGTCCGGTGAAACTGGAGCCTTTGGTAATGTCAAATGGCATTTCTAGACTTTCTTCACGTGGAAATCAAGCTCAAAACCTCATTTGCGGAGCTTCTCTGGCTGCTTGGAAGATGCTGTGTCATAAACACGAAAGTCCACAGCGATTTTTCAGCCCCGTTAGAAAATGGGGGGTAATGGGGGCAGTGTCCAAATGGGCTTGAGACATTTGATTTTCAGGCTAGTCTTTTAAAGTATCCATTTCATGATGATCGGTGGAATTAAAAAGCTGGACACCCCCCCCCAGTTTCCTGCAGAGCCCCGTGCTGTTCAGGAGTCAGCTGGGTTAATCACCCACGGTTGATCAAAGCAGCAGGTGCTTTATTTTCTCTCCACATTCTTTCCTGTTGTAATATGGAGACATGAGAGGCAGCTCTTATTTACTGAGGATCTATTCCCGGGGAGAAGAAATGCTCAGGGTCTTGTTTGTTTTCAAATGGATGTGGTGGGGGAAGACTTGTATGTGACCTTCACGTTGTGAAAACAAACACTGCAAGATAAACCTGATTCCAACCAGGGAATTTGTTTTATGACTTTAATCTGCTTTTATTAGTTGACGGAGTCTCAGAACTGGCTCGTAGGGCCTTTGCTGTTCTTTCTTATATTCATCTTGCCTGTGCCAAAATGATCTCCAGGTATTCACCTGTGTAGAGGGCTTTTCATTGAAGTCTCCACAGATGACAAAGAGCTCTTAAAACCTCTGGTATCACATTACTGGATGTGGTTTAGAAAACACTCTTGCCCTTTTTTTTTTTTATGGCTGTGCTGGTGGTGAACAACCCCCTAATCAAAATTAAGTTCATGTGCTTCCACAGGCGGCAGTAAAGAAAAGTTGTTCTTGGTTTGGTGTAATTTCTTTGTCGTGAGAATAAAAGAAAACGATCGCCTTGTGTTGGAGGAACAGCCAGCCTTGTTTTGGAGGGCTGCGCAGGAGGAACAGGGGTTTGTTTTTTTCCCCTCTTGTTCTTGGGCTTTTAAACGCGTTCACAATTACTGGGGAGTTAGTCAGACTTAACAAGAGGAGACAGAACTGGGTGGTGTGTGCTTTGAGGAGCCGTGTGAAGGGTGGGCAAGGCAGGAGCTTCCAAAAAGGAAAATTAAAAAAAAAAAAAAAAGAGAGACAAGGTAAAAAAGCATTCCAGGGCTTTTAGGCTGAGTTTTAGGTATTTTGGGAGTTTGCTGAATAGTTACTGAAGATGGAGGAGTGTCTCTGGAGCTCCAGTAGGTGATTCCCCAGAGGAAGAGTTTTGGTTTCATTTGTAAAGCCTTTGCTTTTATAAAGATAAAACTCCCAAACAAACCTTGCCCTGTGGCTAAATAGAAAATTCTCTGTTACACCACACTGGTTCCAGCTACTAAACATTACCTTGCAGGAATCCAGCAGTTTTTTTCCCCTGGGAAATAAATAAAATAGCATGAGGAAAGTAAATCTTAAACCAGGCAATTCAATATTGGTTTTCCCCCTGCGTTTTTTTAAATAACCCAAACATTAAGGAGGTATCTGGACAAGAAGACATCAAATAGGTAAAACCCACTAAATACCTGGAAAGGAAGGTGGCATACTGAGCACTAAGCAGGATGATCAGAAGGGGGAGTGTGAGATCGGGTCTAGGGGTGGGAGGCAAGAGGGAGAGTGATGGGGAGAGATCCAGCGTGGTCTGGTCTGGCTTATTGAACTCCAAGCTGATCAATGAGGACCTCAGAAAACAAGAAACCCCAAGGGCTTTGTGTCGTTGTGCTCCTTGGTGGGGGGCGGGGGTCGGGTCGTGCTTCCCAAAGCTTTTCGTTTCAGTCTGACACCACATTGTAGTCACGAGCGATTCCTCGCTCCAGCACTCTCTGTTCTCCTCGGCCGCTGAGTTCCTGTGAAAATGTATTTTTAAAACAACTAATAACGCTTTTAAGTGCTTAAGAAAGTCAGCCTTCTGTTAAAAGCAGTGAGAGCTGAGGGGCCTCAAGGAAACTCCCTGCTTTCTGTTGCTTCGGCTGCTCCTCATGCTTTGGGGCAGAGATAGAAAGATGAGCAAAATCCGGGATAAGCAAATGCTGATTTTCCTGGATCCTTCACATTTCCTCTGGATCCTTCAGACATCACAGGAGAGCAAAGACCTGACTTCCCTGACCAAAGAGGTTTTTGCTTTTGGACTTGCAGAGCAAGTGGAGGAAGGAGGGAAAGAGCTTTTCCATCATCAGCAACTGCAATTTCCAAGCAAATGGGATCTGTTACCCAGGCGCTCTAATGTCGGCTTTATTAACAGGTACTGACGGGAGCTGGTCATTAACAGAATAAATTGGTGTTGTTTCCACAGTTGGACTGTCTCTGTGTCTGGATTTAATCCTCCTGGCAGGAGGGTTAAATAACACTGGCTAAAGCCACAGTAATTACTCTCTTGCCAGGGCTCTCCTAGCAAACCTGCAGCTCCTTCTCCCATCTCCTGCTGGCATTCTTTTTAAACTACAGCAAAGTCCATCCCTCAGGATGGATTCACCTGTGTCATTTTTTTTCTTTCCCTTGTGTAGGAAATAAATCCCAAACTGTCTGACTCTGGGAATTATGTTCTGGCCAGATCCTGAGTGCTGTGTGTGTCCCAGTGATGGAGGGGGAAGGAGTGTTCTCCCACACCGCTGCACGCAGGTGACACGATATCTGGGGCCTGTTTGCTCCCTGGCTGTTCTGAACAGGTATTCCTGGCTGACAGGAATGTCTTCAGCCCCCATCCCTGCCACAAGGGAGATCTGTTATCTCTGTGATCTTATCAGTGACGGCTTAATGCTGCTTTGCCCTGTGCCACAGGGTTCCTTTCCACAAGAAATGGAGGTAAAAGGTTGCTTTGAGTCCATAGGATTGGGGTTTTTTGTGGTCCTGGTCATGTTAACTTTATCTTTAGTCTTTCAAGACCCTCTGTTTGCCTGCTGTGGGTCCATCTCACACACACTTTGGTGCAGGGATGTCTTCATACCTTTCTGCCAGCCCAGTTGCTGCAGTGCGGTGTTTCCCAGATGTATCTGCGCAGCACAGAGATCCTTTTCCAAGGGATATTCAAGCTTCCAAACATAAGCCTGGTTGCTTCCTATCGGAGCAAGGGCTCTCTGACCCAGCATCCCAACTTCTGCTGTGGAGTGGTGACCGTGCTGAAGGACAGGACAAGGAACGGGTTGGATTTCTCACAGTTTGGAGTCTTTCCAGGCACAGCTTGGCCTGTCTAATTTAAAAACTGCCGCTGGGACATGGGATGCTCTCCCAGCCTCTCCTGCAATCTTCTCATGGTCTTCCTCAGTTCATCTCTTCATCATTTGCATGCTGGGATGAGCTCACGGGTCTCCACCAACCTCTGTGTCACGTTCCCTGTAGGAAGGACTACTCTGCATGCCCCACTTGTCAGCCTCGTTGAGAAGTTCCAGAAACCCACTTATGATTATTTCTGTAGAATTAGGAAATGGAGTAATTTTGTGCTGCTCACAGCAATATCCTTGAATAACAGAGATCAAAGGAAGGGACAGAGAATTCTGCTGCAAGACATCACAGATGCTTAATTTGTGTGCAGCCACGTGCTGCATGAGCTGCAGTAGGAGTCAGGGGGACAGGCTTGTTGAGAGGTGTCTCCAAGTGTGGAATATGGAGGCTGGGGGCAGGAGAAGATCAAGTGAGTCC
Source organism: Pseudotriccus pelzelni (assembly GCA_035584735.1). Classification (NCBI taxonomy): domain Eukaryota; kingdom Metazoa; phylum Chordata; class Aves; order Passeriformes; family Tyrannidae; genus Pseudotriccus; species Pseudotriccus pelzelni. Next base: position 2,726,130 of record JAWMRA010000162.1, on the reverse strand, counting down.
AAAACCAGAAAAAAAGTGGCCTTTTTCATCGGCAAGCTTTGAATGGCTTTCAGAACACATTGCTGCTGGTGAGAGTACAGGGCAGTAAAGAGCAATTGAGTGCTGCTAATAGGTCCTTTGAATAATTGGAAGTAGTTTAAAATGGCACAATTGGCTTAAAGATGCCTAATCAACCCACCTAATCCCTCCGAGGCTCCCCCGGGGCTTTACACTGATGGATGGAGTGGGTTTTTTTCAGTGTGGTCAGAGCTGCTGCTCCTCATCTCTTTGCCTGGTGGAAGTTGCTCATCTTCATTAACATTCCCACGTGTGGCTTTTGCTTTTCTTGCTGCCTTTCTGTCCCCGAATATTTGATTTGAGTAAATGAATCAAGAGAAATGTCACTTGCCTTTGCACTACAACTCCTGGGTTAGTTGAAAGAGCAGCTTGGTGTGTAGAGCTGGTGGAGTTACGGATCTACAGGATCATTTCAATCTGATCTTTCTAGGCATGGTTCCATTTATCTCCAAGGTAGGAATAGGTAACTCATGAATTGAGAGGGGTGCAGGCTCCAGTACCACCTTTCCACTCATGCTGGTCTGGTGAAAGGTGTCCCTGTCTGTGGGGGGGGGTGGGGCTGGAACTGGATTATCTTTAAGGTCCCTCCCAACCCAAACCATTCTGGGGTTCCACATAAATAATTTGGTGGAATTGCTAGGAAGTATCACCATCTCCTCCCTCGTTGCAGGAGGAATATTGCCTTCATTTGGAGCAATCTTCATTAAGGGGGCAGTGGGGACATTTAGAGAAACTGCAGTTGGGAGCAGTAAAAATTGGGGTGCCAAATAAAAGTGGGGGGGGGAAGGTTACGTTTAGCTGAGCAAAGTGGAATCTGCTGCTTTGATGGTCTGCAAGTTTCAGAGCTGTCAGTGCAGGAGGAGGAAGAGAAATGGAGGTTGGGCAGGCTGAGGTAATGGTGAGCAGTAAGGGACAGGGTGGGCACAGGGTCAGTCTTCCCAATAAATCCTGGCCAGAAGCATCACAGCCAAGAGGAGAGGCAGGAATTGTCTCAGCCAGGACCCATAAATCCACTCCTGGAGATCAGGGAGGTGCATCTTAATGAACATTCCTTCCTGAGCAGGAGCAGGATGAGCTAATTGTTTTCAGTGCCCTCTGGTTCCCCTGGCTCAGGTTCACGTTGTTTGGATTGAAGTGCCATCACAAGGAATTGGAGAGGGATACTTAGATCAAAGGAAGAAACCGCCTGTGTCGCTTATTAGCTCAAGGAGTGAAGTAATTAAATTTGCCAATGGAAAGCCACATCGCTTCCCTGTCCTTAGAAAACACTGAGCCTGCAGATTTTGGGTGCTGAACTGCTCATTTTAATCTTGCAAGTGTTGTTCTTTGATAAACCACTCCTGGAAATGTGTATTTAGAGGTGTAAAAGGAATGAAATGGCCCTTGCGAGGGGTAAGTAAAGTGTTGTGCTTTCTCTGTTCATCCCCTGGCTGCACAAATGGGATGTGCTATTTTTTTATATTCTATATTTTATATTTCATTATCCATATTATGTTTTCTTAAAAAAGGGGGAGGAGGGAACCCAAACAGCAATTTTTAACAAGGAGTAACAGATTTTCCAATCTCAAACCCGGCAGAGAAAATGGGGGAAGAAGGATGGGACGTGTGGTTTGCTCTTTTTCTGGAATCTTGTAATTAGATTAGGGGTTTGCATATTCCTCCTCTTCCTCATGGAGAAAATATCTTTCCATGCAGTGCTAGAAGGAAATTGCCTCCAGGCTTTCATGCACTTGCAATTAAAGTGAATATGTTTCATTTAAATACTAAGACAGTAGTTGGAAGCTTGTTGCTCCTCGAGAAAAGTGGGGATTCATCACTGGAAGTGCTGGATGGATACAGAGGAAGCTTTTTGTACAAATCCCCTAAAATAGATGTATCATTGGAGAGATTATGAAGGCGGCGTTGGGGACAGGGGGACCAGCTGTCCCCAGCTCAATTAACACCGGATTAACGAGGGAGGGCAAGCAAAGGTCTCCCATCGCAGCAGCAGCATGGAAGGAGCTGGTGGAGGGCCGGGCAGGGATGTGGGTGGAAGAGGAGGGTGAGGGTGACCCACCACGTGCTGCTGGTTACAGGAGACCTTGTTTATGCACGTGGTGGTTGGAATTCAAGGCTGGCAGGGGGAAATCGGGAATGCAGGGACGACAAACGGCAGGACTGTGTGTGCTGCGTATATCAAGTGGGTAGTGACAGGCTGTTCCTGCCATCAGCTTTAATGTCACTGTACATCTGTTTCGGGCACAAAGTTGTTTGGGAAAAGGGATCTCATTAACATGTTTGTTGAGTCTTTTTGTGATGAAGTGCTACCAGTAATTACAGCACGTAAAAGTCTCCTGGCCTTGAATTGGAGCTGCAGCTAACGTGAAAAATCCACTTCAGGTCATGCCATCTTAATTTCCTTTTGTCTGAGTGATTCCTCTTTGCCTTCCCCCTACCAAGGAGATGCCTTGCCACAGTTTCTGCCTTGCAGAAAGTCAGCATTTTTTGAGCATCCACAGGAAATATTCCAAGTTGATTGCACAGATGAGGTTAAAGAGGGGTGAGCCTCACCAGTGATCTACACTCTGCTGCCAGATTTGGGTGGGGAGCAAAAAAAGGGGCTAAGTTTTAATTGAACATTTCAGATGACAGCCCAAGCACTAGTTATAGCCTAGAGGATTCCCTAGAAATCCCAACAAGCACCAAAATTCCTGTAGGTGGTGTGCATCAGAAAGTAGCAGAGGAAGACAAATGCTCATCTATTTGCTTAATGTGAAAAAAAATTGTGGCACTGTGTTGTAGCTTCAGATGGTGATGGGTTACAGGGCCCAAAATGGAAAGGTACTAAAATCTTGTGGTAGGATGCAAGGGAAAGAGCGTGTTTTGCTGGGATGGGTGGCTGGGAGGTGATGCCTTGGCAGAGTTCTGCCTAAATAAACCCTGACAGTGCAGACTAAATGCAATGAAAAATAGGGTGCAGCGGCGTCTCAGCTGGTGAGCTCCAGCCCACATGTTGTCCCAGTGTCATAACTGGACTGAGACAGAGTGGGAATGATTTGTTTAAATTTGTGCAGTGAGACGAGCTGAGTCTGGAGGAGAAATGCCCGAATTCCAGGTCTGCCCCTCACCCACTGACTGCTTCACGGGGCACACAGAGTGCTCTGGGGAATGTCCTCTGGCCAAACTGGTGTTATTGCCGTTAGAAATTGTCATTGGAAATACCAAATAGTGTCTTGCTTTCAAGCTTTTTCCACCTCTACATGGAATAAATGTCGTTCAAGAAACATCTCATCCCAGCTCTTTGTCTTGAGGTTCCCAAGAGCTGCATTTTCTTACTGAAATTGCAAGAATTAGGGAAAGTTTCTTTTGGATAAAGTCTTCCAGAACCTGTGCCTTTTTTACGGAGCTTTTATGTCTTTGTTAACTGTTCCTTTTATTGTGCATTTGTGGTTTTTTTTCATGTAGCTCCCCAGAGGAATTTTGAAATCGCCTTTAAGATGTTTGATCTGAACGGCGACGGCGAGGTGGACATGGAAGAGTTTGAGCAGGCAAGTTGAACAGAAGGTTGATTTCTTAATTCTGCAGCATCTCAGTCATAAGTGCAGTGCTCCTCTGTGATGTTACTGTGTTTTATATTTGTGGTTAGTGCTGGTTTACGTCTTTTCCTCCTGTGCTCTGCTGCGTTGCCTCACTGTGCTTGTGGGGTTTTTAACTGGGTATTTCGAGGCAGAATTTTTCATTCAACCAGAATAAGCATTTTGGATTTCCTGTGACTTTGTCACCAGTGTTCAAGGCCAGGTTGGATGGGGATTGAAGCAGCCTGGTCTAGTGGAAGGTGTCCCTGCCCATGGCAGGGGGTTGGAACGAGATAGTCTTTAAAGTCCCGTCCAACCCAAACCACTCTGTGATTCTGTAACAATTCTTTAGAAGATGTCACCTCCAAAGTAAATAAAGAACTTTTTTTCACTCCACTGATGCCGTGGGATTTTGATCCTGCTTCCTTCCACAGCTTCTACTGTGTTCCTTAATCTTATTTGTCTTCAGAGAATATCCAAGGTGAGTCTGCTTTAGGAGAATTTATCCACTTACTCCAACATAATCTAAAAAAGTGTCATTAAGAGCGTATTTTCATTAGTCCTCTACTTCTCACAAGACTTCATCAGCGGGAAGTTGGGTGCTGGCTTTCTAATGAGCTCAGCCTTCATGTCTGGTATTGGTGAGCTCCTCCTATGAGCTGTGGCTTGTGGTTGTGTCCGAGTGAGAACTCGAGCTGTCAGAGGGGAAAAGATTTGCCCTCCCCAGGCAGGAGTGGATGATTTTTCTTCCCTATGTAGAAGACAATCGTAAGGTTTTGGGAACTCGCAAGCACCCTGAAATCACAGCATGTTAGCAAAGCTCCCTGCGTGTGCTGCTCATAAAAGGGAATTTAAATGCCTTTTGCAAACTGATACCTGGGACCAAAGCAGCCCCGAATAATCCAGTCGGAGATCCTTCCCAGTTATTCAATGACTAGTTCACTTCAAAAGAGTCTCTACGAGGTCATGCTTGTGGCACTTGCTATAAATGGGAGGAACCAGTGGCAGAGGAGGCCTGTTAAATTAATTCCCCCCTTCTGATCTTTTGCTGTCATCCTCCTGAAATTATTACCTGTGGGGATGATGTCATCGTCACGAGTTTGCTGCAGAGCCAGGGAATGGATCCGGGTAGCTGCAGGGGTTTAGACGCACACTTTGCACTGTGAGGAGAAGGGAGTGTGTTTATCTGCCGTCTAATATCACTTCACTTGACAGCTTGAAATGTAAACCCAGGGGTTTGTTTGTTTTCCTTCCTTTTCCGAAGTGAAAAACACCGGTTTTCCTTCTGTCCACCTAGTGCGCTCCGCTGCGGCTCTCTGATCATCTTTAACGTTTCGAAACGTGTTTTGTTAGCTCTCAAAATGTTCTAGAATTAAATCAAGTATGGTGATATGCATGTTCAGGAAAAGCAGGGAACGATTAACCTCCTACTAAAGATGCGGTGACACCGAGGTGCCAATACAGGCGTCACGTTTGGCTTTTTTATGAGCCATGTAAAGTGAAAAAGAACATTTCTACAGGATGAACGTTTCCAAAGTGCTCCGCAGATGAAGGTACAAAATTGAATTAAATAATTTCAAGTCATCCAGTAGGCCAGGGGAAGTTATACATGCATTAAGTCATATAAAAATCCTTAGGAAGGGGAAGGTATTTTTGTTAAGCTTGTTATATGTGTCACTGCCTCTATAGGAAGGAATAAAGTTCCTGGTTAGCACCAGAATATTTTGGTGAAGGCTGATCTTCCAGAGCTTGGGAGTCAGAGGATGAAGGAGCTGTTTTGGAAAGTGAGAAAAAGTGACAGTTCTGGTGATGTCTGAGGACATTGATTTGCTGCACTTCCCAAACAGAATTAAAACAAACACCCAGTTTCTTCGGTGGGAGGCTGAATGTATACCACATCGTGCACGTATATAATGTAACAAACAGTCATTTATACGATAAATACTCTTGTTCACTCCTAATGCAAGTGCCTCAGTTAAGGACATGAAGGGTGTGGTGGGGTCTGCAGCTCCCTCCTGTAAACATCCCACCTGGAAGGAGCAGCCGGAACTGGCCCTTCCAGGGGATTGTGCTGTTGGTGGTGACGCCAGTCTAAAAGAGCGATGTCTTTTGGGGGAGAATGGGTAGAAAAGGAAGAGGAAGAAAAATATCATCCCCCTCTGCTGGCTGTGAGCACATAGGGAATGAACTTCAGACTCCTCCTTCACAGGTCGTCTTTGGAGATAGCCAACAGCAGGTCCTTCCTCTCATTAGTGCCTGAAAACCCTGGGAGTGTTCAGGAAAAAGGATTGCTTCACTAACTGAGCTAATATGTGAGTCGGAGGCTTTAACTGCTTAATAAAAAATATTGAATTTCTTCAGGCTTGCTGAAAAGCCTCAGATTTTCTTGTCCAGCTGATGCATGTGGTTAGTGCACAGCGCTGAATAATGTGGTGCCTGCATCAGTATCAGCTCCAACTCTTCATCCTTCAGCATGTAAATTGTGAGTTTACTCCTCTCTTTTTAATTAAAAAGTTGGCTGAAAAGTAATGAACTCGCAGGCAGTGTTACTGGTGATTTCTCTTCAAACCATTAACTATTTTCATCGATTTTTATTTTATTTTATTTTTTTACTTCTTTCCCCTTCATCTGGTGCAAAAGATGAAACATCACAAACACTTAGGCTGAAATATGAACAAAAACAGTGGAGCATCTCAGTGCTCCACATCCTGGTACAATTGATGAGCTGTGGGTGAGGACAGCTCTTTGCTTTCTGGGCATTGGAAAGATCACTCAAAACAGGGACCAGTCAAATAATGTTGGCTCCAGTGCCCACTGGTGGATTTTCAAACTATCTGCCGCTTGTTATAGATGGGAGAGGAGAAGAGAGCTGTGGGGTGCCACATAAATAACAGCCAGGAAAAGCTGCTCTGTGGAGCAGTCTGCAGTGTGGTAAACACTTGTGTAGGAACAGGGGCAGTTTTCCAAGCTGGTCATAAACTGCATTGCATCAGACAGTTTATAAATATTTGTCTCCGGAATGTGCTGCGTGCAGGGCTCGCAGTCAAAGTGGAGCACAGCAAAACCAGGAGTTGCTGTTTACAGTGCAAAAGCCATGGAATCGCAGAATGGTTTGGGTTGGAAGGGACCTTAAAGCTCATCTCATTCCAGTAGCCCAGGTTGCTCCAAGCTCCGTCCAGCCTGGCCTTGGACACTTCCAGGGATCCAGGAGCAGCCACAGCTTCTCTGTGCTGGGGCCTCACCACCCTTACAGCCAAGAATTCCTTCTCAATATCCCACACCTCTCCGTGCCCTCTGGCAACTTGAAGCCATTCCCCTTTTTCCTGTCACTCCAGACCATTGTAAATAGTCCCTCTCCACATATCTTGTAGGATCCCTTCAGGTACTGGAAGGGCACAATTAGGTCACCCCACATCCCTCCTCACCTCTCAGGGCATATTTAAAAAAAAAAAACCAAAAAAAGAAACAAACAACAAAAAACCCCATCAAAACCTTTTTCATCTTTGTTTTTTTTCCCCCTCTTTATTTTCTCCTCATTTTAATTTTCCCTGTAATGGAAGAACAGCCGGCAGTGCCTGTTTGGAGGCAGCATTTCAGCTGAGGTGAGCCCGGCAGCGACAACGCGGCATTTTCCTCCGGAGCATCCCCTGTGGGGATTGTTCCAGCGCTTTCTCCCTCGTTAGGAAAAAACTGAACGCGCCAAATACCACACTAATGAGGTTCTAGCATCCTTTTGACAGCTGGAGCTCTTGGCAGCTGTTTTTCTTCCTCCTTTCTGACTTCTGTCGGCGGGGGGAAGAGGCTGAAGGCAAAGCAGTGGTGTTTGCTGGAGCTTTGGGAAGCCTGTGCTGTCAGGTGGCTTTCCCCCCCCCTCCTGCCCTTCTTTCTCACACTCATTATCTTTAACACAAATCCTTCTGCTGCCTTGTTGGGAGAGATCAATCTCTACGCAGAGAACAAGCCTGGCTTCTCATATCCCAGCAATAATCATTCAGATGGGCAGGTGCTGGGGAGGTTTAGTAGGATACCTGAGGGATGGAGAGAGCAGGTGAGTGTGCACTTGGGTTGGCTGCCCCCTTGAATTAGCACAGGACCCTTAAAATAATGAACTCTGGGAGTTCTCGGGTTGTCACGTCATTCAAGATCAGCCTTCTGACATACTTTAGGGGGTAGGGAAGTCTTTTGTCCCACCCTTTGCTCTGGGTGGGACAGCCCCAGGGATGGAGGAGCTTCCAGAGCAACAGGCAGCGAGGCGGGGAGTGCCCTTGGGTAGAAAACCCCTGGATTTGTGTACAAGTGGAAAAGAAACATGTTGTGAGCTAACTGGGGTTGGTGTGAGCTCACAAGGGTGTGCAGTAAAGGAGTGGAAGCTCCAAAACATGTGGAGGGTGTTTTCTTCCTCACAGTTGCCGTGGCTTTTCCACCTCTTGGGACTTTGCTGGGGACAAGCTGCTCTCTGCTGACCAGGCACAGGATCAGCACGGGAATGTTCATCTGCAAACTGGGCGAATTGTTTCTAAAACTTACTTTAGGCATTTCGTGCTTTTCATTCTTTAAAGAGGACTGAAAAAGCAAAGCTTAAGTTGCCCAGAGAGGTCGTGGACTCCTGATCCCTGGAGGTATTCAAGGCCAGGTTGGACGGGGCTTGGAGCAAACTGGGCTAGTGGAAGGTGTCCCTGCCCATGGTAGGGGAGGGAATGAGATGGTCTTTAAGGTCTTTTCCAACCCAAACCGTTCTGTGAATGTGTAAGTTCAGCCAAATTTTTGAATTGTCGTGTCATTTAACTATTATTTTAGAAAAAAAAAAAACCAACCAAAAAAGCAACCAAACCAAGAGGATGGTCTTGGAGTACTTCATACTGGTAGCTGACTGATATCCCCCAGGTGGTGGTAGTTTTATCTGTGACATTCCCCCCTGTCATCCCTAGGTGCAGAGCATCATTCGTTCCCAAACCAGCATGGGGATGCGCCACAGGGACCGCTCCACCACGGGGAACACCCTCAAAACCGGCTTCAACTCCGCGCTCACCACCTACTTCTTCGGGGCAGACCTCAAGGGCAAGCTCACCATCTCCCACTTCCTGGAGTTCCAGCGCAAGCTGCAGCACGACATCCTCAAGCTGGAGGTTTGGGCCGTTCCTGTGCGCGGGGAGGGCTGTGCTGCGGGGCGTGCAAGGGCTCCGAGGGAATTTCTGCTCCCGCATCCAGGCTGCTGTTACGTTTCTGGGGAGCGTTTGGGGGCCTGTGGCACCACCCCCCCCTCCAAGGAATTTGTAGGTTGCTGGAGCAGTGTCTGGCATGTCCTGGGTGTGCATCCCTCCACGTGGTCCTTGGCTGGCTGTTGCCTTGGCACTGCTGACGGGGAGGATTGAGGTGATTTAGGGAAAAGCAGTGGAGCCTGTGAGTGGCCTTGTGGAGGAAGGGTTGTGGTAGTCCTGACCAGTGAGCTGTGCCCTGAAGGACCAGGGTTTACAACCTTCCCCAAGCTCTTCATCTCGGCTTTTGTCCCCTTTGCCTCTTTATCCTGAGTATTTTTGCTGTGTTCAAGCCTTGTTTGAGTCCTGCTAACGAGGTGTTCTCTGTGATATGACCTCTGTGGTTCACTCCTGGATTAATACAAGAAATGTTGTCCATCTTTCCTGAGTTTTTTTACCTTTCAATTGTGTTGAAAATCTTTTTTCTTGGCATTGCCACGAGTTAACAGCGGCTCCCAACCTCCTGCTCCTAATCACATGACCTGGATTCGAGCATCAGGCTTCAATATGTGGTTCTTTTGTATAAAATGAGTACAAGAACAGCAGTGGGGGACTTGCTGGTTTGAGTCCCAGCTCCCAGGTGGAGCTGACTCAGTTAGAAATGGTGCCCATCACTGCGTCAGGCTCAAAGATGCGACCTGGCTTGAGCAAAGCCAGGCTTTTATTTGCAGTGGAGATGAGGATTTGTGCTCAAGAAGATCCCCCACAACCATAACCCTTTAGGACAACAGTATTCAGAACTCTGTTGCTTCAGTCTGGTGTCTGATTGTTCACATGCTCATGGTGTGTGATCCAGCATTTTATTAAGTTCTTATTGAGTCAGTCTTGTGATTTTAAACTGAATTTATTCCCTTTTTTTACTTGCTGTTTTACAATTCTAAGTAAAAAAACTGACCCAAGGACTGCTGCTTTTTTTATTACTATTATTTTTTATGAAGGTAATCGCCCAGTTCACTGACTTCATTTCGTGGTCATTAAAGCAGGTGATGTGGGGGAAAACAGGCTGGTTGAAGACAAGGTTCTTTGTGAGCTGGGAAGTGTCAGTTCCTCGGTGCCTCTGCAAATTGAAACGACTAAAATACCTTTTAAGTTTAAGAAACATAAGCTGCAACTTGAATGCAAAGGGAAAAGAAATGAGATTATTCTGTCCTTGTTTTCCCACTGCCATGTTCACTCCAGAGGCGGGCACTGGAGTGTTCCTGACTCTGTGCTCCTTCCACAGGTCCCCAGTTATCTCATTAAGAAGCAACAGGGATTTTTTTTTTTTCGGTTTCATGGTACTTGTTCTTCTTTTCCTCCTGTGGCAGTTTAGTTTTTAATGATTTCACTCAATTGTGTGTCTTCCTGGCGAATGTGTGTTGCCTTTCTAACGAGTTGATTGTTAATTGGGGACAGTAAAAAAAATATATGTCTTGGCAAGTTATCGAATATCATAAAGGCAGCGCTACTGAACCCCTGACAGCCCCCTTGGGCGCAGCACCGTGCTGTGCTTAGCATTTTCGAGACTCATTTCAGCTGGAACATTCACCTGTGCAGGGGGAAGGGTTCTGTTCTGCCAAACTTCATTTTTTCCTGAGTTCGGGGTACTAAAGCACCTGATCCTTCTGCTCGTGGCACTCGTGGATTTAGGCAATGCAGGACTGTTTCTGTCCTCAGCATTACGCAGCGGGGCTTCTCTCCTCTTCTGTTTTTGTCTCTTCTGACGTGATCTCCCACCTTCTCTCCCTGCTTGCCGTTTGATGTGTTTGTTCGCAGTTAAGCAGCTTTTCACGCGAGCGTCTAGTGGGGTTGTGTTGCTCCTTTTCCAGGCAGGGCCCCCCTGAACTCAGCCACTTGAAAAGTGTGATAATTTAGAGTTGAGATGTACCTGGAGAAGAGAAGGATTTACCTTGACCCATGCAAATGAGGGGGGGGAACGTGAGAAGCGGCACTCAGCTGAACTCCTGTGCCCCTCATCTACTCAGCCTTTGCTGGCTTAGTAAAATTGGAACGTGTTCTGAAACTGGGATGTTAATTTGAAACCCGGCTTTTGTTCGGGTTCAGAGTCTGAACTCCAGGAAATTTCTCTGGGGAAATGCAGGTCTGAGAAATCTCTCCTGGGGCTGGTGCAGCAGTGACATGAAACCTCTGTTCTCAAACTGGGACACTGACTTGCTCTCTCCTAAAAGAAATCTACTTTAAGCAAGCCCTTTTTGAAAGCTGTTCTCCCTTCAGCTCAGGATCCAGGCATTTCTGCAGTTAATACACTTGAGAGTTGGTTTCTTCAGCTGACTGAGGGTGGAACAATACTTTCTGACCATCTGAACCCACTTTCTTTCTTTCTTCTTACTGATTTTGGTTCTTTCTTTTTTTTTTTTTTTAATCAAAATATCCATGCATATTTCTTGCTAAGATTAAGCACAAACTATCTCAGGGGATTTAGATGAGACAAAGCCCTGAACATTTCAATGTTCCTTGTGGCTGAAGTACTGACAGCAGGTTTAAGTAACCATGGCCTGGTGTTTTCTTCTTCTCTTCTGCTTATTTTTCTTTTTGATGCAAGTGCATTTTCCATCCTTTTATGGAAACTCAGCAATCAACTCAGTTGCAGGAAGGGTAGGATGAGAAAAGTAACCACGGGCAGAGGTAGAAGAGAAGCTTTTAATGGCTTATTCCAACTTTTATTTTTCATTACAGGTTTGTCTGGACAGATTCTGCAGCTCTGACATATCCCATTAGGACAGAGAGCGTTTGGCTCTTTTTTTTTTGAGTGAAAATATTCAGTGAGTTTGGAAAATGAATAAGACTTGACATCATTATTTATGCTATTTCTGCTGTTGGTGCCTGTCCTAGATATTCCCATATCCTTGGTGGACCAAAAGGAGTCCCAGCCAGCCTATGGGGCCTTTCCAGCCTAAAGTTTTCCACGATTCTGGAGGTGCCTGTAGAAAAGACAAAGGCCTTTTGTTCTCCACATCTCTCAGCCCTGCCAGGCAACCCAAAGCCTGGTGATAGCACTGATTGAATCACCAGAAAGGTCTTCCAAGCAAAGTAAAATGGGATTCTCTAAGAATGCGGCAAAGGTACAGCAACAGCATTACTGTCATCTGAAAAACCCCTTATTTTCTATGTCTGTTCTGTGACAGGTGGTGTGAGAGGAGCTTTTTTTTAATGGAAATTCCTGTTTCCATGGCTAATGCCAGTACAATTGCTGCCTGGTTTGGTTTTTATGAGGAAGGGGGGTGATGGATGCTCTTCCATCTGCACGCAGCTCCTTAGAAAGAGCTCAATCCTTTTGGATCTCAGCCCTGTCTTAACAAATCCTCTGGTTTCAGAAGGCTTTTCTGGTGCTTTGCAGTCTGGTTTTAAGGTATATCTGGAGTCTGTAAGTGCCTTTCTCTTCCATGTCCCGGGGTTGGTATCTGAGTAAACCTGTACCAGGTCTTAAAAGCTGCTGTGTTGTTACCAGTTTACTCGGGATTTTTTTTGGAGGGGGTTCTGCCTTGTTTTTACGTGGGCTGGCAGGGTGATACAGGTTTCCAGAGATTTGTTAACACAGGCAACAGAGTTTGCAGCAGCGAGTCACATATCTTTGTATCTGCTGCAGTGATTTAGGTGAAAGACAAGAGTAACTTAAGTAGTTTGTTTTGAGTGGCCTGAAAAATGAAGTCTGGCAGGGTCAGATTGGCTGAGCTCTGTAAGGAAGGGCCCAAAATTCAGACTTTTTGGAGGTCAAGTTGCCATCAAACTTAAACAAGGCATTTTTATTCCATTTTAAGTCACCTCTGTGACAGTCTCTGTCATGGTTTGCTGAGTTGCCTCTCAGAGTTGTCCTTTACCTGCTGATCCCCTCACTGTCAGCATCACCACTGGCCTGGCCACCATGGGAGCAATGATGGGGAATGTAAAGTTTTCCCCTCTTACCTATGAATTCCCCCTTCTCTGCATCCCGTAATGGATTTTGTGTGCTTACACAGTTCAATATCTATAAATCCTCCTTTGGTGCCAGTCTTGCTTTCTCTTCCTTTCTTATATCTGAAAAGCCCAGCCAGCACTAGTGGAGTTGCCTCTTTAATGGGGCAATTAATGGCAGGTACAAAATTGTTTGGGTTCTTTATTAGTGATTTCCTGACATGGCTCTGGATCTGGATGTCACTGTTGTTGTCCCCTGACTCCAGCTAAAAGGTGTGTTGGTAACTAATAACCTGTAAACAATAGGTCTGGAAGGCAAGAGGATTTGGATATTGAGGCTTTTGCCCTCCAGAAGCACTTAGTGTAGTCAGGAATGGACAAAGCCACGATGGGTTTAGTGCCAAGGAGAGGGGAGTTACCAGGAGACCCTGCAGACCTATGGACTCCTTCTGCATTTCATGGTTTAGAAGTTTTAGGGAATAAAAATGAGGCTGATGTCTCTGTCTTTGTGATGGATAGCCATGAAAGTGTTGGAGGTGACAGACTTTTGTGGCATCTCTCCAGTTAAAAACGGGATCACCTGACCACCACGGGAAGTTTCACATCGGGGAACTCTGTAATTAGGGAGTCACAACCCAGCATTTCCATATGTAAGCTGGGAATTTCTAGGCAGGCAGTTGAAACGACTTGGACAGCTTGTCATGTTTTTGATGGCATTCAGAGCTGGCAGCCTGCTTTTGTCTTGGCATGTGAGTGCGAAGTGAAGCTTTCAGGTTGACTGCACTGTCTCAGGGGCTTGGGGAGAAGCTGGCATTCAGTTTTTGTCCAATGTCAACCAAAGACTCGGGAAGAATTCAGAGTGGGACGTTAGTGCGGGGAAAAAAAAATCTGAAAATAGGGATAAGTTATGAGGCCATGGCATGTGCAGCTTAAAGGAAAGACAGAAGGGAGATATAACTGTCTCAGTAAACATGAGGAGTCACCGTGAAGGAGTCTGAGGCAAGTCATTTTCATCAATCAGGAACAGCAGAGCAGGCAATGAAATGCCTAAGTGTGCACCAGGGAAAGCTTAGTTTAGATCCCAGATAGGTTGAATTCCAGTCCCTTTTTCCATTCAGCAGGGGGAATGGTGGCAGGTTGGGGGGTTCCCCATCACGGGTGAGTTACTGGAAGCTGTGCTTAGTGCCTCAGTTGGAAGATGCCATAACCACTGTTCCTAACTAATTCCTCCCTCAGTACAGGCTGGAAAAGCAAAGTGGGGCAATCATCTGCACCAGAGAAATCAAATCCTCCCAGTGCCTCACTCTGAAAGGAGGAGGAAGAGTTGGGTATCAGCTGTGGGGTGGTTTGGGGGGATCGTAAGACCATCCGCATGTCAGCTGTGAAATCACAGAACGTTCTGAGCTGAAAGGGACCCCCAAGGATCATCCAGTCCAACCCCTGGCCCTGCCCAGGACACCCCAACAATCCCACCCTGTCCCTCAGAGCATTGTCCAAACACCCCTTGAGCTCTGGCAGCCTTGGGGCCATGACCACTAACCTGGGGAGTCTGTTCAGTGCCCAACCACCCTCTGGGGGAAGAACCTTTTCCTGATATCCAACCTAACCCTGCCCTGACACAGCTCCAGCCATTCCCTTGGGTCCTGTCACTGATCACGAGAGAGAAGCTGCACACCCCCATGAGGTCTGACCTCAGTCTCGTCCAGCTGAACGGACCAAGTGCCCTCAGCTCCAACTTGTGCAGCCCCTCTTGGCCCTTCCCCATTCCTATATCCCTGCTTTGGACACTGTTTTTAAAATCTTTTTCCATATTGTCAGTTCCCAAAACTGCCCCCAGTGCTCGAGGTGAGGCCACCCCAGTGCAGAGCAGAGGGACGGTCACCTCCCTCTCCAGCCAAGGGACGAGGCAGCTCCCGCATGTGCCAGAAGTGCCAGCAAACACTGGGGGGTTTGGCTGTGGCTGCTGCCCCTCGCTCCTGGGGTGGGTGGCTGATAACCAGTGCCCCTTGCTCGTGTTTCCCTGGTTTCCAGAGCTCTGAGTTCAACATCCTGGTGATCGGCGTGCCCAACATGGGCAAATCCTCGCTCATCAACTCCCTGAGGAGGCTACACCTCAAGAAGGGTATTTCTCCGGGGTGCTAGGGCTCGGGGAGGAGGTGGGCACAGTGTCTGTTGCTTTCATGACCATGTCTTCTTTTCCGCCAGGGAAAGCCACGGTGGTGGGGGCCGAGCCAGGCATCACCAAGGCAGTGCTGACCAGGATCCAGGTACTGTCCCTGCAGCGCAGCGGCTGGGTGGGGTCTGCCTCCCACATCCTGGAGAGACCTCAGCGCCCACAGAGCTGATCTCAGGGTTGCTCAGGTCCCCTTTCCAGCAGGGCCTTAACACAAGCTCGTTAGCCGCGTAGGAGTCCATGGTGCTGATTACCAGCCCTGCCTCCCCCAGGTCTGCGAGAAGCCCCTGATGTACCTGGTGGACACCCCTGGCGTGCTGCCCCCGAAGCTGGGGGATGTGGAGACGGGCATGAAGCTGGCACTGTGTGGTGAGGTGGAGGCTGTGGCTGGGGGGAGTGCCTGAGGTCTGCTGCTCAGGGCCCCTGGGTGCGACGGGGATGGCGGGAGGCTTGGCCAGGGCTCAGCAAGGGCTGGGGGGAACTGGGGCTTGACCCTCTTTTCCAGGAGCCATCCACGACCACATGGTGGGGGAGGACATCATGGCCGACTACCTGCTGTACACCCTGAACAAGCAGCAGCAGTTCGGGTGAGCTGCGGGGGAGCCGGGGAGGGGTCCTGGGAGGGCTGTGGAGCCACCATCCCCAGGGACTGCTGTGGGGAGTGTGGGGTGTGAGCCGTCCCTCCGGCAGGTACGTGCAGCGCTACGGGCTGGGCGAGCCCTGCGACCACATCGAGTCCGTGCTGAAGCACGTGGCCCTCGCCCAGGGCCGCACGCAGAAGGTGACGGTGCTGACGGGCACAGGTGAGCGCCGGGGGGGCTCTGGGGCACAGGAGCTGGGAGTCTGGGGGTCCCTGCTGCCCCTCCTTCTGCACCCACTGCCATCTCCAGGGAATGTCAATGTGACGATGCTCAACTACACGGCCGCTGCCTACGAGTTCCTGCGGGACTTCCGAGCGGGACGCCTGGGCAGGGTGACACTGGACTGACACCTGTCCCACGGGGGAGAGGCACTGCCTGCAGCTGTGTGGGCAGGGGACACCCCAGTGCCCCGTGGGGCTGGGGACACCTCAAGCAGGGAGCTCTGGTGTGTGACTGAAGGGGCTCTGCCAGGGCAGCTCCTGGTTCCTGGTGAGGGGCTGGAGGCACAAGATGCCCACGGTGGCAGCTGAGGCTGCCCTGTGGTGTCACTCAATGGGGAGCTGTGCCCACCCCAGAGGGCCTGGGGCAGGGTTGGTGCCTCCAGCTGGGACAGAATCCCTGGGAAGCCGTTTCTTTACTGTTGTCTTGGCCTGCTCAGGGACCTCAAAATAAAGCCTGTGTGGGCAGGGGGCCAGGCGGTGGCCATCCCAAGGTCCCGCCCAGAGCTTCCCATCCCACATGCAGCCACACCTGCTTTCGTCCAGTTTTATTGTCGCCTCCTCGTCCTCGCGAGGCCAGGGACAGAGGCGCGGTGCGAAGGGGCGCCCGGGCCGGCGGGGTTTGGCACGGCGTGGCGGGGGAGGTGGTGGAGGGGCTCCCGCGGGGGTCCTGCCCCGCTGGCGGTGGGTGGGCACAGCCCCGGGAGCTGCTGCTATCCCGGGGCACGGGGCTTAGTCCCCGCTGGGGCGCCCGGTCCTCGCGGCGTCCTGGGTGCTCCGGGCGCGGTCGGGTCCCCCGGGATCCATCAGCGGCGGAGGAGCGCGGCGAGCGGGCAGAGCCAGGGCAGCGCCCGGCCCGGCGCGGTCCCGGCGGGGGGCGCGGCGGAGGTCCAGGCGCCGGCGGCCGCCGTCCAGTTGGCGTCGCGGTACTCGGCGCCGTCTGCCGCCCGCAGCTCCCCGGAGAGCCGCGCCCGGCGCAGGGCCGCCCCCGCCGCCACTCCGGCCGCCGCCCCAGACGCCGCCGCCCCGGCCACG
>JAWMRA010000162.1:2688937-2704544 GCA_035584735.1 Pseudotriccus pelzelni | reverse complement strand
GGAAAGGAAGGGCACAACAACTGTTGTCCCAAAGCAGGGCCAGCAGGTACCACAGGTCAGCACAAGTGGAGGAATCCACCTGAAAAAACGTGTCTCTGTGTGTCTGTAGCTGTTTGTTTGTGCCATCTCCCGTGGTCTCTCGTGCCCGTCGAGCAGCGAACGTTTCAGAGAAGAAGATGCTCTCAGCCAATACAGCGGAACCACCAGGCTGCTGGAGGAGCCTCCAAATTCACACAGCCCCTGGGAATTTGAAGGGGTTTGGGAAAACCTGCTTCTTCCACCCTCAGATGTGAAACAGGCAAATATAGTGGCGTGCAGCTCCTCTCCCTGCCTTCCCAAGGAGGGCCGTGACACCAACGCCTCGCCCGAGCTGCTGCTGGAGAGGTTTAGAATGGAGGGAATGTGATGAGCCTTAGATAACTGATTTTCCCAGGGGGAATAAAGCTGAACAAGCCTCCTTCGCTCCCCTCTTTTCCACTGAGATTCAAAGCCCTGGTGACTGCTTCAAATACTAATTATAAGTTACACTCAGCCATGAAGGGAACAGAACAACAACCGCTGTGTGACTTATAGAATAATCACATTCTGCTGCTCCAGCTTCAGTTTGGATTGCTGAATACTGATGGGCTGTGACAATGTCTTGTCTTTGGTTCAGAGAAAAGGAGAAAAAAACTGTAAATACAAAAAAAAAAAAAAGAAGAGAAAGGAAAAGGAAATAAAAAATATTGAAGAAATTAGAGTGAACATAAGCCTGCTTGATGATATCACAAGCTGAATATTAGGCTAAATTCATCACATAATTATTCACCCAAGGTTTTTTTTGGGTTAAGAGTAGCAGAAGGACAGGAATGGCACAAGAAGTTTTCCAGGACTCCTCTCTTCTTTTGTTTTGACTCAAACTCTGCATGCCTCATTTTCCTCCAGCTTGGACACTCCCTTGTGATCTCCCACTGCTTTCCTCACACTGCCAGCTGAATATTCTCCAGTATTTTCAGTTTAGGACTTTTCCAGTCCTACATTGCTTCCACCCCCTCCTGGCCACTGTCTCTGGTTGATGATTCACCTGCTTCTGTTGGGACATGTTACCCCTGTCATCCTGATCCACCCCAGGTTTCATCTCCAGCTCCAGTTCTGGGCCACAGCTGGTTCCTCCCCTTTAATCCAAGCCCACAATACATTTATGGATTCAGCTTTGTTCTCATCTTGCTCCTCTCCATTCTGCATCCCTGGCTCTGGTTGCTTTCCAGCCACTCTGGAGACTTGGCCCATGAGGTTCCTGCATCCTTCACCCCAACCCTTTGGACTGTCACTCCCATTAGGGTTTCTCCATCCCCCACTCCGTGTTCCTGAGCTCAGCCCTACCATTCTGGATGTTTGTTGTGAGTGTTGGGTCGAGTAGGGATGTTATTTGTGGCAGAAACTCAACTGCCTCTTGGCACAGCCAACAAAAAGGGGAGCACTGAGTTGCAGCAGAAGAAGGGGGAAGATTTCATGGCAGGGCAAGACAGACAGGCTGAAAACTCCACTTTTGGGGATGGTGACCGGGGTATTCAGGCAAAGCTGAAGCAACTGATCCCTCTCTAGATCCCAGTCTACAGGATTTGGGAGCTGATTGGCTTTGCTGTTTTAAAGCTGTGGTGTTACAGGCAAACCAAATGTCAGGGGCATGGAGGGCATGGGGGAATTTTGCCCAGAACATTTACGGCAGGGGACACAGAGCTGGCAAACAGGACTTCAGCTTGTGCCTTCAGTGCTCCTGCTCAAAGCCCACTCTCCCCACTGAAATTCAGCTTTGCACCAAAATTACTGGAAATGAGATTGAAGCTTCCCAAATAAGCATGTTTTCCTTACTGCCAGCGCTGGGGAGGGGGTGGTGAACACTGGCAGAAGAGAAAGAAGGAAATTTAAAATCCCTGGAAGTGTCCAAGGCCAGGTTGGAGCAACCTGGGCTGGTGGAAGGTGTCCCTGCCCATGGCAGGGGGTGGGATGAGGAACTTTAAGGACTCTTCCAACCCAAAGCATTTTAGGATTCTGTGTAGCAGAAATGGTGTTTTTCTGCCAGGCAACATCCCATAAAATCTGTTTGATGGGAGGGAAGAGTAAAGGAAAAGCTGCAGCAACACCCTCGTGAGGTGGGGCAATGGGGCACCCAAAATGCTTCACGCCAGCCCAAACCTGCCTGGGCAAAGGAGCCCAGGTCTATCTGTACAACATGTCCAAAACTCGTGGGCATGGAAAAGATCTGCAGGAGAAATGGGGAACTGGGGTCTCAAGAGCTCCTGATACAGACCCTCTTCCTCAGCTGTGCTGGGCAGCAATCCCAGGCCCACCTGAAGGGTTCCCAGCTCCGAAAAACTTCATGTGAAGAGCAGGAGGAGAGCAGAGATGATCCTGAAAGCTGTAAAAGCTGATCTCTGCGCTGCCTGCACGACCCAGCCTGTTCCCCTCCTGCCTGGAAACTGGGATTGGAATGCCCAGGGAGTGTGTGCACAGCAGCTATTCCTGTGGCAGCAGCCCTTTGGCCCCTGCCCGAGCTCAGCCCTCAGAGCAGCATCAGCAGGAGCTCAGTGCCCTTTCCTGGACAGGGATATCCCTGTGGATACTCGGGATTCTCCCTGGTGGGAGCTCAGGGGGAGCTTTTGGATGTGCAGGGGGGTCCTCTCAGGCTGTTTCTCTGCTCTGCAGCTCCCCAGGCTTTCCAGGCGCATTAAAACCCAGCTCGGACCTCGGGATGAAACATCCCTGTCATGATCCCTCCTGGGCACCGTGTGGGAAACATTTCCAGGGATGGTGTGGGAAACATTTCCAGGGATGGTGTGGGAAACATTTCCAAGGATGCCACCACTGACAGTGTCTTTCTCCAGGCTGGATGCTCTTGTATCCCAATATCACGCAGTTCTATCTTCCCTCCTCTGCCAAAGCCTCAGGGAGCTGCTCTTTCAGTGCCTGCTTTTGCTCCTCGTGTTGCTGCTCCAGCTGTAGAAATAATATGCTTTATTGATGGTTTTTTGCTTCCTGTTGGGATGGCATAAATATGGATACACACGTGGAGGGGGGGTGTTTATACAAGTGGAAGTGGTTGCTAAGCCCCAGCCCAAGGACGGCATTGAAACGAAGCTGGAGTTGATGTGAGATAAAGAGAGAGAGGGCTGACATTGCCCTCAGGAAGGGCAGGCAGAGTGTTGGGAGGGGGGTGCTCTTGTAGGTTTTTGGTATGGAAGGTGAGGAGGAGACAGAAAGGAATGGCTGGAAGTGGCGTCAGGGTGGGATCAGGGACCTGCTCTGGCTGTCCCAGGGTCTGAAAACTTCCCCAGTTCTCTGGAAGTGTCCAAGGACGGGGCTTGGAGCAACCTGGGCTAGTGGAAGGTGTCCCTGCCCATGGGCAGGGGGTGGAATGAGATGATCTCTGAGGTCCCTTCAGCCCAAACCTTTCTGGGATTCAATGATTTTTATGATCCTTGGAATGCTGAGACCTGCCTTGTTTTGGGACTTCTTGAGGCCTCCCTGCTCTTCTTCTCGGATATTTTGGGTTCTATGTCAGAGCAAAGCCACTCTTTAAAGCACAGAGATGCTTCTCTAGGACTCTCATCTGGGAGTTTGGGACAGAGGTTTTCCTGTGCAGGTGGAGGGAGCTGTAATCCAGCTTTTTTTTGGGGAGAGTCATTCTCTGAGGACAGACTGATCCCTACAAAGGTGCCAAGAGCCTGAGAAGGGGAGGGAGCAGCCAGAGCTTACTCAGATCCCTCTGCAGCATCAGCCAGGAGAGGGAAAGGGTTGGGAAAGAGGCAAAGCACCAACGTTTATCTGGTTTCACCGATAAATCTGTGTTAATTGTTGTCAGGCATCATTTTTTACACTGAGAGTGGGCAGGCACTGACACGGGTTGCCCAGAGAAGCTGTGGCTGCCCCTGGATCCCTGGAAGTGTCCAAGGCCAGGTTGGAACAACCTGGAAGGTGTCCCTGCCCATGGGAATGGGATGATTTTTCAAGTCCCTTCCCACCCAAAGCATTCTGGCATTCTGTGTCTCTCAATCAGCCTCCTTCAGAGTTAATAATTTGTATTTTAGAAACATCACCTGATGCCCCCCCCCCCCTCCCCGACCACGGGTGGGGATGATCCAGATGCACCTTCACAAATTCTAACCTGGTGCAAACTGCTCACCAGCTCCTTCTCAAGGGTGGGCAGGAGGAACCCAGGGCTAAGAAATGTTTATATAAAAGAGGGATAAAGCCCATGTGTGTCCCTTCCCTGCTGCCTGGGGCTCACCCTGTCTTGTCTCTGTGTGTTCCATTTCTCTCTACTTAACACGATCCACTTCTATTATTTATTTATTTTTAAATTTCACCTTTCCTCGTGTCAGATTTGTTTTGTTAACATCCTTTTCATCCTGAACTCTCACCCTCTAATCCCCAGGCTTAGCTCCCCTCTTTGGATCACACACAATCATTTTTCAAGTGGATTATCTTTGCCATCGTTGTGGTTTTCAAGAGGAGCCTTTGGACTTAGACCTGTTTCCTGGGGGACCCCAGATGAGAAAATCCTCCCTGTTTTGACAACCAAATGTGAATAAACACTCTTTGAGTACAATTTTCCCACCAATTTTGTATCTGCCTCCCGGGGGCTTCCCCGAAAGAGTATTTATTTAGGATGTCATGTGAGACCATGTCAAAAGCTTTGCTAAAAGTCAAGATATATCACATCTCAAGCCCCCCCATCCATTCACCAGCCCAGTTACCCTGTCAGGGAAAAAAATCACATTGCTTTGACAAGGTTTGTTTTTAACAAATTCACAGTGGCTGTTTCTTATCCTCTCTATTATCCTCCAGGTGCTCGGAAACTGCTTAATGGTTTGTTTTTGAGGGTCTTTTGGGGGATGGAAATCAGCCTGGCCGGGCTTCCAGGCTCTGGCTCTGTCAAACACAGATGTTTGATTTGCCTTTTCTGGTCCTCCAGCACATCCCTGGGCTCTGCACTTCCAGGAGGGCGTGGAATTCAGTGTGCTGGTGGAACCTGCCTGCCCTTCTCCTGCCCTGCTTGTGTTAGTTGTGAAAGGCTTTCAGTTGTCTCAGCAAGAATGAAGAAAAAAAAGAAGACATTGCAGCCTCCTCTGCTCCCTTCTTCGTCAAGAGAATTAGGGAATCGTGGGGTGGTTCAGGTTGGAAAAGCCCCCCCTGAGATCATCGAGTCCAAATGTTAACCCAGCACTGCCAAGGCCACCCCTGACCCCAGTCCCCAAGTGCCACATCCAGGAAAGGAACAGGGGCAAAATATTCCAGCTGGGTGATCTCCTGAGACAGATGTGGAGCTGTTTTGTTCCTGCTCTCAAGGTTTTCTCTCCTTCCCTGGACACCTCCAGGGGTGGGGACTCCACCACCTCCCTGGGCAGCCCTTTCCAATGTTTAACAACCCTTTCTGCGAAGAAATTCCTCCTGAAAAGGAAATTCTTCCCCCATATTTCACATCCTCGTGCTGTTGCATCTCCTGCTCCCGATCCCTCCAGCTCCTCACACAGTGAGAGTGGGAATTATCCTCTTGCCTTCTCTGCTTCTCAGGGCACTGAGCAGGGGGGGAGCATCGGGATTCCTGGATGAAAGAGGCTTTAGAAATGCAAAGGAGGAATATTCCCTGTTGTGGAAAAGGCTGGAGTGAAAAAGCAGAGCTGAGAGGCAGAAACCAGCACAGAGCAGGAAGCACAGGGAGGGGTGGGGAGGACGATGCCCAGGACAGCAGCAAAGCCACAGCCCATCAGCTCTGGAGCAGGGGGAAAAGAATGGAATACATCTCATGGAAAGCAAACGAGGAGTGTCTGGGACAGCTCAAATTCCTGAGCTCCCACTGCCTCAGCCCAGCTCCTTCTCCTGGCACAGGGAGGGGTGACATGTCCTTTTTGCCTCCTGATGGATCCCAATTTTACAGCAGTTGCTGACTCCCAAATCCAGTTATGATTGACTTTGGATTGACCTTGACTTGCCCTTGGACTCTTCCCTGCAGGTTGTTGAGGTGTGACAGTCTGTTGTCATTTCAAAAAGAAGCCCTTGCTAATGAAATTAATGAATAATTAAACACAAGTTCCTCTTTCGCTGCATTTACACATTTCAGTGATATTTTTATCATAGGTATCAACCACTCTGCTGCCAAGGTTTGTAGCAGCCACTCATTTCAAAAAGCCACCTTAGAGAGCCTTCAGGTCCATCCCTGTGAATGGGGGCCTTTATTCCCGAGAAAACAACACGAACAGCAGAAAATTCCAACGGCCACATCTTCTCCAAAGGACAAAAAATTAAGCATTTCTTTAGGATGGGGTGAAAAACGGGGGCATGGGGGTTAGTCCACAGCTAAATGAGCCTCTTCTTTGGCCCTGGGCAGGTCCATCCTGGCCCTCGGGTTCTCCAGGGGGGTGTCTGGTGATGTTCACCAGCTCCCCAGGGCACCGGGAGTGACTCCAGTGGTGTCTCTGGGATGCTCTGACAGCCACTGCCAAAGGTCCCCCGACCTGCCCAGACCTTCAGGTGGTTCCTCTCCTGCAGATGGACAGACAAAAAGGCAGCCAGGGCTCTTTGACTGCTGTTCCCTAAACCCTCCTGCTGCGCTCTGGGTGTGGTGCTGTTTGATTTTCCTGGAAAAGAGGATGGGAAAAGGCCCAGCGCTTCTCAGGATGAGAGCTGAGCCCCTCTGCTCGCTCACCAAAGTCAGGCAGGTTATCCAAGAAAAACAAGGACACGAAGTCCCAGTCTCCAAGTCCCACTTCTGCCCCTGAAGACTCTGCTGCTTTGTTTCTTATAATTTGTAACTAAGCATCTTTTTTTTGATGGCACCATTCAATTCTGCTTTTCTTTGCAACTCATCCAACACTGGAAAACAGCCTTTATCACACTTGGATCTCTCCTGTTAATAAAGTGCCAGGAATTCATTAAGCACAAGGACTCAAGGGGGGTCAGGATGACAAGGAGAAACTCCAGCACAGGAGGAAATCAAGAGAGCAGAATCTGCAGCGAGTGAAGCATCTCCTGCAGGGACTGGGTGGCACTGGGAGCACTGGGAGGGATGTGGGATCCTTCAGTCTTCCCAAACAAGCTGAAGGCTGGGGTTTGGTGCTCTGGGGAAATGCTCACACAGTTTTTGGGCTTCTGGGAATGGTTTTTAGGTGTGAGCGGATTGAAAGAGCAGCCGGGGCTGAGTGGTGGGAACAGGGCTGGGATGTGGGATATCCTTGTGAAAACAAAGTGTGTCTTTTCAAGAAAGTCAGAGAATCACAGAATGCCAGCATGGCTTGGGTGGGAAGGGACCTTAGAACCCATCTCATCCCACCCCCTGCCACGGGCAGGGACATCTTCCACCAGCCCAGGATGCTCTGACCTGGCCTTGGACACTTCCAGGGATCCAGGGGCAGCCACAGCTTCTCTGGGCAACCTGTGCCAGGGCCTGTCCACCCTCCCAGGGAAGAATTCCTTCCCAATATCCCATCTAACCCTGCTCTCTGACAGTGGGAAGCCATTCCCCCTTGTCCTGCCACCACAGTTCCTGATGAACTGCATGTTCCATAAACACCGTGGATTTCCTTTCACGTCACATCGGCTTTTAATGAGTTTCAAAAGACTGCCTTTTATATTTTAAGCTAATTCCTTCAGCCTCTCAGGTGTCCTGGCCTGCAAGAAGGACTCTGGCAGGGTTGTGTTTCATTACCCTGGTCGGTGTGTGGATGCAGAATCCACTGCTGGCACCAAGTGGCTGCGGGTGGAAGCTCCTCCCGAGGTGTTGGACTCACCGGCCCCCTGTCTGGTGTGTGGAGGTTTTGGGGCTGCAGTTTGAAGAGGGGTAGGATCCCCCATCCCCTCCTTTTTACCTCGTGGGGGGGTGTCCTGTGTGGGAGCTGCTCCATCCCACTCCAGCTGGTGCAATGCCAGATGAGCAACGGCTTTGGCCCTGCTTTTCCTTTCTTTAGGGTACTTGAAAGGCAGAGAGGCTGTCAGAGCATTTGCTTGCCTGTAATAAATCCCAGTGTGCTCTGCCCTTGGATGCATCCCATCCTGGTAGGGTTTGGGGTTGCTTTTCCCCCCGAGTAACTGGGAAAATAACCTGTCCAGGGTCAGCCCATGCCTGAAGGCAAAGGACTGTGATAACCTGGGAAAGGGCAATATTTTTCCTGCCTTTTCAAATACCCGGGAGGTTTTAACACTTGACAGTGTTTGTAGGCTGTGGATTAAGTGCTGAAATTAAAATTACAGTAGACTTTGCACCCTCCTTCATTTCCAAGGGGGTTGTCCAGAAGACTTTCCAGAAGGCAGGGCAGTGCAGATGTGCCTCTGCTCCCAGGCAAAAGGGGTGTCAGGCATAGCTGGCGTTGTTATTTTGCAGCAGAAATCAAGGGATTTCCACCCACAAATCCTTTGAAGCCCAGTTGCTTTAGGAATAAACACAACTGCTGACATACCAGCAAAAAATAAGCAGAATTTTCTGCCTGAAATTTGCCTACATCATCTTTAAATGGCATGCCCCGTTCATCCCTTCTGTAATTAATTTAAATGCACCTGACATT
Source organism: Pseudotriccus pelzelni (assembly GCA_035584735.1). Lineage (NCBI taxonomy): Eukaryota > Metazoa > Chordata > Aves > Passeriformes > Tyrannidae > Pseudotriccus > Pseudotriccus pelzelni. The sequence goes on along the minus strand of JAWMRA010000162.1, from coordinate 2,696,007 downwards.
AGCTGGGAGGCAAGTTTTGCACTTTCTCTGTCCATTGCCGTGATTTTGCTGCTTCTTCTCAGTTCAGTGGTGGCTACGTTGGAATTTGGGAACTGGATGTTGACCAGCTCTCTCTGCCAGCCCCTTTCTGGACTGACCTTTGCAACGAGCACCACTCGTGGCCATCCGAGTGTTTTGGTTTAATGTTAGAGATGCTCATTTTAAAGTGAGGTAAACCCAGAGTAAGCAGCATTAATTCCACAGTTTTCAGGTGGGTTTTTTTTTATTTCCCGTGAATAATTGTGTGGACTCATCACTGTACCTGACAACCACCTGCAGAAATTAAAAGTCAGAACCAGTTATGGAGCTCACAGGGAGGGAGATGAGTTGATTTATTCCCAGGGAATCAGGATGGCTTGGGTTAAAAAGATTTGTATAAATAAGTTATTCTAGTTTTCATCTTAGACTTCATTTATCTTTATTTTGTCCTTTAACATTATCTCCTAACGGTGCAATAAGACTGATGGGCTTTTAGACACTGATTTAAGATTTTCTGAGCATATTCACCACTTATGAGGTTGATTTGAGATATTTGCACCTGGTTCTTAGCCTTTAATGCTGCCTAAAGCTCCACTAAAACTTAGGATATTTGAAGGCTGGTGGTAGGACAATGCTGTTTTGTGTCTTTGGGGATGAAATTAGGAATATTACAGAAGAAGGAGTTGGTGCTGCTTTTGAACCAGTACTGGCAGCGTCCCTGGGGTGTTGTAAAACTTGGTTGCATTCTTCAAACGTGGCAGAAACCACTTTTGCTTTTTAATGAAGAACATACTTCTCCTCCAAATGAGTTTTCCCCCCTCCTTTCCCCAGCACACGAGAATGGGAGAGGCCCATGTTTTGCATCCTGAGTAATCCCCAAATCCTGCGTGGGCCACTCAGGTGAGAGCACAAGGTGCCAAGGAGCAGAATTTCTCCGCTGGGGAGAACCAAACCAACCATCCAAACCCCTCCAGCCCTGGTGCTCCACGTGTCAGGAATCACTCGGTGTTCCATGGAGAAAAAGCAGCCAAAATCTGGCTGATATGCTAGTAATTAAAAAGTCATTAGCACAGAAGAGCAGTTGAGGCAGGAACAGTGAACTCACTGGGCAGTAGAGTGCCAAGTAACTGGTACCACATTGTTCTTTACAAGTTTAAAAATTAAATTTGTTGTTAACTGTCATCTTCTGGCTTGTGATGAGCTGGAGTGTCCAGGGTATGTTTTCTGATAAGTTTGAAGGGGTATAATTTATACCAAACAAGGGATCCTGAGTGCTGAGATCTGTGAAACCAGGTGAAGTCTGACATGTTTGTAGAGTCACAAAGAGGAGGAGGGGGGAAGAAAGAGGATGAAATCTGTATTATTCAGTGAGCAGAGACCTGGTGTTCCAAGCCAGCACCTTCCCAAGCTGGGGAGTTGCTCTTCCCTCCTCCCCTGCAGCGAAAGCCAGGAGATCAAGTACTGCAGGAGAGGAGGATTAATGGAGAAAACCTTCTGCAGGGAAAACACAGCAGCGTTTGGAAGGGTCAGGGGGGCTGGGAGGAACTGAGGACGAGGAGAACTTGGGGAAGGTGAAGTCTGGAGGCATCCACAAACCTTCCCTTGCTGGGACTCTGACCCAGGGCTTGGAGCAGAGAAGAGCTAAAGTGAGACTCAGTTTTTTGCCAAGACTTGGCTTTGGTTTAGTAACAGCAGCTGTGGAACCCCTCCTGCACGTGCTGCTTTTGAAGCACTCACAGCTCAGTCCTGTGAGGTAAAACTAAGGAGGGCAAGATGCAAAGGCTTCTCCCAGGAGTTTTCCCAGGAGTGGCACTCAGGGAGAACGCTGACGTATCGATTCCCGAGGAAAGCAGATACTGGAGCACAGTAGGATTTTCTTCTTTCCCAAGCGTGCTCATTCTTTGTTGCGATGCCTTTTGGTGCTCATCCGTTCAGATGGAAGCTCCTGCTGCTCTGCCCTGTTCCCACATCCCTTTTTTCTGTCCCTGGGTTGCAGTTCGAGCGGCACGACCCGGTGGAGGGGCGGATCACGGAGCGGCAGTTCGGGAGCATGCTGCTGGCCTACAGCGGGGTGCAGTCCAAGAAGCTCACTGTCATGCTCAAACAGCTCAAGAAGCACTTCCAGGATGGAGAGGTCAGTGGCATTCACGGAAAATTGGGGAGTTGGAGGTGGGGGCAGCCGTGCCGTGCTAAGCACCTCCATCTCCTTAGAGTTAAGCGGTGCAGGGAGAGGGAGGAGATGGGAATGCAGTGGTCAGTGGCCAGTGCAAGCTCGTTCCTACGGAAATGGATGCTGTAATTTAAAAAATTAAATTTGCTGAAGAAATTTACCCTGGGTCTGGAGCCAGAACAAACATTGCTCCTGGTTCCTGGCTCGACCTTGGATTGATTAAGCTGCTGCGGCCGGGCGGTTTATTATTTAGTTATTAACTTCTGTGAAAAATTATTTGAGTTACTCCCAATCTAGAGAGGGGTAAGTTTGCAGACCCTGCGCTCATTAATTTAGTGTGAGACCTTGGAATAAGACATCCATAGCACAAGGACGTGCTTTATCAGGTAAGGCAAGCATGGGCTGAGGAATTACGTGAGCATTAGAATTTTACATCCGCTCCTATAAAGCTGGAATGTTCTTTTATTAACTAGGTTATAAACAAGCAATTCTTCAAAATGAGAATGGGTGGAAAGTCTTTGGCTGGCTGTTTTAGAGCTGCTTCCTCCTGACATCAGAACTGGAGTTTATTTCTCAACTGGTTTAGATGCCTAGTGTGTTATAAGACGCAAGTTTTGACCAGGGTCTGCTCCTTTTTTGTCCCCTATTGGTGCCTTAATAGGACTCCTACATTAACAGGAATCATTTGATTTTTCCAGGGAGAAAATACTTCAGTGCAGCACGTGTCTAACAGAAATTACCAGCTCTGTTGTTAAACTTTGCAAATAGTCAGTGCTTTTGCTGTGCTTTTTGGTTTTTAATTTTTTTGTGTGTGTGTGTGTGTGTGTGTGTATAGATATTATTGAACAGTAGCTGGATGGATGAGAAAATAGGCAGAGGGATTTATTTTGGAAGGCTTCTTACAGCAGATGTTTCCTTCCTTTCATGTGTAAGCCAAGCCCCCGACATCTGTGCCAGAGGAAGAACTTTTTGGTTTTACCTTATTCCTCATCCCCCAATCAGCCAGATTGTGTTTCTATTTGCAGACAACCAGACTCAGAGCAAGTCTTTATCTTCTTTTCTTCCAAGGACTTTCAAGGAGAGGAAAATGGGGAATAGGACAAGAAAAAACACATTTGCAAGGAACGGAATTGTTGGAAAGTTCATGATTCCTTACACTGGTGAGGGTGAAACTCCCAGCAACTGTACCAAAGCCACCCAGCCACGCAGTTACCTTGTGAGAGCTTTCTTATGGAATCTGCCAAACATCCTCTTCCTTGTCTGATGCAATTATCTTTCCTGGACAAGGCAATCCTGGCAGCCTCCAAAACCATAAAGCTCTCAGTTTAATCTAATCTTTAGCTGTTTTCCAGCATTGTTCCTCTACATTCCTGCTTTCGGGAGTGTTCCCTTGTATTCACTGATAATCTGCTTTTTTTTTTATTTTTATTTTTCTTGAGGAAAAATCCCATCTTACCCTGGATATGTGAACTTTGCCTATTCAGCAGAGCTTCTTTGTTTAAACTTGCTTGTGATTGTCCTCCTCAAGTTAGACTTACACAGCTGCTTTTCTCCTAGTGAAAAGGACCCTAGTCCAGTAATATTTACAAGCAAAGTATTTGGTATATTTATGTCTCCCTAACCACTGGAAAACCAAGCTGGCTCTTCAGAAATTAGTGATTCATGCCCTTGTCTGTCTGTGCTTTTGGGGCTGGCTCAGGTATTTTTCTGTGGAGGTGGCAGGGGGTGGCAGTGAGGTGTAATTTCCCTGGATTCCCAGGGAAAAACGCCCTAATTTTTGAAGGAGGTCTTTGAGCTGTCGTGCTGTAAGCAGGTGTTTGCTCCTGGAGCCTGCCTGCTTGTGTTTTGCGAGTGCTACTTGAATGATGGAAGGGTTCAGGCTTATGAATCAACAGCTGGAGCTACAAAGGCCTGGAAGGAGGTAATCAGTCATCTGTTGACTTGCTGGTACAAGCCTGAGGCTGTCCCAGTCTCTGATTTTATTTGCGCTTTAGTAACTGGGACAGAGTTAATACTGATGCCGGTCTCAGCTATGGGATTCCTCAATAAAATATTAAATTTCACAATCCTGCTGGCATTGTTGCTACAGAAATTCAGTGTCTATGCTTATGGAAGCCCAGATTTGTAAGATACACGTGCATGTCATTGGTTTTGCTTTCTCAGCTGGTGAAAGGACCACAAATTTATATGTGCAAACGTGTAAAGCTTCCCTGTGTTTGGGACTCAAGTGTCCAGGGCCAGGTTGGACAGGGGTTGGAGCAACCTGGTCTGGTGAAAGGTGTCCCTGCCTGTGGCTGGGGGTGGAATGAGATGATCTTTAAGGTCCCTTCCAACCCAAACCATTCCAGGATTCCACTGTTTGGCCTTGACATCTGCCATTTCACGGTGGAGAATTCCAGAAAAATGCAAAATCTGTGGCTTTTTGCTTAGAACAGCTGCTGGGAACCCTTGTAGCCACCACTACAAGCCTCAGGTGTCCCCGGCAGAGCAGGTACATCCCAGCGCAGGGTGTTCTGCTGGAAGTGACTGCACACCTCGACACCTCGTGGTTCCTCCAGGCAGGAGCACGTCAACCAGGAAAAACATAGCAGGGAGGCATCCTGGTAATTGCAAAGATATTTTCTCTTGTACCAAACAGAGGGATCTTTGCAGTGCTTCCTGCAGAAGCACTTGATTTCTCGGGTTATTCTTTTTTTGCTTAGGACAGTTGCTTAATTTAATTCTGCTGAACATCTCGGGAAGTGGGGCAGGTACACGTTCAAGGAAAGCTCCCTGCAGGGCCACCAGGCATTTTTCCAGCTCTCTTGTCCACGTGTGCTATCCCATTTTGCCATCTCATCCTTTTTGGCCTGGCTCCATGAATCCAGGGCTGACAGAGCCTGCTGTTCATGTGTCGGCGCACACGTAGATCATCGGTGCGTTGCCACATGCTCAGTTTTACAGCAGAGATAGGAACAAGCTGCAGATGTCAGTGTGAGAAGCCCTTCAAAATGTGCTTTTTTCTTTGCAAAGAAGATTTCTGGCTTCTTCCCTGATGAGGAGTTGTTTGAGCGGGGTTACAGCGGACCGTGTAGATTTCTATTTGACAGTGCCTGCTGAGCGTGTGCTCTCTCATCCAGACCACGGAGCTGTGCCCTGTAACGCAGTTGGGATGTTTAATATCTTGCTCTATCAGTCTGTTGTGCCAGGCAGGATAGGAGAAGCCTGGACCTCGACTCCTCTTGACAAGCTGATTTATCTGTTCCAAAGAAGAAGGCTGAGTGGTTGTTACCGTGCTGATGATTTACCTCCCCCTGGGCTGTGCTGGGGCAGTCGGAGGCTCCAGCTCTCGTCCCAGCACTGCTGTGGTTGTGCTGCTGCTAAACAGGTGGATAAAATCGGGTGTAGTGTGAGCAGGCGGGGGTCCCAGAGCTGCAGCTCCTCTCCTGGGGTCTCAGGATGAGACAAGGGGGACACGTCTGTACCTGCTGTGCTTCGCAGTGTCACCTGCTGGGGAAGGCATGGAGCCCCCCAGGGACCCCTGAACCTCGTGGGACAGACCTTACAGCTCATGGACTCTTTCACCTTACCATTGCAAGCGTGTAGGCTTCCAAAAATAAATGGTTTTGGAGTGTGCAGTTCCCCTCTGTCTACAGCTTTGGGCCAGTGAGCCACTTCGTCATTTCCAGGGACAGTCTGTAATCTCCCGTTCCCATCACCGTGTGGATGTCTTCTCTCTGTCCTAGGGGCTGACATTTGAGGAGGTGGAGAACTTCTTCACTTTCCTGAAGAACATAAACGACGTGGACACGGCTTTGAGCTTCTACCACATGGCTGGAGCTTCTCTGGATAAAGGTATTAAAATGTGGGGGACGTTCGGGTGCTGGAAGCCTGAGGAAGCACAGCTCATGCCACGTCTTTGGAGCTGGGAAGGTGTCAAACCAAGCCCAGGCTGACAGGTTAAAAATGTACCCACATTGCAATTCCTTCCTGTGATGAGGTGTTTAACTTGCTACATCCCTGGATAAAGAGGGATTGCGGGTTTTGTACTTCCCCAGTTTTAGATATAGAGGAAAAAAAGGCTGAAATGTGCAGCCCGGCTGGACACAGCAGGACCATTCTGATGTGAGCAGAGGCAAGATGACCTAGTGAGTGTATCACAGGCTCTGCTTCCAGATCCCAGGGACACCAGTGTTTCTTCTTCATCCCCATCTTCTGCAGTGACCTTTTTTTTCTCCTTTTACAAAGGACTCGAAAAACTGTGTTAAAAAAAAACACAACTCTTGCCAACTTCCCTTGTGTGGAGATCCCTGATCCACAAGGAGAGGCGCAAACCAGCAGTGGGGCTGGTGGCAGGAACTGCTCAGCCCTTGAGTTGTTCCAGCTCTGCTCCAAACTCAGAGGCTTGGCCTGGAAATAAGGGCTGTATGGCCAGATGCTGCCTTTCTGATGAGAAATCCGAGTAGTGGCAAGCACCTTTGGAGCTCCCAGGGGTGCTGGAGGGAAGGAGGGGGAGCACTGGAACCTCGCTGAGTTCCCAGACCGAGCATTAAAGTCTGTCCAGAGTCAGTGTGTGCAGCCCAGAGGAGTGAGCTGATTAAACCTCAGGGCTGGTGTTTCCTGGGGAGCTTGGTAATAACGTGCTTTATTGATCAGGCCAATCCGTATCCTTCTTCTCATCGAGTGTTTCCTTTTCTGAGCTGGTTTGTATCAGGTGTGTTCTCAGATCTGACACACTCATGTAAAAAAAAAAAAAAAAAGCAAAAAAAGCCACCCCAAACCACACATTTGAAACCAAAGTCCAGCTCTCTGCTGCCAGGATTTATAGGATTTATCACAGGTTTCTCTTCTAGATTATTTTTTTTTAAAGCACTCAGCCTGGGGTTATAAAAAAAAGATGTCC
>JAWMRA010000162.1:2646421-2679792 GCA_035584735.1 Pseudotriccus pelzelni | reverse complement strand
CCACACCCCCCCCCCCCCGCCCTTGGGGTTGCCCTGGATGGGGCCGGGCAGTTGGGGGCTGGGCAGGAGGGCGGGGCCGGGGTGCAGCGCCTGGAAGGGGGGGGAGGGGCGGCAGTGGGGGAGGGGAGGGGTCGTGACGACCCCCCTGTGCCCCTCCCCCACCCCTAAACCCCTCCCTGGTCCCCCCGCCCTAAATCCCTTCCCCCACCTCATCTCTGCCCCTCCCCCACCCGCCAAGGAACTCCACTGCCCCTCCCCCCTTCCCTTCACTGCCCCTCCCCCACCCCATTCACCGCCCCTCCCCCCCCGCTCAGCCCCTCCCCCAAATCCTCCCCCTTTTCTCTCCCCTCCAAACCCTTTCAGCTGCCCCTCCCCCGCCCTCCGGCCCCTCCCCCCCCCGCCGGCCCCCCCCCCCCCCCCCCGCTCCCGGCCGCCGCCGCCATGGAGTCGAACCGGGACGAGGCGGAGCGGTGCATCGGCATTGCGCTGGCCGCCGCCAAGGCCAACCAGCCCGACAAGGCCCGCCGCTTCCTGGAGAAGGCGCAGCGCTTGTACCCCTCGCAGCGGGTCCGCGGTGAGCGCGGGGCCGGGGACGCGGCGGGGGGGCCCGGGGGGGAGCGCGGCCTGCGCGGCCGCCGCCGGGCCTGACCTCTCACCCGCACCGCGCCTGCGCACTCCGCGCGGGGCACGCTGGGAAAGCGAGTCCGGCGGGGCCCCGGTGGGCTCGGAGGTCCCGCTGACCCCTCGGGCTGCGGCACCGCCCGGCACCGGCCCCTCTCCTTCGCTTGGGCCGGGCGGGAGGGCGCCGGGGACGGCAGGGGCACCCCGGGAGCTCCCTGGATCCCTCACCCCGGGCTCGTGGGAGCAGCGCTGCGGGGCTTGGCAAGGGGGAAGAGAAGTTCTCGGGGAGGGCTGTGGAAAGCCTTTCGCCCTTCTCTTTCTCCTCGGCTCCTCTGTGCCTCCTTTCCCACTCCTGTTCCTCACCTCCTCCTATTCCTCTTTTCCTTCTCTTCTCCTCCTCCTATTCCTATTCCTCTCCTCCGTATGTTTGTCCTTTCCCCCTCCCATTTTTCCTTTCCTATTCTTCTCCTCTTATTCCCATTTCTTTCCTCCTCCTCTTATTCTTCTCCTCCTCCCGTTCCTCTCCTCCCTCTCTTACTCCTCCTCTCCTCCTATTCTTCCTCTTTTCCGTCTCCTGTTCCTTCTCTTCTATTCCTCTCTTCCTGTTCCTATTCCTCTCTTCCCTCTATTCCTCCTCTCCTTTTATTCCTCCCCTCCCTCTCTTATTCCTCCTCTCCCCCTCTTATTCCTCCTCCTCCTATTCCTCATCTCCTCCTCTTATTCTTCTCTCCCTCTCTTGTTCCTCCTACTTGCCTCGTCATATTCCTCCTCCTCTCCCTCTCCTATTCATCTTCTCCTCCTCCTGTTTCTCCTGTCTTCATCCTATTCCTCCTCTCCCCCTCCTGCTCCTTCTCCAGCAGTTTCCCACCGTTCCCAGACAGACAAGCCGTGCTGAGCTCACACCCTCATACGTACAGCAAAATAATCCTCCTCCCTGAAGGCCTTTGGAGTTTTGAGGAAGGATTCTCCCTTCCTGGAAGCTTTAGCGAACGTGGGAAGTGGTCTTTGGAAGCAGTCAAACACAATCCCTTCCCTGCCTGTTCTGACGTTGCGGAAATTTATACAAAGGGCTGTGGGTTTATTTTTTTTTCACTTTGACCTCATTTGAGTTTGGATTTTTTGGCTGAGCTTTGCAACCTGTGTGTCCCAGGGCTTCCTGTAATGCTCTTTTTGGCTGCTCCGGGCCTCTTCCCGCTCCCCCAAACACAGAGTGTCAGCCTGCTGTGCCTGCAGTGTGGTTTTCTTGCCCTTCCTTTCCTCGGAATTCATACTTCTGAGAAATCACTGCGTAGGAAAAGTGACTTTTGGAGGAAGGCAGAGGCCGGGGGGAGGCAGCAGGGGCGGGTTAATGTTAAACACAACGTGGTAATTTGTGGCCAGACCCAACCAAGTCTCACGTCCAGGGACCCTTTGGGTCTGGAGTTGGGAAACGCTGCCGTAGATCCCGCGGTTCCACGGAGGTCACTGAGTCTCCAGAGCTCCTGGGAAGCCTCTTTCCCACGAGTTCCAGGGGGTTTGGCAACACCCAGCGACGTGGCCCTTGTGCAGCTGCAAACCCTGACCCCGGCTGGGCCTTCGGTGTCGTCACAGGACCGGGGGAGGGTTTTGCAAGGGGATTTCAGCACAAACCTTCTGTGTCAGCGCAGCCCCCGTCACCTCAGAGCGCGAGCTGGGGAAGTTTTGTTGGCCAAATGTTGGCTGATGAGCGAGGAAAAGTGGAGCTGAGGTGGCAGAACTGAGCACTAATTCAGCTCTGTCCACCCCAGGAGTCCGTGGGTTTGGGCTGTGCTCCACAGGGCACCGGCGTGGCTTTGGGGTGCAGAAGCAATGGGATTGGGGCTGCAGAGCCAAGTGGGGCTGTGCTGTGGCCACCGTGGATTTCTGGGGTTGGATTTGGGAAGGGCACTTTGGGGTGGTGGTTGATGAGAAGCTCAACGTGCCCCGGCCGTGTGTGCTGGAAGGCAGAACCCCCCGAGTGCTGGGCTGGTCCCAGGGGCTTCAGACTGACAGACAGTAGGTTTAGATGGGATATTGGGAAGGAATTCTTTCCGTCTGAGGATGGTGAGGCTCTGGCACAGGTTTTCCAAAGAAGCTGTGGCTTCCCCGTCCCTGGAAATGTCCAAGGCCAGGTTGGACGGGGCTTGGAGCAGCCTGGGATAGTGGGAGGTGTCCCTGCCCATGGCAGGGGGTGGAACTGGATGATCCTGAAGGTCCTTTCCAACCCAAACCATTCTGGGATTCTAAAATTCTCGTGGCAAGCTGTGGGGAACTGAGCCCAAAGCAGCAGGAGCAGGGGGTGGGGGGAGGAACAGCCTCGTGAGGGGAAATTTAAAAGCTCCAGGTTTGGAATGAGCAAAAGCCAAGCCTGTGATTCTGTGAACACTGGAGTGGTGTGAATATGAGGGAGGGAAGGATTTATTTTTCTAAAATAAGTTATTTTTAAGTTTGTGACCACTACCCACTCCCCCCAAGCTCAAAAGCTCACCCAGTGAGTTACTGCTCGTTACCCCACTGTCATTTTTATCCCTCATCCCCTGTTGGCTCTTGGATTACGGAGTGGATTTTGCTTGCCCCTCCAAGCTCTGGGGGCAGATAGGATATCTTGCCTATCTTGGCTCATCTTTTGGCCTGCAAGCATTGTTTGCACTGGCTTTAAGAAGGTGATACCCCCACAGTGCAAGGTCTGTAGTGTGCAATCCATGGGAGGAGGTAGAACATCCTTCCCACTTCTGGGCTCTGGATAAAGGACTGCAAGCTCAGGATACCGAAGCTTCTGTAAATAATATGTCTGGGTTTAATCATAGTCCATGTGCCTGTTCTTTTTGATGAAGAAATCAGTCAGATTTTTAAAATAGTTGCTATCCAGCTGCCAGGGATGATGGAAAGGTATTCCATGCTTGGAGTCTCCCTCGGTTGTGTCTCCTGTGTGTGGTTAGGCCAGGCCTGGGTGTTTGTCCCCTCCTGGCTGAAGAGGATGGAGGACAGTGCCTGAGCCTGGTGAGGAGGAAAAGCAAAGGGAAAGTGAATTTATGCACCTCCTCTTCAGTAATTAAGAGAGAAAATGGTTTTCACGGCCGCTCCTGATATGTGGGTAAGAGAGGAGAGCAAAGTGTGACTCGTGTGACGGGGCCTGTCGTGCTGGCAGCCACCAGTGCTGCAGCTCTGTCCCCAAAAAGGGGGAGTGTCCCTGTGGGATTGGCATCCCACGGAATCATTCTCTAAGCTCTCTAAAGATACAGCATTGTCACATCACTTCCCCAGCACAGCAGACTCCCGAGAGAAGGAGATAAAGAAGAGTAAGACGCTTTATAATATGCCAGAGGACAAATTTGGGCATGCTTTGCTGCTGAGGAGAGATGTAGCGGGGGGAAAAAGGACGAGGATGCACCACGTTAGTGATTCACTGTAGGTCCTGGACTGTCTGGCTGGGCGGTCCTGGGGTTTTTATGGAGGTTGTGCGCTTTGGGAGAAGCAGGGAATCTCTTCAGCAGTAACCCTCACATCAGGGCAAGAAGCAGCAGGAGCTGGAGGGTCCCTTGGGTGGGAAGGTGGGGGTCTTCCTGAGGGAGGGAGAGGGGTCTTAGAGCAGTGGCAGAGATGAAGGAGAGGGGTGTCTCTTCATGGGCGAGCTGGAGGGGCAGATTGAGCTTGATGGTCTCTTAACTTCTTTTTTTCTTAATTCTTGACCTTTTTCTCATTCCAGTCCTGCTGGAGTCACTCAACAAAAGCGAGCAGTCGGCCAATGGCCAGTCCCAGTCCAGGGAGTCCACAAACCCTCCCTTCAGGAAAATGAGCGGGGACTTCCCGTCAGCCAACGGAGAGGCCGGCGGGGAGGCCCCCAAGGGCTACACTCAGGACCAGGTGGATGCAGTGAAGAGGTGTGTGAGCAGCTCTCTGGGGCAGTTTTGCTTGGCTTTGTCGCGTGGCACCGCTCTGGTTTTCACCGCCTTCTAAAGATTCCAGCTTTGAAACCACGTGGAGCGGTGCTAAAAGCACACTCAGGGGGATTTATAGCTCCAGCAGCCCTGGGAGGCAGCTGAGGTGGGTCTGCCCGTTTTCCAAGCCCTGTTTCAAGCTTTATTCCCTTCTACCGTTTGCACATTCTGGAAGCTGAAGGACTGATCCACAGGCACAGTCACTCGGTAAACTTTGTTTGAGGTTATGGGCATGGCCTGAATTGCACAAGAACCACTCTAAAGGGACTTTCAGGGAGGTTTGTTACGTCATCCCCTTCTCCAAAAACCTGGCCTGCTGGATTCTGTCTCAGATGAGTCACGTGTGAAGGAGAAACCATGGCTGGGCTGTGAGTGTGCCCGGGAGGAACGGGGCTGCACACTCTGGGCAGCTCCCTCCTTCCTCCTCTGGAATTCAGCTTTTAGTTTTAGGTCTGTGAATCAGCTGAGGAGAGAGGAAGGGGAAAATGCCAGTAAGCCCAGGTATCCCCCAGATCCCGTAGTCCCTCCCACAAAGAGCCTCCAGAATGTGAGAGCGATGAACGTGAGGTTTATTTGCCAGTCCCGTTCCTCTGCGGGTGATATCCCGGCCCGAGGAGAGGCCCTTCCACCTCTACTGGCCTGACTCGTTCCGTGGGAGCGTTTGTCACACCCGGAACGAGCCGGTGAAGACAACTGGGTCGTCCTGTGAGGGCCGAGCAACCCCGAGGTCCCCCGAGCGGCGCCCAGCGAGACCGTGGTGTCACGGAGCCGCTGCGTTCGGGGCAAAGAGGTTCTCGCTTCTGAGGCTCCGTGTTTTCTCCCCCCCCCTCCTCTCCTCTGGCAGGGTAAAGCAGTGCAAAGATTACTACGAGATTCTGGGAGTAAACAGAGAAGCTTCTGACGAGGACCTGAAAAAGGCCTACCGGAAACTGGCGCTCAAGTTCCACCCGGACAAGAACCACGCGCCGGGGGCCACGGAGGCGTTCAAAGGTAAAAGCGGCTCCACGTTTGGGATCTGCCCCCCGGCTGTCAGGCAGTGGCACCGAGCTGGGCTAGTGACAGCTCTTAAAAACGGCCTCCCAGGTCAGGTGGAGTGAAATAAGGCTGCTCTTTGTGAAGTTGTCTCTCTTTGGAGCTGGTTGGATCGTGAATTAAGCGTAAGCTTAAAATAACAAACACAGGTTGGCACGGGTAGGATTGGCATCTGCTGATGGGACAAGGAGCAGCCTTCCTTCCCTTTCTCCCAGCAGCACTTCCTGTGTGTTGCTCCAGCCTCCTGCCACGCTGCTCAGAAGGGAATTCCCTCAGGATGTGAACCATCCTGGTTTTTTGGAGGGGTGCAGGAGTGTTCAGTGAAGAGGGAGAAGCCCCAGGCCCTGCACCTTCTGGGTGCACCTCTGTCTACTGGCAAACCCCGGTGAGACCCAGTAAGTTGTGCAGCACCAGAGGCAGCTGTTGCATTCATGAAACATCCTAGGAAACACCTGACCGTTGTGAAAGGCTGTGGATGGAACTGGTGGATAGAAATCCCAGGTGGAAGTTTCTGGGGTGTAGCCAAGCCCAGCCACAACTCAAAAAAGGTCGCCAGGAACTCCAGTTCTGCTGCAAAGAGCCCAGTTCTCAGGGCCTCTCTGCAAATGGAGCAGGAATGTTTCCTGGGTAATAAGATGCCTTAAAACTGGAGTAATTTTCCAAGAGAAATGCTATTGCTTGGAACGTATAACCCCATTTTCCCCTGTGAGCTGTGGAAGTTGGATTCTGATCATTGAGCTAAGCGTAGAACTCTCAGATACCAGCTGTACAGCACTGTTTTTGTGGCGTTAAGCCACAAAAGTGGTCTGATTCTGGCCATTTTCTAGGAAGGAATTCTCCCCTGTGAGGGAGGTAAGGCCCCGGCACACGTTGCCCAGAGAAGCTGTGAATGCCCCATCCCTGGAAGTGTTGGAGGGGGCTTGGAGCAACCTGGACTAGTGGAAGGTGTCCCTGCCCACAGCAGGGGTGTTGGACTCGGTGGTCTTTAAGGTCCCTTCTGACCCAAACCGTTCTGGGATTTGGGGAGTGAAATTCATGAAGCTTCTGCTGGAGCAGGGAGCAAGGCTGGCCTGGTGTGAGAGCACTGATACAGTGTTGGGGTGAGCTCCTTGCAGACATGAATTCAGCAGTAAAAGTCTTATGTAAGGTTTGTTCAAGTCTTTTAAGACTTAAGTCCTTACCTGATAAGTGTTAGCAAACAGTGAGCTGACCCCCAGCTACTTGGGAGAGCCTGTGTGGGGTGGGGGGCAGATGAGCTGCTGCTCCATGGCTCATCCTTGAATCCCTGCTTGTGGCAAAAGGCAGGTTTCCTCACCTGTGATCTCCAGTAATGGTGTTTGCAGAGGGCTTTGACAAGAATTACGTGCCAGAAGAGGTGTGTTAAGCAAGGTGCCCTTTACCCCCTGCTGCAGAGCTCTCTGCTCGTGGGTTATCTCCTCCAGGTTCCCTGTCCTTCAGCCCCCAGGCTGAGCTCCCAGCTCCCAGCTGTTTGGTTCCAGAGGGTGAGGGGGGGAGCCTGCACTGCAGTGAGGGTTTTAGTTAATTTTTTCTTATGTTGATGTATTACCTGAAGTCTTGGCATTCACCTCCCCAGTGGCTGCTGATAAAGTGTCTTGTCCCGAGCCTGTGTCTCAGTTTATAATTCCTGTGGCAGGTTTGCATCACTACCTGTCTGATGCTGGAAAAAAGGGTTGGACCTGGTTACTTGGAGTTAAAATCCTGCTCTGGAATGAGGCGTTTCATGGCCTTGTCAGCACGAAGTCAGACGGTGAACAAACCCTGCACCGCTCTGTGCTCCTTGCTTGGCTGGCTCTTTCAAGCTGTGTGGTTCATACACTCCTTGTCCACCAGCTTCCCTGCCTGGCTCTGGAATTGTTTGCTCTGTGTGCACTAATTATAACCAAGAAGGAGAAGGAGTGTATTGACATTACATCCTCCGTACTCCCAATCTCTAGTCCAAGAGGAAACCGTACACCTCCTTCTGACCATGGAGGGAAAAAAACGTGGAGTCTTGATCTCCTCCAAAAGGGCACAAATCTCCCTTTTCTATCCCTTCTGCTCCTGCCTTTCACACACCAGGCAGCCGCTGTCATGGGCATTTTGGCTCCTTGCAACACAGGGAGGCACTCGGGTGGGTTGGTGCAGAGGGGAAATGGGAAACTGGAACATGTCAAGTGGGAAGTACAGAAATAGGAGGGTGGCAGGCAGGTGTTCTGGGAGAAGGGCTCAAACTGTGCTGAGGCTGGAAGGAGGGCGACTCTGGGAGCTGGCAGGACTTCAGTTCCAGTTCATTTCCACCGTCACAGGCACTGGTTAATAGTCCTTGTAATTATGCACCTTACGTCTGGCATCTGGAAATTTTGAAATTCATAGCTGACAGACACAACTTCTGGCTAATGTTTCCCCACCGGCTTTCATGGAAAGTTTTAAAGTCCCTTCTAGTGATCTAGCCCATATTTAGATTGTTTGCAGTTCTGGTTTCGGGCTCCGACGCTGAATTCCCCTAATGCCACGTTTGAATAAAATTTGTCTACTGCAGTTTTATTTCCCTGTAGCAGTTGGTTACAGCTGAAGGGTTTCTCTAAGGGCATGCACTGAATTCCTATCAGTCATATCATAACTCCTTCATTTGAATCAATTCAGGGATTTTTCATCGAGCCTCTTGGTGTGATTTCCTCCTGCCTGCCTTTGCCAGCGACCTGTGCCAGGTTACCAGTAGCCCGTTGAAAAGACGTGGGTAGTTGAGAATCTCGTTTGTGTGAGGAGAAAGGCAAGTCCTGGCAGTTTGCAGGGCTGAACGTATTATCTGTAGGAGAGAGAAGCTAATTGCTTCCTTATTGTCCCTGTTGCAGCCATCGGGAACGCGTACGCGGTGTTGAGCAACCCGGAGAAGAGGAAGCAGTATGACCATTTTGGAGATGAGAAACTCAACCCTGCCCGGCACGGGCACAGCCACTCGGACTTCCACCGCGGGTTTGAGGCCGACATCTCCCCCGAGGACCTCTTCAACATGTTTTTTGGTGGCGGTTTTCCCTCTAGTAAGCACCTTAAACCTTAATCTCTCGAGCGGGACCCGATGCTTTTGGCAGAGTAGCGGCGCAGTTGGGGTTTATTTGGCCATGTGGGGATTGCTGAGCTTGATGAGAGAGCAGGTTTTCCTTCGCCCATGACCTGAACACCTCGAGGTTTTTAAGTTGTTCAGCTGGGTACTTGGAAAACTCGGCATCCAGCAGGAAATACCACGAGAGCTGGACTTCTTCCCAGCTTCAGGTGTTTGAGCTGCTGTTGGCTCGGGTCGGATGCCAGAACGAAAAATGACTTGTTTTAAGGCTCTTTGTAACAGTAATCGTGTTCTGAGGAAAGCTTTTCTGCCTGGTGCTGTGAGAAGTTAAATCTTATCAGGGCAAACTCTGGGCCTTGCTGCTGATCTCTATCTGCTCCACCACGCAGCTGGAGCAGTTTCTGTGAGATCAGTGGCCACTTCCTGCACTCCCCCCTGTCCCATAAAAGGAAAGTTTTATTTCTACAGCGCAGTTTAAACCTCTTGAATTGAGAATGAAGTCTGCATCCTATCTATCCACAGTGCTCATCAGGACTTGGGCAGCGGAAAAGAACTGAGTGCCCGTTCCTTCCCTTGCTCAGTTCCAGCCAGGAAGGCACAGATTTCACATCAGGACAAGGGTCTTCTTTTGGAAGACTCCCTTGTACTTGCTCTGGTCCTGTCTGACTGGGAGCAGAGACAGGGGCTGTCTGGACCAACTTAAAAAAGAAATAATTTGGTTTCAGTGAAGAAGGTTTGCTCTGGTAGCTCTCTCCTGTCCAGTGTGTGGGAATTAACACACCAACACCAATGACAGGCATCTGGAAGCCTTTTGCAGCATTGCTGTTCTGCCTGGCAGAGAGGCCAAGCTACTCCAGCAAAACCAGCACGTTGCTATTTTGGCTCAGCCTTTTTTTCCCTTTCCTCACTGTCCCAAGAGATTCCAAGGCCGCTCTCTCAGCCGGGCTCCCTCTGCAGCTGTAGCTTTGATATTTAAAACAAGACATGGAACGGCTTTGTTTTCAGGGTGCAAAGAATACCAGAATTATTTCTGTTTGTAATTGGGTTTAATCTAAAAGCAGTTCGGTCAGAAGAGAGGAGGCCTGTACGAGATACTCTCTCTGTGTAGCTGACCCTGCTTTGAGCAGGAGGTTGGACCCCCTGAGGTCACTGCCAACCTGAATTTTTGTGTGATCCTGCAGAATCTGACAGAAATACCTCCGTGCCCGCCCTGTTTGCACTCAGTACCCCTCAGGAATGCTCCTGTTTCAGCAGGTGCCGTGGATCGCGGCCACCTTTTGTGGTTCCCTCCTGACCAGCCAGCACCACCCTCCTCCCCGCCGTGACTTCGGTGTAACAGTTTTCTTTGCCCGCAGGTAACGTTCACGTGTACAGCAACGGCAGGATGAGATACACCTACCACCAGAGGCAGGACAGGAGGGAGCACCAGGGGGATGTAAGTGGACAACAAACCAGGGGTCGGGAGGCTAAAGGTGTTCCCAACGCGTGAACTGGGAGCTGTTGGCTTGGGAAGAAACAGTGCTGCTCTGTGCCACCCCCCTGAACAGAAAGCTGGAGTCAGGGTTACGACTGTTTTCTGGGGATAGCCAGTTTTATTTCTAAAAAAACAAACAAACAAGAACTTCCTTAGTATTTCTTTCCCAAGATTAAAGGGGAGAGTGTACGCTGCTGGAACTGCAGGGAGCTCTGGAGGTGAGGAAGAGAGGAATTGCTTTCATCCACCACTGAAAAGGGGAGAAGGCTTTCCATAAAACCAGTCCTGCTAGCTAGCAGAAATTCTAGAAAAACAAAATATGGGCATGAGGCTTCTGGAATTCCCTCACAAGGTTCCTGTGCCAGTCCCCTCTGCCCTTTGTCACATCCAGTGGGTCTGGACCCTCAGAGTCACAGTGCCCCATGTGCTGCTGGGTTCCCCCCAGTTATTTTGGGTTACTCCTGAGCCAAACGCCTGTGAAAGGCAGGAGAGTGGAGGTTGTGTCAGAGCAGTGGGAGGGAGGAAGAGCGGTGCTACGGGGATCCTGGGGCACGAGGGTGTGGATTGGCACTGCACTGCGTGTTTCTGTTCCTGCAGGGTGGCCTGGGGCTGTTTGTCCAGCTGATGCCCATCCTCATCCTGATCATTGTGTCTGCTCTCAGCCAGATGATGGTGTCCAGCCCACCCTACAGTCTGAGCAACAGGCCGTTAGTACCTGTTCCTCTCCAGCGGGGAGGGGGTGGGCTCTGGGGGGGCGTGGTGCGGCAGGGACCTCCCCTCTCTCTTTTTTCCCTGTTTTCCTTTGATTTGTCGCTTTCTCTCCTGACCCCTTGCTCTTGCTGCCAGCTGTCTCATGCAGCAGTGGAGGCCTCCTGGTTCCCAAACAGGTGTGAAATGGGAGGTGCAGAGAAGGTTTCTCACTTCCCTAAGGGAAGGGAGTTCTTGGACAGGGACCTTCTGCAGCCCTTACCCACAGCTGGCTGTGTCCTTCTGGAAAGGGACAGGCAAAATGGTTTTGGGAGGCTCCAGCCCAGCACCAAGATCCCATATGGAGAACAAATTGAGGTGCAGAGTTAAATTGGGCACTGAAAAACAAAAGCGAGATCTGTTCTTCATGAAAGCCTCAGCTTACACCTGGTACAAAGCAGCAGAGGAAGAGAAGCAGGAATAAAAGACACTCATGCAGAGTAAAAGACACTCCCAGAGAAATGCCCCATTTTTGAGCTCTTATCTTGCCGTGAAGTAGCTTTGGCCAGACATTTACAATGCGAAAGTGAAACGGTTTCATTTTAGATCCCCTGGAAATGCCCTATCTGCTCACCTGGCTGACAAATGGAATGAGTCTTTATTCTTAGTCACTTGGCAGTGACAGCAGGGAGTGGGAAAACGGGGCTGATTTCTGGCTGCTTGCATCATGCTTGACAAAAGCTTAATGTATGTTCAGTGGAAGTTCCTTATGTGTATTTAAAGAGGGCAGACTTGGTTAAAGGTAGCAACATTTGCCATTGATCATTAGAACCTCAGGAGGGTTTGGGTTGGAAGGGACCTTAAAATTATACTGTTCCACCCCTGGCCATGGGCAGGGACACTTGCCACTAGACCAGGTTGCTCCAAGCCCAATCCTTTGTGGTCTTGAAGAGTTCCAGGGGTGGGGCGTGATGTTATGTACTATAAAACCCAGCTTAGCTTTCGGATTCAGGGTAAAGACTGTGACATTAGTGCTTGGAACCAGAAGGTGGAGTGGCTTTGGCACAGTTAAGGGTTGTTCTGAGAGGGCTGAGCTGGGATTTCCGCAGTTGGTATCGGGACTGTAAAATTAGGCGTTACATATTTGGATTGTATTGGTGAAGAGTTTCTGGGGTGAGAAGACACTCAGGGGAGGAAAGTTTTGAAGTTGGGCAGGGATTTGCTCCCAGCCTTGCAAGCTGTCAGAGGAAAACCATCCCTGAGCCCCAGATGTTTCTCTGCTGCTCCGTTGCCTGTTCCCTGTGCTGTCCCTGTCTCTGCATGCTGAGGTAGCAGCAACCAACCCGATTTCCAAGACTGGACTTGGACAAGGGCAGCAAATGGGCTGATCCAGTCCTCCCTCATCCTTCCTGAGCGAGCAGGACGCTTCAGCTGGGGTGAGGCGGTGCCATTCCGGCAGGAGGAGCTGCTGGACCGCTCGCAGCAGCTTGTGCTGCCGGTGAGAAGGGAAGTGCTGTGCCTGAGCTCGGCGAGCAGCAGGCCGGAAGCTTCGAACCCGGTGATTTTAATGCCACTTCTCCACAGCGAAGCCGTCACTGAGGAGGGCAGAGTCCTAAAGAACCATTTGTCACCGACCGTGACCTTTGTAAACCTCTTCCAGAAAAGCGGCTTTCTGCTGGGAGAGCTGTCTGGCTGCCGGGCCTGACTGTGCCACCCTGCTCTTCAGTAACACCTCGTGGAACTTACCCGACTTAGTTACACGTCTGACTGCAGGTGGCAGGTTCCCTGTGCCCTTATTTTCATGCTTCATGCCCAGACATGCTGCTGTAGCTCTGCCAGCCTCAGTCCTCCTCCCGTGAGGGCACACTCTGGAGTTCATTTTACACAGGAGTATGAACTCTGGGGGAGCTCAGGGCTCTGCCTTCACAGGTCACATAGTGAGCTGGGTTGTCCCAGGCTGTACCTTTGCCTCAAAAAAGTCCCAGGGGAGCTTTTCGCTCCTGTTCAAGTCCATCTGGTTACCCACTGCTCATCCCCAAGAGCTGGACCTTCGTGAAACGTGCAGGAATCTTTGTATCGCTTCCTATAAAACCCTGGTAGCAGACTGAAGGGTGACCCAGATGAGTTAATGTTTATACCTAGCTTAAGAATCAGGTTGGCTTTTTTAAATGCAGCAGCCAGCTGGTGTTTATTATTATGGGGAACTTTGGGCAGGTCTCCAGGTGGAGCTTTCCCTGACAAATCCAGCGTTTGGGCACAGGTCCTGTGTTACAGCTCCCACACACCCCAGTGAAAATCTCTAGATTTGCTAGAGTGTCAGGGCTTTGTCTAAAATGCAGATCAACAGGGCCAGGGGAGGAAGAGATTTCCTTCTGGAAAGTGCTCTCTGTGCTGGTTGGTGCAGAGCGGGTCTAATTTTGTGAGGAGAGGAAACTGCAGAGAGATTTAATTAGCGCTGAAAATCCTGGAGAACACTTTATTTTAAGTGGGTTTAGGCCCTGGGCAATCTGCCTCGGAGCTATGTCTGTGTTCAGAGCTCTGTCTACCGAGCTGGAGGCCTGGCAGCTTCTCTCTCCCTGTGTTGGCAGTTCATTTCCACCAGAAATGCTTTTCCTTTCCCTGTGGCTGGTTGGGAGCGAGAGATGTTTCCAGCGGTTTGGAATCACGTCACGCTGTGCGTTACGAAGAGCGGGGGGGGCTTTGCTGTGCCCTTGGAGCGTGTCCTACACTGTTCTGCTCTTCTCCCTGGGCCAGGTCCGTGGGTCACATAAACAAGAGAGTCACAGAGCACTTGAAAGTCCCCTACTACGTCTCCGAGAACTTTGCAGATGAGTACACGGGCACGAACCTGAAGAACGTGGAGCGGAGCGTGGAGGACGACTACATAGCAAACCTCCGGAATAACTGCTGGAAAGAGAAGCAGCAGAGTGAGTGGGGGGGAGTCAGGAACGGAGGGTCTGTGCTAGAGTTGTACTTTAACACGGTGCCAGCACATTTCCTGTGTTGTTGGCTTGGGGTTTTTTTGGGTCTGTGACTTCATGACAGACCCAGTACGTGGGCTTTGCTTTGCTTTGGTTTGATTCCTAATGCTGCTGTAGAACTGGTCAGACAAGAGCTGTGCCCTGGAGGGTCCTCTGCCTGTGTCATCAGGATCTCTCTGATTTCCAGTGGAGGGGGAAGGTAGAATCACAGCACCATTTAAGTTGGAAAAGGCCTCTTGGATGTGTGTAACGCTGTAGTTGTTCAAGGGCTGCGTGGGAGAGTCTGCTGCCCATGGTGTCGCACACCCCAGCCCTGCTCCAAGGGCTGTGGGGGCACGTGGGACGAGGAGGGGTGGCCACCCAGCCAGACAGTGTGACAGACGACCCTGCCAACCATCCTGGCAGCACAGTGTGGCGAGGGCAGCGAGTCCCGGGGGCAGCCTGACTTCCCTGGCTGCCCATTCCCAGCATGTGATGGCCACAGCTGGGGCCGGGGTAGGATTTCAGCGCCGGGAGCTCCGAATGGGGCTGTTGGAGCCCTGGGTGGTGCCAAGTGAGGCCGATGCTCCAGTGCTGGGGTAACCTTTGCGTGCCCCCTGGGACTGGGGGCCGGTCCCACCGGGCTCCGCAGGCTTTCCCAGGATGGATGAGCTGTCAGCAGCTCTTACGCCCATCCTGTCCCGAAGGGCGCGGGGCATTTCCTCAGCCTCATCCTGTGTTTCACCTCGCCCTGGACGACTGGAGATGCCTGCCGTTCCCAGCAGAGCCTGTGGCGGGGCCGGGGCCGGGTGGGTGGGTCTCGTCCCGTGCGGAATTCCTAACGCTGGGCTTTTCCCTTCGCAGAGGAAGGCTTGTTGTACCGGGCACGCTACTTTGGGGACTCGGACCTGTACCAGCGGGCACAGAAGATGGGCACCCCCAGCTGTAGCAGACTGTCAGACGTCCAGGCTTCCCTGCACGGATAGTCACGGCCCCGCTCGGCACCAGCACAAGTACGAGCCGGGGGCGCTTCCCTGGGAGCCACCGTAGTGCTTTTAACACTTAAACCCCTGGCTGAGACACAGACCTCCACGAGTCTCCTCGGATGCACACGGGGCGGGAAGCGCCCCCTCCACCGAGCCTTCGCTCCTTAATCGAGACGTTGATTTGGTTTAGTTTGCATGTTGGCGCCCTCGGCTCCCCCCACCCCTGTTCTCTCTGGTGCTGTCGGCGCTGGGTCTCCAGGATCCCCGGGTGAGGTTGGGAGCACCTTGGCTGGTTGGCAGTTCGTTACCAGCTGTAGCATCCAGCCTCCGCTGTTTTAACGAACCCTTTTTTGGTGGCTTTATTGCCTGTTTTACTGGAAAAGCTGTTATCCCTGGCACGTGAATGTGATGACAGGGAACGGAGTCCCACCCAACAGATGTTCCTTCCCCCACAGTTGCCTTCCCGTGCCGCTTAAGGAGAGCAGAGCAAATGGCCAGAATTCCCAGCAGGTTGTAGAAGTAACTTACTGGGTTCAACTGGGAATCAAAGTGAAAGCAGCTAAGGGGGGAGGAAGGGTCTGGAAGATTTAGGGGTTGGAGAGCTTGGATTAAGGAGAGCCATGATGCGAGAGCGGATGTGCTGCACCAAAATAATGAAAAAGAAATTGGCACAGGGTTTGGAGTCCTTTTTGTGCTTGAACTTCTGGGCTGATTTCGCCTGCCAGGTAGTGTGGGCTGTGAAACCTGCAGGTCCCTCTATCCCAAAATTATTTGAAAACAGGGTTTCTGTAGTAAAAGGTGAAGCTTGTACCAGGTGTGGTACGGACACCATTTTGACTCACAGGGACTCCTTGAGGACACTGGTCATCGAGCTACTTGATTCGCAGTTTTGAGGTTTATTTTCCTTGGCGTCTGAGAGTTTGGCCTTTAAAGCAAATCCTCTGGGCCACATTCAGCCTTTTTTTTTTTTTTTTTTTTGCTGCACCCTGGTTTTGGATCCATTCTTATCTTGGTCCTCCTGCTCTCTTGTTTGGATGACTTCGCCTCTCCTTTCACCACAGGCTGGTGTTAATTACCTGCCTCTCTTTAATTCCCTCCCTGCCCCTGGTCTGAAAACAGCCTGGAGAAGCTGCTGCCTGTGCTGTGGGGTGGGGAAGGAAGGGGGAGTTACGGCGCCGCGATTGCCCAGAGACTGACACCGCTACCGCTTTTGTTCCCAGACTCTTGAAATGCCTGAAGACTTTTGGTGAAGTGCACTGAGCCGAGGTGACAGACTTTGCTGTTTTAAAGAATCAAACCTTATCTTAAAACAAAATGGAATTGGAGAATTAGCAACGCACAACTGCCCTCTTTCTTCTCTCTGCCTCTCTCCGCCGTTCGGGGAGCAACTGGGACGGGAAACCCAGCTGCCCGTCTTCCTCCTCCCCTGCCGACACCACCAGCGCGCTCCTGGGATCCCGCAGCCCCTGGAAGAGACACACAGAGCGTAAAAGAACCCAAACCAACTGCAGAAGCCGCGAAGCAGAAGGAGACCCTTCGCCGCCGCCGCCAACGGAGAGAGAAACTGGACGATTTGGTGATCAAAGAAAACTCTTAAGAATGAAAGAAAAAAAAAGAAGAAGAAAACATAATCTATTTAGCATTAATTTATAGCTGTATATATGTTGTACTTTTAAACTATGCAGGGGTGGGATGATTAAATTATTTTGTTTTCTGCCCGTTCTGGTGAACAGGGAAGCGGGGAAGCCTCTTCCCGGGGTGTCCCGCTCCGCATCACTTTCCTGCCTGGCGCTAGAACAAGAATCATGTTGCTGTTGCTGTACTTGGCTTTTGGGAGGCCCAGCGGCGTCGTGGGGATTGGGATGTCCATACCTGCCTTCGACCAACGGAAACTGCAGACCTGCAGGGGGTAACACGCCCGGAGCCGTGGTGTGGTTTTGCAGCGTCGGCAGGAGCGGCGGCGGGTCAGCTGAGCGCCGGCGTCGGTGACGGGAAGGATTGTCCTGGATGGTTTGTGCCCGTCAGTCGCTGGAGTTCATCTGTGCACGTAACTTCTGGTTTTCGCCGAGTCTGCTGGAATTTTGCCTGGTAATCAGCGTGTGGCGCGCGCTCCGTGCGGAGAGGGCTTTCCACGAGGGCTTCCCGCCGGCCTCGCCCTTTGTCGGGGTGTCGTGCGCGTGTCCCACGCTCGGGGCTCCTCGCCCACCGTGAGCAGCCGGGCCTCGGCCGCACCTCAACGCCACGTTTCCCAGAGGAGACCTGGAAAACACTGCAGATCCGCGAGAAATGGAGCGCCGTGTTGCTTCTGAGAGCAGTTCTGCTGGAGGGGGACCGGGGCACCCCCCGGGCTCTGTGGTGCGTCTTGCCCCGTCACCGCCGGGCAGCACCGGTGGGAGGGCACCTGAGGTCAGGAGCCACCCCTTGGAAGCAAAGCCGGCACGAGCAGAGCTGCCTCCCGTGGGATAAACTGGACGATGATAATTCTGTTCAGCTGCCCTGCAGTTCTGTCTGTGTCTAAAGACATTTCCAGTGAGAACCGTCCCCCCGGCACGCTCGGGGAGTGAATCAGAAGCTCGGCGGCTCCCGGGTGGGCTGGCAGAGGTGGTTTTATCCTGTTGTCCGTAGGAATCCACTCGCTCTGTCTTCAGCTGTTAATTTATTTTGTGAAATCTCACCCTCCCACTGGTCACAAGGCCTGTTACCCCACAGCCAGCTGTGGCTTGGACCTCATTTTAAGGGGGTTTTGATTTTAATCCTTTTTTTTTTTTTTAATGACTCCTCCACCTTCAGAAGGAAGTGGGTGGAAGTTCAACACTTGGAAATGGCGCTTGATAGAGGCACAGGGATGATGGGGACGGGGTTGAACAAAAATCCTGCTCACAGATGGAGCTGGATGTGTTGCCCGACGGCATTCCCTGCCTGGAGCCTGCCCACCAAAACCTTTGGATTGTTCTTTTTTCCAGTAGATTCCCATGGATCATAAGGAGCGAGAAGGCGTCGATCCCAGTGGATGCTCACAGAGGCTGTATCTCTCGATTTAGAATTAATTATACAATTGTACATCTATAAATAAATGTTTATAATGTGAAGGGCTCTGGCTGTGTTGGTGTCCTGCAGAGCCTTGCTCCAGCCAGCCCTGGTTTTACAGCTCCTCGTTGTATTCGCACAGGCAGGCAGGGGATGGAATTTGGGGCCTTTGCCATCCTGGGAAACCCCTGTGATGGGGGGGCTTCCCTGGGATGGCAGAGGGATGGAGAAGAGGTCGTGCCCCTGTGGGTCCTGGCAAGGTGACAGCAAACGCCCAGCAGGACATCTTTGCATCGAGCTGGTTCCACTGGGATGTTCCCAGAAGGGCACCTCACCTTCCTGCCCTCCTGTTAGCCAGCTTCCTGCATCCTCTGGCCAAGCTCTTTCAGGGAATGCTTTATTCTCATCCGAGGACGCCACTGGCCTGGAAGCAACATCCCAGCATTTGAAGGTGCCCTTTGTACATAGTCAGGATGGGCAGGAAGGCTCGGGCTGCTTTTGTCCTGGGTGGAATCACTGGCTTGGATGTGCATCCTGACAGCAGCAACTTGGAAACTGCAGTTGGATTTGGGACCCGTGCTCACCAATGGATCTCTTTTCCCCATATCCCCCCTCTCTGGGGCAGCGCAAGGCTGGACCCCCGTCTCCATCCCCAAGCGCCAAAGGGCTGGAGGATTTGGCATGAGAGCTTCCCCCTTTTTCCCTTTTTTCCCCTTTTCTCAGAGGCCAAGGGTCACGTCCCTTCCATTTCCCCTCAGTGCCACATTCCCAGCAGTGCTGAGTCAGCCCCAGCACGGCGAGCGTGGCGTGGCTGCAACCGGGCGCGTTCGTGGCCGTTTTTGGGGTGGTTTTGCTACATTTTGGGTCCAGAGCAGTGGGAGACGCTCTGAAGTTTGGTGTGTGTTGGTCCCTGCTCACCTGCAGGTGGTCTGGGCTGCCCATCAGCTCAGCAGCCCGAGCTTTTAACTGGAGCAGCTGCCAAAGAGCGGGAGGCAGCAGAGGAAGGCAGGTACTGTGGGAGCAGTGTCCTCTGGCAGGTACGGAGCAAACTCTACTTTCTGGTAACAAACAGGGGGGGTTTAGCATTACTGTGGGATTTAAATCCTCATTTGCCTTTGCTTGTGTCCCCAAAATCTCTCTTTTCCCACTGGCCCCTGGGATCCCCGGGGTGATGCTGGTGCCGCAAATAGCTCCATTGATGCCTCCTTGGTCCCAAAATATCCTTTTGCCTCCCCCCCTGCCGCGGGAGACACTTAATCCAGCCTGGCTGGAAGCTCCTGGCACCTTGCAGAGAGCTGCCAAACCCCAGGGACCTTGATACGCCCCCAAATTTCCCACGGAAAGGCCATTTTGCTATAAATGCTATATTTGCTATATAAATGCTATAAATGCTTCGCCGGGGCTGAGACCATGGGGCATTTCCTGAACAGAGGGGTTTGCTGGGCAAAAACCTCAGCAAAGAGGCTGTCCCACCTCTCTGTGTTCACTTTTAGGAGTTTTGGTGGGGTTTATTGTTTTCTTGGCATGATAGTTTTAAAAAACGGGATGCGGAGTCCGCTGTCTTCCTTCAGAGTGGCTGGTAGGGGGCAAGAGGGGGTCACGCTGCTGCTGGAAGCACAGGAGGCACAGGGCCACCCCCCTCCACGTGCTTAGGAGCTTGATATTTAAAAATACATGTATTTATGGGCTATATTTATCGCTCCAAGTAATGTGCCTCAGCAGGGTTTGACGGCACAGCCCCCTCACTCCGCCGTGAATCGTCCCGGGATCAACACGCTGCGCCAGCAGTGCCAAAAGCTGCTCCTCTCAGTTTTGCCAAAAAAACCTTGGGGCTTGGAGTTCCTTTCCTGCGCCCCTCCAGGAGGTGGATTTGTGCTGGATGATCCCACGGAGCGCCGCCTGACCCCAGCACGGGGATGCCCCTTCCGTGAGGGGGGGGGGATGCTCCGGGACGTGACCCTTTGAGAAATGCTCAAAATTTTAAGGGAAAACACCCCCCCCCCCCTTTGCACAATGTGGGTGTGCAAAGGCCTGCTTCCAGCTGTGCCACCCTGACTGCTCCTAGGTGGTATTTACACCAGTGGGAAACGCTCCAGTTGCGGGTTGTCTAGGTCAAAACCAAGTTTTTTTCCATGAAAAGTCACTGTTTGTCCACGGTGGGATAAACAAAACAAAAAAAATGGGACAGCTCAAACCTGAGCCAGAACAAACTCATATGTGGATGGAAGTGGTTTTTCAGGCTGGTTTTATCCCCCCCCCACCTTCCGAGGGGAGGGCTCCTCATTTGCCAAGTGACTTAATTACCCTTGAGTGAAAGCCTTTTCCCCCCCAGGCCTCTAATTGCAGGTTTGTGTAATTGGTCTCAGTTTGGCAGTGTGTTTGGGGTGTGCTGGCTCCTAGCAGGTGCGACCCTCCCCAGCCTCCCTCAGTCACAATTTTAGCCGGTTCTCTTGGGTTTCGACCCAAATTTCCCCCCATAGCTCCCATGGGAGGAGCAGCAGCTCCTGGCTGGGATGTTGGGGTGCTCCTCCCCTGGCATGAGCAGGCAGGGGGATGGCTCAGGGCCCTGACTCAGCCCCCCCTGAGTCACAGCCCCGTGGCTGCAATTAGGAGTGGGTGCAGCGGGATTCCCCACCGTTCCCAAACTCTCCAGCTCCCACCACAGGGGCTGCCCTGCCAGGGAAAGCCTTCCCGAGGGTGCCAGCGGGGATTTCAGAGCAGTGGTTGCATCATCCCCTCCCCGGGCCCGAGTGACAACAGGGAGACGGCGGGTTATCAATCAAGACAACTTTTATTAGAAAAGTAAAAAAACCACCCGACACGATTTGCATAGGAATTGTTGCACTTGAACATCAAGTGTATGAGTGTAAACTGTAACCAATGAAGAGCCCACAGCGTGTCGGGGCGAGGGGTCCTGCCCTCCAGCCCCGCGGCACCTCCCGTGCCCCTCTCCCACCACTCTCGTGATCAAAGACACGGCGCAATTCCAGAGCCCCCTCCCGGCTCTGGCCGGCTGCCGGCAGAGGGGGTTTGCCTTTGATCCAGACCCACAGCTCAGCCATCACTCACTCCCCCCTCCTCCCCCCCTGAAACCCCATTGATTACAATCCTCGTTACAAAAGAAGAGCCCCGTGATTGATCAGCCATCAGGAGACCGGCCGCCCTCCCCCCCAGCAGCCCCGCTGCCGCCTCCGGGAGCGCAGTCACCGGGATCATCCCGGGATCATCCCACAATCATCGACGGCGTGAAGCGACCTCCGCCTGGGTCCCGGTCCGCTCCACGTCAGGGATGTCCCGGCACAGGCAGGGCCCCACGGGGACCTCCACCTGCCCGAACTACTTCCACCTACAGCCCTACTCCAGCCTAACCTAAACTACAGCGGCCGCCCGGAGCCACCGCCACGCTCCAACAGGCTCTTCCCAAGCGCTCGGGAAGCGGGGCCCGGCCCGTCAGCACTCCTCGATGAGCAGCTGCTCGGAGCTGTACAGCTTCTTCTTGATCACCCTGAAGCCCGTGCTCAGCTTCAGCGGCGCGAAGGCCGGCCCGGAGGCGAAGAGTCCCTGGATCTTGGGCCAGAGGCGGGAGTCCAGCCGGAGCACCAGGGTGAGCTGGAAGGTGGGCACCACGGCGGGGTCCACGGCGATGTGCCCCACGTCGTGGCAGGCCTTGCCGTGCTCCACGCACAGGTCGAGGAGGGCCCCGCGCAGCCCGCAGGGTTCGCTGCGCGCCAGGCGCTGCAGCTCCGCCCGCACCTGCGCCAGGAGCTGCGCCGGCATCAGGAGCCGGGAACAGCGCTTGGAGCCCAGCGGGGCCCGGCCCAGCGTGGCCTGCACCACGTCCATCAGGTTGGAGCACAGCGTCTCGTCCTCGGGCTCGTCCAGCAGCTCCAGGTCCAGGTCCGGCAGCGACACTCCCTCGGCATACTCGGCATCTGCGGGAGGCACGGAGACAGGTCAGCGCCGGGGCAACCGCGGGCTGGGGGTCGCACCGACCCCGGGGGCTTGGGGTGAGAACAGGCGTGGGCTGGGGGGTCCCGCGGCCGGGGGAAACGCTGATCCCAGGGGCTGGGCTTGGAGGTATAAAAAGGTCTCGGCAGAGCGCCGCCACCCCCCCTTAGAGACCCGCAGCGATCCCCCGCCCCGCTCCTCGGAGAAACCCCCGGTGAGGGCAGCCCGCACTCACCTCCCTCCGAGCCGGAGGCGCTGCCCAGCGACTCGCAGTCAGAGGTCTCCAGGCGGCCCCGCTCGCCGCCCGCCAGCCGCTCCCACAGCCCGGGCATGGATACGGATGTGGATGTGGATTTAGACACAGACGCCACCGAACTCGCCCCCGGCTCCGCCGCCGCTCTGCCCGCACCGCCCGCGCCCGTCCCTCATATAGGGGCGGCACGGCTGGCCACGCCCCCCGCCGCTCGCCCGCCAATGGGAGCGCGGGGCACGTCCGCCGCGTCTCTCCTGCCCGGTGACAGCGGGAGGCCACGCCCCCTTCCGACTAGGCCACGCCCCCCTCGCTCCCGGCCACGCCCCCTCCCGGCGCGGCCCCGGGCGCTGCAAACGGGACCCGCGGTTGCATCAGGGGGTCTGGCGGGACCCCCCCCCCCCGTGCCCCGCACCCCCCAGGGCCTGGGCACCGCCCCCGGGCACCCCCTCAGCGCCCCGACTGACCCCCGCGCCCCCGGGACCAGCCCCGTGCCAGCCCCGCCTGGGCGCACGTCCCGCTGGGGAAGGGGACACACGCCGTGTCCCCGCGGTCCCCGACCCTCCCCGGTGTGGGACGCCGGGGGTTTCCCTCCGGGTTGGTTTTGATCCGCCTCGTTTTCCAGGTGGTGTTTGCGTGGTGCCACCGGCGCGGGCGGTCCCTGCTGCCCCGGCTTGGGATGGGGCTGAGCCCCCCTGCCCTGAGCCGGGAGTGATCCCGGTGTCCCATTAGCTGGCGTTGTCCTGGTTTCTTAAGGGAGTAAGGGATGCCGGAGTGAAACAGAGTTGAAGATCGAGGGGGACGAGGGCAGGGCACGGCCAGGCTGGGATAGAGTTTTGCTCAGTGCCAGGCTGGGGGGAACCCTCATCTCCCTTCCCTGGAACCCCCGTCTTCCTTTCCTGGTGGCTCCTAAAAGCCGGGACGAGACACCGCCGTCCTGAGAGCCCTCCACCCTGCGAGTGTGTCCCCCGCACCCCAGGCCGGTGCGTGCCTGTCCCCGCGTACGTGACCTTCCCGCAGCCAGACCCCGAGGAGCTCAGGGAGCTCCGAACTGGCGATAAAGGGCTTTGTTTGTCCTCCCGCTGCGCTGCCCGCGGCTTTATCGGAGGGGCTGAGCATACTCTGCAGTCACCCCAGGACCTATCTTGGGTCCTGTCCTTCCCGAGCCGAGATTGATAACAGCCCGGCAGTAAACACAGCGCAGAGCAGACAGTGCCCGGCAGCCAGGGGGACGGAACCCCCCTCTGTGGTGACCCCCTGCCCAAAAGGGTGCGGGGCAGCGGGTGCCGGGGGTCGGGGCAACCCACCAAGCAGCTGCTTTTTAGGGCTCAAAGCTTGAATCCATCGCCGTTTGGGGAGTGGGAGTCCAAGCTGGGGGAGTGGGGAGCATCCCAGGGAGCAGAGGGGCTGTGTGGGGAGCTGGGAACAAGTCCAGCCTCGTGCCTGCAGCTTGCAGAAGCCGCTCCTCGGCTTTTTGGGACAAAAGATGAGCAACCCCCAATGAGCTGTCAGAAGTACACCCCGATATTTGCACGCTGGCCCTCGGAAACGGCTGGATGGTGCTTGGGATTCTGTTTTTCACAAAATACACCTCGTGGGTTTATTTCTCCCCGCAACCACCAAGTCGGTACAAATTTTGGCTGGGCGAGGCTGGAACTAAATGAGGAACTGCTGGTTTTGGGGTCAAAACAGGGGGAAAACGGCAAATAAACAAAAAAGAGGTAAAGGAGCAGAGGGAAGGTGCCTTGCTAAAAATAAGCTGGAGTTCTGGAGCCAAGCATAAATATTTTCCTTTCTTTACCATAGCATCTCCTGGCAGGCAGGGGAGCAGGCAGCTCTGGTGTGATGGCAAGTTTTAAAGGGAAATGTAATTTTTGATCCCTGCAATGAAATAATCCCAACATAATTCCATGCACTCGGGCTGGGAAGGGAGAGGATGTGGGGCTGGCAGCTCCTCCTCCCAAAAGAGGCTGAGGTCTAGGCTGCTCCTCTGCAGCAGAACCTCGAGGAATGGTTTTGGGCCAGAAAGTAGTTTTAGCTCCAGTGTAGCAACAATCCCTGAGCTTCCCCTCCCCAGGTCCTGCTGCTGGCGCAAACCCAGCGCGGTTTTTGTGGAGGAGCAGTCTTCCCCCTGACCTGCTGGCCTTTCTCGGAGAACAGAGAGGGATCTAAGCTTTTCGGACAGGCTGTTCCCAGGCGGCTGTGCCTTGTGGTGGGACGCCCTTCCGTGCTGAGATTTGCTAGATCATTCCGAGCTCCAGCCTGGCTGGCTTTGCAAAGGGTTAAGCAGGAGCCGGGGGTGGGGGGAGCTGCTGGCATTGGGGAGGGTCCTTGGCTGGGCCCCTGCCCGGGATGTGCTGAGCTCAGCGGTTTTGCAGGGCTGCAGGGGGAGGGGGCTGGGGGCTGGGGAGGAGGAGGAGGAGGAGGAGGAGGAGGAAGAGATCTGTTGAGGGGCTCAGCGAGTGCCTTGGTGCACGTCGAGTGCAAACTGTGCCCCGTGTATGCTGGGGGCTGAACTCCTGCCCCACGAGGTTCTGCCACTGCCTACGGTGTAGTCGTTTGCTCCCAGCAGCTCCGCGTCCCAAAAAGCTGCTCTTAGGTAGATTTGCACATTATTTCGGCACTCGGGGTTGGCACAGAGGCCACTGTGATCCTCCGTGTGCAAGCATTCACGCGGGGAATGTAACGGAGGGGCTGAGGCTGCCGTTTTTGGGGTGTCCCCTCAGTGTCTGCTGGGTGGGGGGTCCTTCACACCCTCTCTGGCCCCGTCTTCGCTCGCAGGGTCCCCGATTGTGGCAGGGGACGGCGGGCACACGAGGGGTGACCCTGTGCATCTTCTGCGCCCGTGGCCGGCTCTGACAGGTGAGCTGTGGCTGCGTGGGACGCCGCGGCAGGTCCCGGCGTGCCGCCGGACGGGCAGGTCCCTGCCACAGCCAAACCTCCCGGGCCCGTCTCTCGCCCCCGGGACAAGCAGCTGCAGGAGCCGGGCGGAGAGGAACAAGGAACGTGCATCCAGGAGGGCGGTGGACAGGTTTTTGGCAGCTGAGACGCCGAGCTGGCACCGCAGATTTGCGCGGGGGGGCTCTGAAACTCCTCGCCCCTTGGGTGCTTTGGGGGGAGAAGGTGGGAGACGGTGTTTTGGGGGTGCTGCCCCGCTCTGCTGCACCCTGGGTGCTGGAGGGGCCTTCCCGGGCGGGCTCCTTGCCCGGGCAGCAGGGCGAACGCGTGCCTTGGCGCCGTGGCCGGCGCTGGGGCCTCGGCCAGCAGTGCGAGGAGCCGGGGAGGGGAGGTGTGAGCGGGGCCGGTACATAACGTTCTGCCTCGAGCACCCACAGGAAAACCAACCAGCAGGCCCTGAACGAGGCTCTTTGTTCAGCTTTTTTTTCTTTTTTTTTCTTTTTTTTTTTTTTAATTCTCCCTCCCCTGCAACAACTTTTTTTCTGGCAGCTGACGGGTTCCCTTCCCCCTCTGCGCTCCGTGCTCGGCTGCGGCCTCCCAACAGCCCTGGAGACCCCCGGGGTGAGGGGGCGACGGGGCTCCCAAACCCCAAGGAGGGATATTTACCGCCGGCGCTGCCCCACTGATCTGCAAAGCAGGAAATAGGCTGGCTGGGGAGTTTCCAGCTGCCAGGGAAAAGCTGGAGGAGGGGGAGAGCAGAGGGGTTTTGCCAGTACGGCACAGCGATGCCTCCAGCTCTCCCCGCCTTACATAAAGTGTTTACTGAGCGGGAGGAGGGAACGGCCAACAACATGTTTGTGCATTCGTAGTACTGTACAGGGTGAACTTTTCACTTCCTCTCAATGGCTCTCGCACATGTGTCTATTTTGGTGCTGGGCACACATACAAACACACCATGTACAGCACGGAGCCGGGGACGTTCCCTGCTCCTGCTCTGTCCCAGCACAAAGGAAAACAAGGAATGGGAGGAGGGCGAGGGGGATAAATCTCAGCCCCACTGTGTCTTGGATCTGTACAGGGAGGTCTGGGCAATGCCCGGGCACTGCATCCCGTGGGCAGCACCGCAGGCGCCGAGCCCCTGGCGTTCCCAGAGGGCTGGCGGAGTGGAAAAGTTTCCCAAGTTGAGCAGTGGAAAGGAAAGGCTCTTCCTGGGTCTGATTACACCAGGTTCACCAAGTGGGGTTTTGGGGACCTGCTGCTCCGTTCCCAAACCCCAAACAGTGATGCGGGGGGGGGGTGTGGGTGTATTTTTGGCAGGTTTGGCCAAGGTACATTTAGGTGGCTGGAGTAAGCAGGATTAAAAATAAATTATACCAAACAAAAAAAGCTGAGGATTGAAATGCTCCCTTCTTTCCCAAGCAAGCCCATCTGGGATGGAGTTTTGATCCCGCCTTCCGTCACGTTTAAAGCGATCCTGGCGGCGGACCCGCTGACTGTGCAGGAGGCCCCCGCAGAGCAGGGGCTGGCAGCCCTCCAAGGCTGGGGAGGAGGTTTTCCGGGCTGGGGCCGGGGCCGGGACACGTCTCAGCTGAGCCGCAGCCTTCCGTGGGAACGCCCCTCCACCGCTCCAGGAACCTCGCTGTGAATTTCCACGGAGCCGGAGTTCGGGCTCCACCAGCAGCAGCGTGGGGCTCTGGATCACCCAAATATCTGATACTGGAACTGATTTATGAACAGCAACAAACACAGAAGGTGGCTGTGTACTTTTCCCCCTTTGTTTTGGCTCACTGCTGGTGATCCAGCTAAAATGGGGAGGGTTTCCAATTAATCTGTTTCAATCCAGATGTGGCTGGACTGAAATAGTGAGTAAAAAATACAATCACCTCGTAAATAAGACCTTGAAAATGGAAGACTTAGGCATCTGGAGAAGTAAATCATATAATTGCTTGCATACGGTGCTGCTCCTACCCCCTGCTGGCCAGCAGAGCCATGGGGCAAAGGCTCTCATCCATGGAAAATCATGTTGAAATGGTTATGCCAGAACATGGAAATCCAGTACCCTCCAGGAACAGAAGTGAAGTACAACAGAAAAACAAGATGATTAAAATGGATGGATTTAAATAAGGGGTTTCTGCCGCTGGCAGAGCTAAACCAAGATTAAAATCTGATTTAAATCCATCCACTTTTGAACGTGAGTGTGGTTTGGTTCCTCTCAAACTGAACTTCACTTGACCATCACGACAGCCGAGCTGCCTCCAAGCTTCATTAAACCTCTGCCTACCTCCCAAACAGCTGATTGTTTCCCTCATCACACCCTCCCCCACCAGATAAACTGTTTCAAAGAGAGAATTATTTTATTGTCACAGAGAAATTTAATACAGAACAAAGAGGAAAAAGTTTCAGAGTATTAAAGAAAGAGTAGTCTCCTTCCTTACCAGCACTACTAGAGAAATGGTGATGGAGAGGGAACAGCTTCGGAGGCACCGCCTGGCCCCTCACCCGACCTGGGATAGTTCCTGCCATGTGCATCCCCCCAGAACAAGGGCTGGGGCTAAGGAGTGTTTTTGGCAGGGTGTCATTTGCTGCGGAGCACAGGCAGGGGCTTTCCCAGTCACCCAGTGCTTCGGCCACGTGCCAGCGCAGGGCCAGGCCAAGTTCCTGGGTTGCCCTCCCCACGGCCACACTGTCGGCGTGCCCTCCTCTGTCAATTATACGGTGACTCTCCGAGGGCTGCACAGCTGATCGTGCCTTCTGAGTTACAGGAACTGAGCCCTGCCAGCCTGTCGGAGCAAGGACTTACAGAATCCTGTCATTTCTGTTTATTGGCTGCTTTACGGGGGATCCCCCCTCCAAAGAGATGCAAAGCCCCGTGGTGCCGGTGCAGCTGTCAGCATCTGATGAATGGGGGGTGTTCTGAAGCCAGGCCAGGGAATGTTTTTCTTCTGCTCCCCGACAGCAGCGATCCAGACACGCTCAGCCCGAGGAAGGAGTGAATCCCAGGAGCTGCTCTATTGGCTTGTACCTCCACTCATCTGCCTCCAGCTCCTCCACCAGACCAGCTAGTTTTTCCATCCTTGCGACCTGTTGATCTGCGAGGAGTTCAAAGGTAACTGTGGTTTGCAATGGCAGCACAATTAAACCTTTCAATTAGGTGCAAATTCCCAGCTGTCAGTGGGGAGCAGGGCGGAATAAAACCCACTGCGCCCATTTGAATCCAAACCCACCCCGTGCAAATGGCGAGGAGAAAGCAGGGACAGGCTTTTCTGCCCAGGTGTGTATTTACCCATCCCTGCCCGTGCTGTGTACATTCAAGTCCTAACAGGGAAACACGAGGCCCTTTAGTGTACAGGGGTGAAAACAGGATGGAGCTCATTTCTTTAGCATAAATATTTATAGTGCAGAAGAACAGAGAAGTTCAGAGGGCTTGGTCAGCCCACGGGAGAGTTGGGTGCAGCACAAGGAACTCCTGGCGTTAATAAAGGTCCTTGGAGGGGGGCCTGGGTGAGCGTGGCAGAAAGGCTCTGCAATCAGAGCCTGCTAACGAGATGGAGGTCTGTCCCTGGGGATCCCCCAGACAACATGTTCCTCTTAGGTTTATCTATAACCGACTTGTGTGTTGGGTACACGGGCTGCATTTTCAGCTAAACTATCTACAGTGGTGCAGAGATGGGAATTATCCCTTCTTCTGGCTCTGCTGGAAGTGCAGCAGCGTGCTGTGAACTCACTGCAGCCTCTGGAGAGACGGCCCAGGATTAGCAAGAGGTGTAACATAAACTGTGCACGATTTATGCTGACTGCAGCAGTGGGAGCTTTGGAGAGGGACTGTTCTCACTCCACCTCCTGCAACGGAGCGCTTTTGGGAACTGTCAAACCAACAGCCCAAAAAATGATGACCTCGATCTTTTCCTTTAAGCCCCACACCTTTCTTACAAGGAGAAAACAGGGACGTGCTCTGCAAACCAGTTTCCCAGGCTGGTGTTTATCGGGGTGCTCGGCTGTGCAGCAGCCCCCAGTAGCTACAGCCCCAGCAGAGCTGTGGAAACGAGGGCTCAGAAGTTCAGCTTGGCTTTTTGGTTCAGAAATGCAGGATCACGGCCTTGCAAGCTGCTGCACGCCCTCAGACCACCTCCTGACACCTGGAGGAGGACAGGAAACCTCCACGGTCTGAGAAAACAGGTGGTAGTACCATTCGAGCTGACGAGAGGTGGGGACAGAAAGGATGTGACCCTGCAGCAGCAGGCAGGATCTGGTGCTGAGCCCTGCTCTCAGAACTGAAGCTGGGTGCAGTCAAGCCCGTCCTTCGGTTACAGGGCGAAAGGGCCCGGGAGGGAAGCAGAGGTTCAAAGAAGATGTAAGAGGAGGCAGGCAGTGGAGTCAGCCCTGTCACGCCACGCCACGCCACGCCAGGCACCTCCTGAGCACCTGTGGGAACCTCGCTTGACCCTGCTGGTGCCACGAGGGCTCAGCTGAGAAACAAAGGTGGAATGGAGCGTCTCTTTGCCCCAGGCCAGAGAGACAGTCAGTGCCGGGCTGAGAGATCAGAGCGTGGGCGTTTCCTGCCCAAAACCTCCTCCTCCAGCCTCACCTCCCGCGAGCGGCCACGGACAAACAAGCTTGGGGAGGCACGGCCTGTTCCCACCCAGGCTCTGCGGGCTCCCGGCGCTTTGCATAGGCCTTGCAAAAGGACTCGGGGGTGGCCTGACTTGGCGTTTGTGGCGCTTTTTTGTGGTTGGCACCCAAGAGCAGGTCAGGCTTCTCCCCTGCCCCCTTCCCCGCCGGAGCAGACAGTGCTCAGAGCTCACTCGGTGCTTACCGTGCTTCACCTGCTTCAGCGTCGAGGCAACCTGGAAGCTGAAGACGGACTCGCAGAGGAATCTCTCGGAGCCATCTGTAAGCAGGAAAAGGAGGTGGTTGAGCCCCAGAGTTAAGGCTGAGCAGCACTCACCGAGCGCTGCCGACCTTCTATTTTTATGTTGGAGGTGTGGGTTTCCTCCCTGCCTCGCCAGCCCCTGTGACCCTGCACAGGGCTCTGGCTGGCTCCTGCTGCCATGTGGGGGACATCCCGGCTGGAATTCTGTTACATCCCCCCGACAAGCAATTTGAGTCCATTTTTAAATAGAAGGTAAGCTAAGGAGAAGCCGAGGTAATGTTATGGCAGTTTCGGATTCCCTCAGGGCTCAGACGCTTGTGTCCTTAGAATGCTTTAGGATCTCTCACAGGCTCAGACCATAACCCTGCATAAAAAATTTCAAATAATGTGTATATTGCCATCCAAGTCAGTAATTGATCACACAAGTGACTCAGAAATAAAGCAATCTGGAAAAACATAGCTAACTGTGTGCCAAGTACTGACACAGTTTATAGTGCTTCCTTCTAAAAAAACCTAAAATACCTAAAAGTCTATCTAGAGACAAGTCAGATAGTTAAAGTAACAAAAAAAATCAGTCAGTCAGTGGGGATTTTTGAAGAGGAAACTGGTATGCAGCTCCCCCACTGGAACCTGCCTGATGAAAGAATGGGCGTATCACCTTTTGTGTTAGAAATTAAAAAGCCAACCTAAAGCTTCCTGAAACAGGAACAGCGTTTGGTTGTTGCTGCCATCCAGAGCAGATGAACTGCTGAGTTCCTGGTAAAGAGGTCAGCCCAAAGCATAATCAATTAAAAGCCCTGTGCCATAATGACGTGGAGAGAAGCAATTTCAAAGACTCAGGGTAGAGCAAAACTCTGGAAAAATCTAATCCAAAGCTGAACCACAGGAAAGAGCTGGAGATTTGCCTTGCTCAGCTCTTGCAAGAGCTGAAATGCTGTGTTGGTGCTGCCCCAAACATATCCTTCCCTTTCCAGGGAGCAGGACCAGGGCACTGATTGTCCCCCTGTGCTGGGCACAGCTGAGGTCCCTCGAGGGCTGTGCCCAGTTCTGGGCCCTGACAAGAGAGACACTGAAGGGCTGGAGCGTGTGCAGGGAAGGGAACGGAGCTGGGAAGGGGCTGGAGCAGCAGGAGGGGCTGAGGGAGCCGGGGGGGCTCAGCCTGGAGAAAAGGAGGCTCAGGGGGGACCTTCTGGCTCTGCAACTCCCTGACAGGAGGGGGGAGCCGGGGGGGGTCGGGCTCTGCTCCCAGGGAACAGGGACAGGAGGAGAGGGAACGGCCTCAGGCTGTGCCAGGGGAAGCTCAGGTGGGACAGCAGGAGGAATTTCTCATGGAAAGGGTGGTCAGGCCTTGGCAGGGGCTGCCCAGGGAGGTGGTAGTCCTCACCCCTGTAGGTATTCAAGGAAGGACTGGACGTGGCACTAAGTGCCCCAGTCCAGTTGTAAGGTGGTGATCAGTCACAAGTTGAACTCCGTGATGTCGGAGGCCTTTTCCAGCCTTACAGTTCTGTGATTCTCTCCTCTGACCCTGTTTGTCCTGCCAAGTGGCTCTCGGGAGGAACAGCTGCCTGTCTATTTGGTAACACGAAGTGCTTCATTACTTTAATTTGTTTTGAGGGCTTGTTAAGTTCTGTGAGCAAGCCTTTAGTCATAATTACTTCAATAGCCTGGCATATGGGCTCTAATGTGTAATAAAAACAGCCCTTCAACGGCACAGCCATCAGCTCCCAGCTGCCCTGCGCTGCCACAGGGACACCCCAGGCTCAATCCCAGCCACCCCAATGGATTTGGGGTTCACACAGACAAGTGCTCTGTGGTGACATGGGAAGTTCAAGAGGAAGAGACAGACAGACAGACCCTGGTTTAACCCTGTCATCTGGAGGACCTGCCCTTCCTCCCTCACACAGAGCAGCTGCGGCTTGCCCGGCTCCTCCTTCCACAATCCTGATGGAGGAAAGGGCTCGGGCACCCAGACACAAGCTGGCAGGGATACAAGCTGCCTCCTGTACTAGCCCAGTCAAATCCAACCCCAAGCAAGAAAAATACTCCTGCCTCAGCTATCCTCACAGTAATCCCTGCCTGACATCAAAGGATTAGCTAACAATGAGCAATTAACACCGTCATGTTCCCTTTCAGTAGATCCCTTCCTCGTCTGAAGTGTTGTCATGGAGCTAAAAAACAGGTGACTGCCAGAAAAATCACTTCCTCATGAACAACTGGTGGGAAAGGCGGGGCTGCTCGGGAGCCTGGTGCTTCCTTTCTCCCTCCAGCTTTCGCCAGCTAAAGTCCAAAAAGGCAGCGGGGTGCCGAGCTCGACAACTTGGAGGGGCGGGAGCAATCACCTTCCAGCATCTCCCCAGCTCCTTTGGGGTAAGTGAAGAGGGCTTTCCGAGGCGGTGCCAGGTCCGAAACGCTGAACCCCGACCCTGTCACGGAGCTGCCGCTGACTCCGCCGGCCGAAGAGGAGGAGGAGGAGGCTGCCATTTCACCCCGTCCCAGCCTGGAAGAACAAAGAGGCGGCAGAACCGAGTTAGGGAGGGCGTCTCGGAGTTTCCCAGGGCACGGAGCCAGCGCGCCTCCGAGGTCGGATGAAGGTGGTGAGGGGCAGGAAGATGCCGCCTCTGCGGCCTCTGAGCTTCAGCGCTGCCCTGTGTGCGTGGGAGAGCTGCCTGCGCCCCACTGCCTGTGGGGATGGGCGCACAGAGACCCCGAAACTGCGGGTAAACCCTGCTCCAACCCCTCGGGACCCCGGGAACTCGTCCAGATGACCGGAGAGTGCACAAAAATAACCTGAATTCACTGGCCTTTAGCTGCCCTGGCGCTTGTCCCACTCCCCAGGGTCATAAAAAGGCTCTTCTTTTTTTTTTCCTCCCCCCCTTTTTTTTTTTTTTTTTTTTGTTTCCAGGAGCACAAACACAGAAAAAGTCCTGCTGCCTCATAAAACCTGGAAGGCTGCAGGACTGCCAGTTCCAGGGCTGCATCCTGCACGAAGACACA
Organism: Pseudotriccus pelzelni; assembly: GCA_035584735.1. Lineage (NCBI taxonomy): Eukaryota > Metazoa > Chordata > Aves > Passeriformes > Tyrannidae > Pseudotriccus > Pseudotriccus pelzelni. The sequence goes on along the minus strand of JAWMRA010000162.1, from coordinate 2,647,049 downwards.
CTGTGCTCAACTTGCAGCAGCTGCTTTCTGCATCATTCCAGATGTGCTTTTGCCTTTAAAACTCTGTATTTGACCTAAACTGGCAGTGGCTGAGGATCCATCTGCCTGTGCAGTACAAGCCTAGTCGCCTCTTGCACATCCTTTTCCCATCCTTGTTTTAATTTAAGAAGTACCGGGTGTATGTTTGTCATTACAGAGTTCTTAAAACTCACCCTGTACCTCTCTGATAGTAAAACAGGTGTCACTTGGCACTTATCAGTGACAGCACTTGCTGCTCTCCCAAACACTTTATAAGCACTTCCCCATTATCGTGCCCATTTAATCAATTTTTGTTATCCTATTTAATACATTTCTGCAGCCTCTGTAGGGTACACAGACAGTGCCTTTGGAAAGCACTCAAGGATTTTGTGGGGAAAATGGGGTTTTAAGAGGCTGTCACAACTAGGGATTGTGTTCCGTCACGGTTAATCATGGAATCCTGCAACAGTATGGGGTTGGAAGGGACCTTAAAGGCCATCCAGTTCCAACCATGGGCAGGGACACCTTCCACCAGCCCAGGTTGCTCCAAGCCCCATCCAGCCTGGCCTTGGACACTTCCAGGGATCCAGGGGCAGCCACAGCTTCTCTG
>JAWMRA010000162.1:2609029-2645916 GCA_035584735.1 Pseudotriccus pelzelni | reverse complement strand
TCACTCACACACACACACACACGAGCCGCCGCAGCCTCCGCCCTCCCCGCTTCCTCCCGTTCGCCCCAGCGCCCTCCGCCTCCCGGGCCGCCGCCTCCCGCCGCTCCCGGGTGCCCTGCCGGGCCCTCTCTCCCTTACCTGGGTGCCCGGGCGGCGGCTGAGCGCGGGCGGCGCGCGTGGCCGCGCTCGCGGTGCATGATGGGGCGGGCGCGCGCCACTTCCGGCGGGGCGCGGGAGGGGAGGGGAGGGGAGGGGAGCGGGGGCGGCGAAATGGCGGCGGTGGCTGAGGGGATCAGGGGCGTTCTGCTGCTCCCGCCGCCTTCCCGCAGGGCTTCAGGCGTAAGGCCGAGGGGTTCTGCCGCTTCTCCGCCCTCGGCGCCCCGGGGGTTTGCGCGGTGCGGGCCGTGGCGGGGCCGCTGTGCCCCTGCCGACCTCCCCAGGGCTGCCCGTAGCCCCTCTGGATCGTGCCCTCAGGAGCCAGATCGTGTCCCTGATCCTACCCTCGGGAGCCTAATCCTGCCCCTGAACCTGCCCTCGGGAGCCTCGTCCTCCCCGAAGGCTGCCTCCCCGTCTGCCTTGTGCCTCCCGACGTCCCCCATGGCCGCTCGGCTTTCGGAAGCCCCGTGTCAAGAAGTTGACGCCGACGGGTGTTTAAAAACGTGAACCAAAAAAAAACCCCGAACCAAACCCAGCGGCGGTGTGGTTTCTTTCCGTGGCTTATTCTGTGCGCAGTTCACCTCTGCACCTCTTCCCTTGAGCTGCGGGAATTACTACTTTTTTTAAAGCATAAGTTTTTTTATTTTCACTGCAAGTGCTGGGTGGTTGTGAGTCATTTCGGGAGGTGGGGCTTGAGCTGAGGGGAAAAGCATTAACCTTCTGAGCCTGATGTCACTAGGTAATAAATCTGGTTTAGAATAAATGCACTTTCAAAGGCACACTTAATTTTTTCCTGTTGTGTTGCAGTGGGCAGGTGAACCTTCTGTAAAAATTCACAGAGGTGCATTTTGTTTTCTAAGTGGCAGAGCTTTCTGTTTTAAAACCAGGACAAACTGAGACAGTAATTTAATAAATTACATTTGATATTAATTAAATTATTACTGTCATTAATATTAAGCCATTTCAGTAAACATAGAATTTTAAGTGAAGATTAAGATAGGTCACTGCCAGTTCTTTGCTTTTGCACCATTAAATGTTCTCTAAGGTGAAAAGTTTAACTTGGTGCCAGCTGAAGCCCAAGGAAACTGAAATGTAGCATTGACCGAGGCTGCAGTGAGTTTTAGGCAGAATTACGTATCTTATATTGCTGAAATTTTGCTTAGATTGTACCTGATTGTGCTTTACAAGCTGACAAAGAGTGCGCTTGAAGCTCCTGTAAAATTACTCTTTGATTGAATGTTGTAAGGTCTGAGGAGGTTTTGCCTTTCTTAAGTCTCCTGCACATCCACAGAGGAGCTTTAAACTCAAGGAGGGGAGATTTAAATTGTTTATTGGGCAGAAATTCTTCCCTGTGAGGGTGGGCAGGCCCTGGCACAGGTTGCCCAGAGAAGCTGTGGCTGCCCCTGGATCCCTGGAAGTGTCCAAGGCCAGGTTGGATGGGGCTTGGAGCAACCCGGGCTAGTGGGAGGCATCCCTGCCCAGGGCGGGGAGGTAGAACTGGATGAAATTTACCTTCCCTTGACCTAAGCTGCAAAGGTGTCTCTATTTTAGCATCAGGAAGAGGAGCGGGATGGATGTGCTGAGGCCTACCCTGGTGAGGATTGGGGGGCGAGTGTACCGGAAGAATCTCATCCGAGAGCAGCCCTTCCCGCAGGAGGAGGAGGACAATTTCTGTGCAGGTGAGGAGTGATGCTCAAGAGGTGAAAACATCAACCCTGGGGACCCAGGGAGCTCTGAGTGTCATCTCTGGTGTCTTCGTGAGCACAAAGAGCTGCCGGTGTGGTGAAGTCAAATGTTAGGAGGGAGAAAACTTCTCTGTTTGATCTCTGATGATCCTGCTGCATGAAGAGTAGGAGTAATCCCAGTTACCCCACCCCCAAGTGGGTTTGGCTGCTGTGCTGCCGAGGGTCAGTTTGCTTGCTGGGTGTGAAAGATCTCCCGGAAAGGGGAAGAACAATTTAGCTCCGTACATCTGTTTTTCCCAGGTTCCTGAAGTGCCGTTCTTTCCTGGAGCGTGATTATTTGCAGCTATGGCAGCGGAGGAAGCTGCTAAAGACCCTCTGTCCTTGCAATGTTTATGCCTTTAAAAACTGGCCTCCTACAATGCAGCTTTTTACCTGTTTTGGGGGGAAAATTCTTCCTGCCGTGGTGCATTTTACCTTTCTGCCTGTGTGTTTGTTGTAGCTGTGTGTGAGTTGTTGTGGGCACAGAAAAGCTCCAGTGTTATTTCTCAGATGAGAAGGGCCGTGGCTGTTGTGTCCTTTTTCTGCCCTCACCTTGCCTTTCAGTGGATTGAACAAAGCTTTGCAATTCTCTTCGATTCCCCTCACAGAATTTCTATTCCTCTGAGGATTTCTACTCTATCTTCGCCGAAACTACTCTCACCTTTTATTTGTATTCTTCTGCGGCTTTAAATTTCCAAATGAGCTGGTGGCTTCCACCCTGCCGGGAGAAGAGACCATTCCCACTGTGTGGGAATTGCAGAAATTCCAGCTGAGAGCAAACCTGGGCTGTAACTGCCTCTTTCCTGCGCCTCCCAGCCCGCCGGATGTAGAAGCAGTCATTATGTTTTCTGGAGCCGGTGGCAAGGTGATAAATAAAAAGCAGTTATCCTCAGCGCAGAGGAGCCCGTTCCTTCCTTCAGTTAACCTTGGGAGAAGGCTGGGAGGAGACTGCTGTCCTACATAAAGTGCTGCCAAACTTTTCGGAGGTTTCTACAAGGACTGTTGTGGTTTCCCTGGTAGGCCCCGGTGACTGCGCGGACGACGATCCCTGCGATGCCTTTGTGGTGGAGGAGACGGAGCGAGGCTTCCAGAGCCGGGTGGAGGTTCCCAGCCCCTTTTACAAGTGAGCCTGTGTGCCTGTGGGGTTTGTTTGAGTTGCTGCCAGCTGAGGAAGCAGTTGAGCGCAGAATATTTGTTTTCCTTTTTGAGGTCGGGGTGAGCGCCGGATCTCCGAAATGTATTCCGTGCTGTGGATTTGAGCGCTCGGGAAGGGAAAATTGGCGCTGCCTTTCCCTGTGTGGTGGTTCCTCGCTCGACTCCTCGCTGTCCCCATGGCAGGGACAGCAGGTGGTGTATGCTGGCTGGCAGGAGAGTGTTTGAGCATCTCTTCCCTTGCACATAAAAGCATCAGGGAGGGTGGGAGAAGGAAGGGGAGGAAGAACTGGGGCGAGCAGCCTGGCAGGGGGAAGTTTGTGAAAGCTTTCAGAGCAAGCACGCACGACTGGAATTGGCTATTGACTCCAGTCCAGTGTTTGCTGGGAAGCCTGTAGTGTTCAAAGCTCTGTCTAGTTATTTCTGACAGTTTTATTAGTTGAATGGTTTTGCTGAAACGTAGAGAAGGAAAAGTGGTCCATGGTGTATTTGAATGCTGGCAAATGACTACCTTGAGCAAAGCAGAAAGCAGAAAGAGAGCCCTTAGTTCTTCCTCAGATGGGATAATGGGAAAAAGGGATAACCCAGCTGACAAATAAGCTGTGGCAGGATGTGCTGGGCAGAACTGTCATGGACCAACTGACTCGTTTTAACTTAAATCAGTTGTGAGCCACAGCTCAGCATCATCTCACGGTCCCGGGCTGGGCACATGTGGAATCCCGGGAATCGCCTCCCTGCCTGGATGGGGTCCAGCTGTGTGTGTGTGCATCCCTCCAGCACAGAGGGACCGAGTCTGGGGGTCTCCAGGTGCCTGGGGCCAGCTCAGAGCCTGGGCCATCTGCTGGCTGAACACACTTGGTGGAGAGTGGCCCAGCACCGCTTTGTGAGTGAAGCTCTTGCGCTTTATGCTTCCAGGTATATCATTGGGAAGAAAGGGGAAACCAAGAAGAGGCTGGAAACAGAGACTCGAACCTCCATCATCATTCCCAAGCCTGGAGTGGAAGGAGAAATTGGTGAGTTGAACATGCACGAAATGGATGTGCTTTCACTGGCTGTTGCAAAAACACAATTTAGGCTGGGAGGGGGAACAGGAGGTGTTTTCCCCTTAATTCCTACTTCTGACACAGCACTGACTCATTTTATGGCCCTGGGAAAATCACTTCACTTTTCTTCTGCTTTTATTTCTTCTGTCTATAAATCCTTACAAAGCAGTGTAAGGTTTTTTGGGGAAAAAAAAAAAAAAAAGCCTATTTTAATTCGACTAATAGTTTCACTATTCTGGCCTTAAATGACAGGCTTTCAGGGAACTTTGACCCTTTTTGGTTTTGCTTTTAAAACAGTACGTTTTCCATTAAGCAGAAACTGAATTGAACATTCAGAGGAAGTTACCCTGTGTGTTTCTGCACAAAATAAACGTCAGAATGTGCTTTAATATGAGAAGTGCTTAGATGACATTGCTGCCATCCCGGTGCTGTCACTCGATCCCGACAGCGAGAGCAGCTTTTCTTGTACCATATGTTCCTTCTCATCACTTCCAGGGACTTAAAAAGAAAGGAGACATTGCTCATCAGGGCTGACCTGTGCAGGGCCTGCCAGAGTGGATATTTGGAGGGCTCTCTAGGGCATGCTCCAGGGATTATTGGCACGGTGTGCAGTTATGTTTGTGACAGAGCTGTGGAGAGGAAGTGCCAGGGGGGGGATCCCACTGTGATGCTGCGCGGGAATGTGGTGGTACTTCTCAAGAAGTGAGTCTTGACTTCTTCCCAAGGACTGTGAAGGGCTATTAAGAAGGCTGAGAGACGTTAAAAACACGTAATAATAGGAAGCCAAGAAAATTTTGCTCCTTGTGGTTCTTTTTCTTTCAAGCTCAAGTGTTCTCTGTTTGGTGCCTTGAAGTGCATGAACAAATGATAGCAGGCCATCTTGATCCTTGATAGATTTTCTTTGCTTCTTCACTCTGACTGCCTTTGCGAAAACTTGAAATAGTGCTCTAGAGATCTGAAGGGCTGCTGAATTGATGGATTCTCAGTTATTGTTTTTTTAGACACTCGGAGCTGACTTTCTTGAGAGCAGAGGGATACTTTTGATGACATCATCCTGTCTTTGCAGAGGGAAACACGGCCATGTCAGGCATTTCAAGTCAAGCAGGGAGTCTGGCAGGATTTCTCAGTGCATGGTTGGGGGTTTTGATTCCTACTACTTCCCCTGGAACCTGGGGTTAACAGCAGAGACAGGTGCTGGTATGCAGGTTTTTCTAATTCCCTCCTGGCATCTCCTGGGTGAAATGTTCACAAAATCCTCCAATATTGATATTTTAAAGTGCACAGACAAGTATTTGTGTAGTACCCCGATCCATTTAACGCCTCCTTATTTAGCTTCGTGGAAGGCAGGCAAGTATTGCTTTGTTTCCTCGCAGTGATCATCGGGCAGCACCGGAGCGGTGTCGTCTCCGCCCGGACACGGATCGATGTGCTCCTGGACAGCTTCCGGAAGAAGCAGCCCTTCACACACTTCCTGTCCTTTGCTCTCAACCAGCCTGCCATCCAGGAGAAGTTCCTGCAGTTCAAGGAGGAAGTGTTGGAGAAATGCTCACAGGTAAGGATCCACATGGGAATTAAAACGCAGAGTGCTGTTTCATTTGTTGGGAGAGCTCTTTGGGCTTATCTTGAAGGCCTTATTCTATTTCGTTTCCTAGAAATGCGTTTTTAACAAGCCTTTTACTCAAGTTGGTGGGTCTGCTGTGAATTTATTGAGTGCTGTTGTGAAATCTTCTGAAAGGTAGAATGACTTACTCAGTAAATTGTTAGTTACAATACTTGGTCTCCTTAGAGATTTTCCTAGATAGGAGGGTATCTAAGCTTCAGAAGAGGGTTGAGGTTTTTGTTTTTAATAGGAAAGCCACTAAATAATATAGTGGACCTTTCTACATTTTATGTGATTCCTACATAACCACATATGAATCATATGTGATACCTACATACGTTTTATGTGATACCTACATTCCAGGTAGGAATTCACGAGTTTGCTGCTGCTTCTGTTTCACTTTTCCTTTGGCTCCTGGCAGTGAAGGAAGATGGGTGTCACTGCCAAAGCTTGAGCGAGAAATAACTTCGTAGCACATGCCATCCTGCAAATCTCATCACTTCCCTTCTTCCCCAGGAGACTTTGTGCTGACAGTCCCTCCTACTTGCCTTCAGATCTTGTGCTGGGAGCAGCAGGGAATAGTTAGGCACAGGGAAATGAGGGACGGAATGGAAGAAAGGCTCTGTATTCCCTGGTTTATTTTAGTGTGTGTCTAGTTTGACAGGAGTGGTGTGTCAGTGGGCTGGGCCAAGGAGAGGAAATGGTGTTATGAAACTGCTGTGTCCTCTGAGTGTGCTGGAGGACACTCCTGGCAGGAGAGAGGAGTTCTCTTTGGGGCTGCTGCAGGTTGCACGGCACACACACTGAGAGGCTCTGTGGGCTGATAATCTTACCTTTGTGACCCTCACTCCTGCTTGTGCCTTGCAGAGGGGAAAGCACAATCGTGCAGATAGCACAGCTTCAGAAGTTTAGTTTCCTATGTCTTCGTGCTGTGGGCGTGAATTATCTGATATCTGGGGAGAAGGAGCTCTTGCTCAAGTTCTTGAGGTCACTTGCATGTCAGTTGTCTCATCTCCAAGAGCTCACCTGAGCTGGCTCTCCAGTCTTGCCTTGCCTGGCAGTTCAGATTCAAGCCCTTCTTCTCCTTCCAGCTGCATATTTCCATGACATTTTAGGAGCTTTCTATCATTGGGGTTTCCAGCTGATGTTAAATACAACTGAAATTGTCCAGCAGATCCCGGAATTAGCCAGTGTGATGCCATGAGAACCCTTTCCTCGGGCCAGGAGGATCATCTCTCCGCATTAGCCAGTGGCACTACCTCTATTAGAGCTCACCTTGACCCAAGGGAAGCCCTGCAGGCAGGGGGATGGAAACATTAGCCTGAAGAGGTGTCGGCTGGACAGAGAGTGCTGGACCTTGGACTGGTGTCAGTGGTGGCCTGGCTCCCTCTGTTGGTTTCTAGTCCCATGGCCAGCCCTTCTCCCTGCAGAGATTTCCGCTTTGCTGCCTCCTGCTTGGGGGGTGTCTCTGCAGCCCTCCCTGGGCCCAGTCTTGGCTGGTGATCTCACTTGCTCTCCAAACCCCTCCTGATCTTGTCTCTGTCATGTTGTTCCTCTGTTTCTCACTCTTTTTGAAGTGTCAGTTTGCATGTCTGGGGAGACTGGGAGGTCTGCCATCCCCTTAGAAACATGGTCACAAATTTATCTTTGTGCTTTCCTCGGTGTTGCCACATTCAGAAGGAGCTGCCTGGGAACATCTGCAAACCTTCATGTGCTCCTTGTCCCAGAAAGCTGCAGCAAGCCAACCTTGGTCACAGAAGTGCTGAGACCAGGCTGGTCATGTTCATTTTATCTCCTCTTGCCTGACCTTCTGTCTTTCCTGCAGTTTTTGTTCTGTGCCTGGACAGCTCTGAGCCTCATAAGGGCCTGAAATCAGCTCTAGAGTTCCTGGTTTTGGTTTGAAATGTAGGATTCAGTCAGTAACAGGTACTTGGGGGGGTTGCATATGTGTAGCCTCGGAATATATAGTGCTTTATTTCTCCACCCTTCCCTCTCCTGGTATTAGCAAAAGGGTTTCTGGATGTATTTATTGCTGCCTGTTAGTTGGAGGAGTGTGTTGCAGTCCCGTCCGTCTCTCAATCACTCCTCCAGCCGGTAATGCCACTCTAATACCACTTTATCTCACAGCAGGGTCTGCTGGAAAGCACATCAGTAATGAAAAATAGTAATTCAAAACTGTGCCTTGCAGAGCAATAAGAGAGCTTATAGATTTGTCCAAAGCAAGGGGATTTCTCAGGATACCTGGAGAAATCTGAATAGGTTTCAGTGGCAGGAGCGGGGCGTTTCTCTTCCTGGTGCAAAACATTGTAGAATTGGGTAAACTCCAGTCTTTGAATGAAGGGTAATAACAGTAAGGAAGGGTAAGGACCAGGAGTGTGTGTGTGTGAGTGAGTGAGGATTTCTTCTGGCCATTGAGCGTCTGTGAGGGACTCTATTTCTCTCTGAAGCGGTTACCATGACAACCATTCATTTATATTTTATAGCGTTATGTCGGTGGGTATGCGCTTTGTAAGTTTGTGTGTGTGTCTTTAAAACCTTTTAGAAGATAAACCTTGTGTTGAAATACAGCACGCTTCAGGTGTTGCTCACGCTGTACAGTCAGGGCTGCCAGGGGAGGCTCTTTGGAGGTTAATTTAATATAAACACGGGGAGGTGGCTCACCTGGACAGGCTCCTCACCGATGTGCTGCAGTGGGAGGTCCAGATGACTGGATGACCTTGGAAGTCTCCTCACACAGTCGTGTAGGTGTCCGGGTGAGGAGAACGGAAATGTCCTTCTGAGCGTGGAGGTGGAAAAAGGAAGAGACTTTACAGTAATACTGCTGTGAGAAGTCACCGTTAGGTCTTTGAGAGCCGTGCAAACGCGGTTTTTGCAGGCTGAACGAGCTGCAAATGTAGCAGGGAAAAGCAACATGATTGCTGTTATGTATGGCAACCTGTAAATATCAAACATTGCTAATGAGATGTTGTATCTCAGAGTGGAAGGGACAGAGAATGGGAGGGGTTTTGGAGCCTACAGATCTTCAGTCAATCCCCAGGAAATGCTGTTTTCGTTGCTCACTGCTTTGGTTGTGAATGGGAGTGGCAGGGGGCATATCGCTGGCATGCAGTATCCTGTTATTAGGGGTAAAAAGAACCCCAAAACGTAAATCTGTCTGCAAACGCGTGAAGCCTTTAAGTCAGTAGAGAGGATGCAGCCAGGGAGGAAGAGCTAAGGAGTTGATCCTCAGCCTTGTTGTGTAGAAGGCCTGAAATGTGCTGTGGTTTATGGTTTCCCTACTAAAGGGTCAGAGATTTGAAAGAACAACTTTTGCACGGAGAGGTGAAGACTCCAGATAAAACCCTTTCTCCTTCTAAAGGAGGAGGGCAAAGGGAGAAGTCTTAATTAGCAGGAGGAAGGAAAAATGACGATTTTTTTCAGTCTGAGTGGACATGAGTTGAGTTTTTTTTGACCATGACAGGGCAGTGTCAGGGAGAGGCGTAAGCTAAAATGGGCAGTCATCACAAAGAGATGGTGCATAAAGGGATTATTCTTCCTGCCTTAGAGAACCCAAGTTTGAACAGTACATTTTTAGAGATGTTTTTAGGGCTTCCTGTGAGGCAACACAGTGGTTGCTGATGGCATATCATAGTCTGGGACTAGAATAAGTGGGTTCCAGCTTTTTTGCATCCCAGCGAGCAGCATCCAGCCACGAAGGGCTGCCGAGACACCCGCGGAAACGTTGGCTGTTCCAGGGAGAGCTCCCTCTGACGCAGCATCTCTTTTATGTGTGGGAGAAGTGGGATCTGCCGGCCTGTGAAAGAGTAGGGAGTGTAAGCAGGGTTTTGAGGAACTGCCTGAAATACTGGGGAGCAAAGCAGGAAGATTATCTAGGTCTTGTCCTGCTCTCTGTGCGGTGCTCTTCCCCGCTAAGCCCCCCGGCAGCGGTACCGTGGCTCGGGGAGGTGACGTGCCATCGCTTCATCGGCTCTCAGCCCACGCTCAGGGGTTGGAAAGCTCAGGGGAAAAGGCTGCTTTTGGGGCAGGTCGGTGTTTACAGCACAAATCGTGCTGTGGCAGAAAATGAGGTCTTGGCTTTCTGACCTGCAGACTGCTTTGCTGCAGTACCTCATTTGTGTGCTCTGTGGGAGTGACACCGGCTGGTTGTCCACGGTGAGGATAAATCAAACCTTCTCCCAGTTTCTGCTGGTTTGTGATGGGCCAGATATTCTCTGGCTACGGATCTCACTGGGGAAAAAAGGCTGACAGAGAGAAAGCATGTCCTGTCATGCATGTTAGCAGCAGGATGAATTAAAGGAAGCTGCTTGCAAGGTTTTTACTGTAGGGAGGGGAAGGTGGGGAGAAGTGAGATGGGGACATACCTGTTTTTTGCCAGCCTGTGGCTGCTGGAGCAAGCCCCTGACCTCTGTGTGGCAGGCAGCCTGGCTTGTCTCTAGTCCAGCCCATAAGCTCTGCAGTAAAGAAGGGTCTGGATGTGGTCATTAGGCATGAAAAATGCTGAGTGTGATGTGGGGCATTAAACTCTTGATGGGCTGAGATACTGCAGTGTTTAAACATCTGAAAGGTTTTATTTCAAAGTTTGGAGCACAGCTAGAAGCTTCAAAGCCGTCATTCTCAGTCAGTGGACTCTTTTCAGATGGAGAAAAGCTTCCGTGGCCTGGCAGGTTGGCTTCTTCTGGAGTTAAAATTGGAGGTTATTTAGTGCGCTGATGGGAAATGGCCACAAAGTGGAAATAATTGTTTTAATATGGGTGTGTTAACCATCCTCAAGGTATTTTTAAAAGTATCCTAGAACAAAAGAGCATGTTTCTTAAAGCTCAATGTAACCACTGCACTGCTCCACCTGGGAACAGTTCTTCCCCAGCAACAGTACGCAGCTCTTCTTACAAATGGAATTTAAACTTAGTTCGTCTCAGCAAACTATAGGGCACATGGGAAGAAGAAAAATGTAATTATCAGAGCTGGTATTAGCTGTGCTTGTGTTGTGGAGGTGCAACCTGTTTAGACAGGATTTAGAGACCATTTAGAGCTTGTCACTACAGCTGGTTCCAGCGTTATTGCACAAGAAATGGACTTAAGTATTAAATCTGTGCTGGCCTGTGTGGAGTTCATTGCTGGTGGCAGCTGCCGCTTCGACATCTGTGGAAGTCTCCTCCCAAAACCCCATGCGTGCTGCTGGTCCTGGGTCCCAAACTGCAGCCTGTTGGAATGTGCTTCCAGGCTGCTGTTCAGCAGGAAAGGCAGGTAGGGAGCTGTGGGACTGTGCCTCTCCTGCCAGGCTGAGCTCGCTTCCTCGCAAAGCCTGGGAAAGTTTGTTCCTCAACTTCGAGTCATTACCAACCCAACCAGAGATAAAAGTACTGATGTCAGGGGCTTGGTACCCGTTCTCTGTAGCATTTATCGCTCTGATGGAGAGGGGAGGTGGGGCGTGGATGAGGTAAGACACACGTATATGATGGATTGACTGATTTGTAGGATCACGGGGTCAGCAGCAGCCTGTTCCAGAACCCTGCAAAGCTTCACCTGACTCTTGGGACGCTGGTGCTCCTGAACGAACGAGAGATCCGGAAAGCGTGTGACCTCCTACAGCAATGCAAAGAGGACTTTGTGGAGTAAGTGGTGGAGAAGGAATGTCATCAGCAAGGGTCGAGTGGGGGGGGGAAGCAGCATGCTGTCTTTCACAAGGGACAGCGATAGAAAAGCAGCTCAATCGTCTCTCTCGGCTCTAGAAATTTAGGAAGAGGCTGAAACCTTTCAAATGGGAGCAGTAGAAATCACCAAGCAGCCACAAAGAGCCTAAGAGCATCTTGCAGCTCAGCTCAGACCCTCGGCACTGCCTGACAACCTGCCCTGCTCGTTTCTGTTTCCCAGGTGCGCCCCCGTTGGTTTTTTTCTGTGCGAGCGGTTTTTGCCGCTGCCCCCTGTTCCTGCTGCAGGGGGAGGGCCGAACTCCCTCACCTGTGCACGTGTCCTGCAGTGGGCTCTGGCACGGAGCAGATGCCGAGGTGTCCTTGACACGCATTCCTTGCTGTGGGAGCCGTGTGCAGGGAAGCCAGCACGAGCCATGTGAGCAGTCAGCCTGAAAAGCTCCGTGCTGCTCCGGGACCGCGGCTTCCTCGCTGCCTGTTAACACTGAGCTGCAGATGCTGGGGCTTTAGCTGCAAATGTGGTCCAGTGACACCGTAATTAGCTTATCTCTGCTCAGCTTAGAAATTGGAGATGGCCTGAGGGAGGGGTTTATTTATTTATTTCTGCCAAGCTTTTGCACACAGAGCACGGATCCTTCAGATTCATTTATACGTTGCCTACATGCAAGAACTGGCCACGCTGTGCCAGGTAATATCTGTGGGAATCCACGCAGGGCTAAAATTTATACCTCTGCCTTTAAAATGCCATCCAGTTGTTCAGCTGGTGAACAGACATGTAAGTGTGTTTCCAGGGGGAGGCTCTGCCTGCAGTGTTTGGAAAGTGCCAGTTTCCTCGTAAGTGCTTTGAACTGAGGTGGAGAAAATCTTTGCTCCCTGTTTTCTTTAGTGGAGGGGGAATCAACACTTGAATGTAGCCTTTAGGTTATTTCCCCTCCACGCCCAAATAAATGTACTTGGAAAACTGATTTAGTCTCCTTTCCAGCCACACAAACCTTCATTAGCCTTCATTTCCTTTTCTAAGTGCAGGCAGTGCCCTGTGAAGGTAGATGTGACCTTTTTGACCCCTTTTTTTTCCTAAAGTACATGACCTTTAGTGCTGTGGGTGGGATGAGCATAATAGTACATTTGTGCTGTTTTACCCCCAGTAACCTTACTGGGAAGGGAAATCATTATTCCACTTGGGAATCTTTGCTTATTCCACTTGGGAATCTTGCCTGAGAACCTCAAAGGCGGTCACACGGGCAAGCCAGAGCCCAGCAAGGTGAAAGCAAAGTCAGGCTCCCCTTGTTAACTCGTTTTTGTTACATCTGCCTGCCCAGACACTCCCTGTTCTTTCCACCAGGCCTCGGTGTTAAACAAGGCATCACTTACTCACAGGGAGCACTGCTCTGGTGGGAAAGGCAAGGAGGTGGCGTGTTGGGAAGCAGATCCACTTCACAGTGTGTTTGCAGGTGTGGGAGTGCATATCACATCCTGCACGCGTTTGCGGTGTCGCCTTCCTGCAAGAGGAGCTGGAACTGACTTTGAACCAGCTCTGTGTTACTGGTGGATGTTGCAGTGTGCTTAGAACTGTGCTCTGTATCAAGCAGCTTTCCCAGCGAAAATCAGCAAGCTGGAGGCTCTGTCACAGTTGCTCTTTTCACAGGGAAGGCAGGAACCTCTCTGGAATGAGAACTTGTGCTGTTTGCTGCTGGTGGGTTTTCTGACATGTCCACAGAGATTGAGGTGGCCTGTGAACACTGACAGGTTGACTTAATATGTGTCAGAAACACTGAACGGATGAATTTAAATTATTTTACTTCTTGAGGTGATAAGACAATAGGAACAATAGCCTTTTGAGCTTTGGGACGAAGGGAGCCTTTTTGTGTTTGATTTTTTTTCAGTGCAGACAACCTGAAAGATTTGGGAAAGTGAAGAATTCCTCAGTGGAGTTCAAAGCCCCATATGGCCTGTGTAATATTTAGGCCCTTCTTAACCTCAAATTTGTGTCTAACTGTGGCCAAAAAAAAAGTATTTTATATCATTGCCTTAGCAAACCCTTAGCATTATGGGTTGCATTTCAAAAGCAGGTGTGACATTCTGCTTTTTAACACGAGGGGTTTCTTGGGTTTTAGCCAGATCACTGGAGGCAAGCCCCTGACCGTGGAGGTGGCAGGGGTGGAGTACATGAACGACGACCCTGCCATGACCGACGTCCTTTACGCCAAAGTCCACATGAAGGACGGCTCAGACAGGTGAGTTTCCCGTGCCGCTTTCCCTCATTCCCCCTCGGTGTGCTAAGGAAACCCTCTGGAGCTGGTGGGCACTGCTGGCAGCCCTCGGGCCAGCAGTCAGGAAGATGAAGTCATCCCCACTTCCTAAACCGGTTAAGGCAGTGATGTGTTTGCTCTTCGAATCAGTCACTGGTGGTGCAGCTGAAAGGTGTCATTTGTCCCTGCAGTGGCCTGTCAGGTTGAATGATGGAGTCACAGCTCACACGTGAATGAGATGGCCAAGGAGATGCTCCTGAGATGACTTAGAAGGCAGCACGACTTGGCCTCTGCAGTCTAGTTCCCACCCTGCAATCCAGATTAATCTGGACAGCCTGGCCTATTCTGCAGCACTTAATTATTATTAAAACCCAGTTACCCCAGAAGGTCCTCCGAAGAGCATGGCTTGATTACAGAGTTGGTTTGTGTGTCTGTAGCAGCCTGGAATGGGTGCTGGGTGTGAAGTGTCTGAGCTGCTGCTGTGAAATCTTGAAGCCTGCTTGGTGTCAGTGTGAGTGTTTGTGCTGTTCACCACTGGGGCTCGTGGCTTTGGCTCTACAAGCAGCACTGCTCAGGACGTGGCAGTGTCTGGACAACCTTCCTCCACCTCGTTTTTGGCAGGTCCGTCACACGTGGCAGCACCACCTTTTTCTTTTGGTGCTTTCTGGAAGACTGAGGAAACACGGATGGGGCATGGAACAACCTGGTCTAGTGGAAGAGGTCCCTGATCCTGAATGTCTCTCCCAACCCAAACCATTCTAGGATTCTATGATTAACAAAGAGGGAAGGGGAACAGCGAAAAGAGCTTTAGCCTCCTCTCTCTGATCCTGAGCCTTCTCTTTTGCTGACAACGCTGCCCTTTCGTTGCCTGTTCCCGTTGCCAGAGGACAGCAGGAGCTAGCAGAGGAGCATGGAGCAGTGCAGCTGGAGGAGGGAGGCAGTGAGCCGGGACTGGCTCAGGGAAGGAGGGACGTATTCTGGCATCTCCTTTCCTCGAGGGCTGAGGAGACAGAAGGGCCACCTGCTTAAAACCACACTGTGGAGGCCGTGTTGAAATAAGAGATCGGAAGTGGGATAAGGAAATGGGTGGGAAAATGAAAAATGTAG
Organism: Pseudotriccus pelzelni; assembly: GCA_035584735.1. NCBI lineage: Eukaryota > Metazoa > Chordata > Aves > Passeriformes > Tyrannidae > Pseudotriccus > Pseudotriccus pelzelni. The sequence continues at coordinate 2,631,237 of JAWMRA010000162.1, read as the reverse complement.
GAATTGCTGGGAGGCAGTAGGAATTGAAATCGTTTCCTTTCCTTGGCTCTTCCCCTTTGAAGTCTGCCCTACCCTGAAAGAGGTGAGATAAAACAAGCAGGGCGGGTGGAGAACCAGGGCAAGCTAGAGATCAGCCGGGAGGCAGAGCACAGGGAGACAGAAGGCAGAAGCACGCGGAAAGGTGAGAAGAAGGCAGACACTGGGTGACCCAAATGCCCTTCAGTAGGTTTGTTGTGGAGAGCATCTAAAATATCAGCTCTGAGAGCTGAGGTATAGGCCTTTTCTTCTGTGTCACTGAGCTCTGGGGTTCTCTGAGCCTGCTTGCCTCTGGAAACAAGTCTGCAGCCTGAGGAGCAGGGAGAGGATCCTGTGGAGCGTAAGTAGGGCCTGAACTTCCAGTGGTGTCTGCCTGCCTCTGGGGACAGCTTGGATTGTTGGTACTAGCAGTGTGGTGTGTTTCAGGTGCCAGCTGGATCCCTTCTGCTGAGAACCCACTTAGCCATAATGCCAGAGAAAGTGCTCGTGTGCATCAGGGGTGGCAGAGCTGCTTTGGGCAGGGAAGAGAAGTGAGGCCTTCAAATCCACCTTGCCTTCAAACTGAAAACGAGCTCCCACCACCACCACTCTGGGAAAGGGCTGATGTCTCCTCTGCTGTTCACAGAGATCTGTTAGCTGAGGTTTTGACCAAACTCAGACCTTGTGCTTTTTGTGGCACTTGGAGGCTGCCAGGCTTCTCTTCCACAGTATTTGGTTTGCTTTTTACATAGCAGTGGGCTCAGAGAGGACCAAGGGCTTGAAGTTTTAATCCTTGGCCCAGGCTGGTTCTGCCCTCACCTGCAAATTAATTCATCTGGCACTTCCCCTGATATAGTTCCTTAACTGTTAGCAAGCATCCAGAAAACCATTTAGCTGTGCAGAGGTGAAACAGGTATTTTTATGTTGATGGAGAGCACCTTTTGCTTCCACTGAGATTCCAGCAGACACTGTGTTGGACCAACAGTAAAGAGGGAACAAATGATGATCTCTCCAGAAAACTCTGCTTTGTTTTCTGGCCTGAAAGGCAAATCACTGCTGAGCAGCTCCTTGCACTTCTTGCCTGCTGAAACCTGCAAGGGTCTCTTGCTCAGGGAAAAGGGTAGAAAGCAGTTTCTGAGCTGCAAGGCCAATACTAGAGGAGAGCAGTAGCCACGTGGCTTTCTGTGCTGGATCAGACTGCTGCAGCCTGTGTTGGAGAGAGGTGTGTGCCTTCCTGTCTCATGCAAGATGTCCTGTTAGCTCTGTGTAGTTCCTGGCATGGCTGAGGGGTGGAGTTCCTTCCTGATCTTTGGGTGATCTTGATCAGCTTAAGCTGTAAAGCAGGAGATTTGATTTATCCTGACTTAGCTTGCGTAACTGCAGACAGAATTAGGGGTTGGCAAACCCTTCTGCACATATAATGGCTCAGACTGAAGGAGGGATCATGCTCTGATGCCTCCCACATGGCAAATAATTTCCATTATAATTCATTCTAATTTGTTTTATTTCCTTGATTAACTTTATAACGTAATAAAGCACCATTTTCACTTGAGCTATTCTCTGTTAATTTGTTTTAGTATTGTCTGTAATGATATTCATTTAATCTTTGTCATTGCTAATTTTAAAAATCACTGAAGTAAAGCCAGGAAATGGTAGAAAGCCATGACAATTGGTAGTTTGAGAGTCTTGGAACAGTCACATGGGGGCTTGCAGCCCTTGAGGGGCAGTCCAGAACCGGTGGTGGGGCAGGAGCTGGCATCCAGAGCACGGCAGCCCCGGGCTCTGGGGGCCAGCCTTGGAGCAGCCACGCTCTGCTGCAGCTGAGACACCAAAGTGGTGGGACCTCACGGAGCAGAAAGCTGTCTAATCCCTGGGACGTGCTGAGAGAAGCCCAGATCCTTCTGCATAAGCTTAATACCCTCTGGCCTTGTTTTTGGGGATGGGAAGCTCTTGTTCTAGCACATCCTCGCTGCTTTTGGTAAGGTTCAGGCACTGTGGAAATCTTTCGGAGGGTGGCAGCCGCAGCCTGGAAAGTTCCTTCAGCTCTTTAGGCATAGGATATGTGAGCGTGTTGCTCTGCTCCTGCTCCTGGTGCCTATCCCAGGACAGGTCAGCCCACAGATCCCGGCAGCCACGGCCACTTTCATGCCCAAGCAAGGCAGCCACGAGGGTGGGAATAAATCTTTTGGTTCTGCTTGCTCAGTAGCTCCAAAGCTGGAACGTTGACCAGGATGTGCTGTCCGGGTTTGTGCCCTCTGTCACCACGTTCTGGGCTCTCCCAGAAATTAAGCCCAGTGACTGGTTTGCTTCTTTGGGACACAGAGGGTCTGGGCTCCAGCAGTCTCTGAGCAGATCCTCTGGGACACAAGGTGCCTAACCCCCTGCGGGTCTGCAGATTGTAGCATTTGCAGGGAGAGTCACATTGTGTTTCCTGGCAGGAGAGAGATGCATCCTTCAGCTCCCAGTAACATCTGTCACTGTGAACAAGCTCTCTGCTGTGCTAAATCTGCCCTTCTTCCTGGAATATTTGCAGCAGAAGCGATCACGGAGGAAGCTTTGCGAAACAGCCAGAACTTTTTGCGTTAGAACTGAATCTCGATGTCTCTGCTCGCTTTCCATCAGGGACCAGCTCCCTTTCCTGTGTGCGTGCAGAGACTTCATTTCACACTTGCTGCCCTCCCAGCTGAAAAGCCAAAAGCTGATGATGCAGGGGTTTCTTCTTGGTTTACTCTGTTCTTTCTCTTTTTGCCTTCCCAGATTGCAGGTGATCGCTGATCAGCTGGTGGAGCGGTTTGTGACCTCTGGCCTGATGCTCAAAGAATGGGACAGGGTGAAGCTGCATGCTACAGTCATGAACACTCTCTTCAGGAAAGATCCAAGTACGTACAGAGCCTTCATCCTTACTGATAAATGCGTTTAAAGGAGTCCTGCTGCTCAGCAAATGCTTTTGTTGTTTGCTTTTTCAGTGATGTGCCTTTTCTTAATCTCAAGAATACCTGCAGGGCTGTGAGGGGGTGTCAGGAGATAAAACCAAGGAGAAAATTAAAAAAGCAATCATCAGAGTCACAGATTCAAAAACGCTGTCGCCCAGGAGCACTGACAGGATCTGGGCTAGGGAGGAACATTCAAGTACCACCTGAAGTCTTGGGCTTTCTGTGCCCCTGTGTTAAACTGAAGTTGGGTAACAACTCCATGTGCTGTGCTGACCTTTAAACAAGATGAAAACATAATCCTCTTTGGTCAAGTTAAAGATTGCCCATTGGTTTAGGGGCGTGATTCCAGTGTGTTTCTCCTTAAATCAGATGCAGATGGCTGAGAGGCTGAATATGAGCTATTCTTGAGTGTATGGTGTCTGCCGGCTCTGCCAAGAGATTGTCTGCTCTGGCAGTCTGTTCTTATCGCACTACTTTATAAAGCAACCTCAAAAGCATCATGTTTGGGGAGGGGCAGTGTGTTATAGTCTGGTTCTCCACATGCAAACCTGTGTGTGCTCTGCCTCGGTGACCCCCTTGCAGCGTGATGGGTTGTGTTGGGAATTCTCTTGTTGCTGCCTCTCCGAGTCTCTGTGTGAAGAGTAATAAGAGCACGTGATCTGTGTCATGGTCTTCTGGGCAGGTTTTGGGTCTCCCTGGTCCTGAATTCAGATAAACACACTTGTCTGACTCAATTCGGTCTCAAATCAAGGCCCAAAAACTCGAGCTCAGAGTGCTGGTGTGGCTCTCTGTGATGGTGGGAGGCACATGGGCAGCTGTGCCTGGCATTCTGAGTCTGCATTCTGCACAACCCCGTGAGGCATATGAGGCATTCAGACACAATGGGGAGAGCATTCTGCAGGCAGCCATGGAAGTCGCTTTATATTCCATACAGGGTTTGAATATCAGGCTGGATGTGAGGGGGACTTCATAGTTAATGCTGGAGATGAAAAAGGAATATTGAATATATTCACCGAGTGAGACAGAGGTCCTGTGGAAAGAACAGATCATGTACTGAGGGATTATATAAAAATCCAGACATGCTCTGGGGAAATGGATCTCAGACACAGGCATTTGGCAGTCGCTGTAGGCCCAGGTTGCTGTCCTGAACGTCTGTGTGGCTATGTGCCCACCCCAGCAGAAGCACCCACACTATGTGGGTGTGCTCCCTGGAGCAGGCAGCAGAGGTTTGTGTCGGTGCTGTCCGGACCCGGATCGCCCCTGGCGTTGTGCTGGCACGCTCGGCCTGGAATTTGGTGCTGTTCCAGGCCTTGCCAGTGCTTGCCGTGCTGACATTCACCCTGGCATGGCTGGATGTGGGATTAAAATCAACCTGTGTGTTGCACTGAGCCATCACCTTGTAGCTCTGATTTGGGATCTTTCCTCCGGGTAACATAGGTGACCCTGATAGAGGGCACCCCTTCCTGCCTTATTCCCTTAAAAATCCAAGTGAAAGCAGTTTTTTTGCACTAAGAACTAGACCTATTAGCTGGCAGCGACTTTGGGGAGGGAGAGAGTGGGGGGTGAAGTACAGCACACAGAGTTCTCCCATCTGAAGCTCATTCTGGTGGTGGCTTTTCTGTCTACAGCTGAAGAGCGAAACAACACAATGACTGGTAAATCATCTTTCAAGGAGCGGGAGTCATTTAACGGCCGAAATATCCTCAAGGTCAGTATGAAACAATTAGGGAAATGGGCTCAGCTGTGGGTACTGTAGAGCCAAAAGAGGTTGAAACACCTCTTCAAGACTGCTTTTGTCTTAGGCTTATTGGGATCTCCTGTGAGGGGGGAAAATCTGTTTAGAAAATAAACAATCCAGATCTCTTGTAATTGGGAGCATTACAGTATTTAACAGAAGCATTCCTAAAGCTGCTGAGGCTCAGAGCAGGAATATGTAGCACGAATGCTAAGTGGGTGTTCATGTTGTCGTTTTCTTCACTCCTGTTTTACCCTGGAGACTCAGGCTCCTGTTGATTCCCAACCCACCAGAAAGAAGCACTGTGTTGCTCTTGTTCTACTCATATATATTTATGAAACTAAACCCAGCTCTCATTTCACTTATTCTTTTCTTCTTCTTTTTAATCTCTGCTATTGATTTGCACGGGTTTGCTCCAGAAAAATAGCAGGTAGCAGTGGGGAGTCCCACCATCCAGGATCTGAGGGCTTTGGCAGTGATCAGAGCATGGAAAACACGATCCTTCAGATTCTGGAGGTGGGTAAGGCTCAGACGGGAGCATCCTGCAGCCTCCCAGGCTCTGCCAGCCAGGATTGGGATGCAGGCAGCCTCTGCTGCTCATCCAGATGGCTGTGGCACAGTGGTGCTGTGGTCGCTTGACCCCCGCCAGTGTCCAGAGAGAAGAGAGATGCACAGAGGAGCAGAAATGGGAAACGGCACTGGGTTGTAAGCAAATTTGCAATCCTCATTGTGTGAGAGGATTTTGTTGCAGGCAGCTCTGATAAGAGGGAGCGAGGACAATGCATGGATACATTTGGGAACGTTTAGGAGATATTCTGGCAACAAAGAGACGTGAGAGAGGATTCAGCCTGGGTGGGAGCTGTACAGCCCAGGAGGACTTTAGAACTCTCCCAGAGGAGGGAAAGGGTGCTCTTTATTTGTATTTACAGTTTTAATAACATATTAGGCAGTGGATGCAGGGGGGGTGTGAAGGCAGGGAGTGGAACTGATTGATCTCCTCTGTGCAGAGGACAAACAAAGGGACAAAATTAGGTTAAGCTCTCATTGTCCTCAAACGGTCTGTGGAAGCGCGGTGTCATGACTCAGCGTCGCCACATGTTGCGCGTGCGGTGTGAGACTGCAGTATTGCTAGCTGGAGCAGGAAAGCCACAGGCACAGGTCCCCTTCCTGACGTGATCTGCAAGGTTTGGTTAGCTCCCCGTGTGGGAGAGCTGGCCCAGGGGAGGAGAGGTGTGTCAGGAGCCCTGAGTGCCTGCAGGGACTCGGCCTTCACTGCGCTCTCTCGCTTCTGTTAAACTTGTCCTCAGGCTTTAACAGACACATCAGATCAAACCCTCAGTGCTCCTCATGCCAAAGCATTTGTGATCGGGAAGGCATTAACGATGCTCCCTCTGCTGGTCACGCCATGTGTGGGGTCTGAGGATCGGCGAAGTGGGGGGGGAAGGTGGTCCTTCGGTGCTCAGAAATGCAACTGCCCTCCCTCCGAGGCTGCTCCTTATTCCTGATGCTCTCGGCAATACGAGCTAATGCATTTTTAAAGCTCCTGATTGATTTTGTACTGACGTAGCCGAAGGAGCTGCTGGCTGTTTGGACTGTTGGTAATTACTTCAAAGCCTGTCTTGCCGCAAGAAATGTCATCCTTCTCTCCCACCTCCACCACATTTCCTAACCTGCTCGCTTCGTAGTTCCCTTTGGTCTCCCACGTGCCTGCAGCAGAACGCCCGTTGGCATTAATTAATTACATGAGTCATAAATAGCTCCAGGCTTCTTACCGGAGGAGCCCAAGCCTCAGTGAGCCACTGATGCATTCCAGCGTGACCTTGCAAGGATGCACCGCTTCCCTCCCAGCCCGCTTTTATATCCATTATTTATCTTGTGCTCGGAGAGGCTGCCCTCTCACAAAGTGGCTTCATTAACTTCTGCACTAGGATCTAAACGACGGGCTGTTAATGAATATGGCTGCAGTTAGGCAGGATGGTGGGAGGGAGAGCCACACGTGATTCCAGGCGGTGGGACTCTGCCACAAGCCGTGGCCGTGTTCCCACTTGAAACGCTAACAAAGCGTGGCTACTGGCAGGAGGGCACAAAGTGGGAAAACTCTGGTTTCATCCCTCTCGTTCCCGTTGTGCAGCCAAAGGCTTTGCCGAGCAGAGGGCAGGACTTGAGCTGTGGGAGCACGGATCACGACGGAGAGGCCGTGGCTCTGGTGCTGCAGGCTGGGGAGGCTCCCCGTGGTCAGAGCTGGGGGGTGTGTGTGTGTGCAGATGCGCTGGCAGCACATGTTTGCTGATACCATGCCTGCGTTACCCCAGGCTCCAGCTGGTATTTTGCTTTCAGCTGAACTAATCGGAATTTTATTTAATAATCCTTTGTTCTACCCGTTCCGCAGAGTTAAACACACACTCCTATTTGTGCTAATAAATGGCTGTGCAGGCCGGTACCTTCCCACACTGCTCAGAAAATAGATTCTGTAGGATGAGTTGCGTTTGGGGGTTTAAATTACTTCTGTCTTGAAGAATATCCGTGAAAAAGGCTTCCTGGCATAGGTGGAGCTGAGAGCCCAAGGGATTGTGTGACCCAACAGATTTGTGTCTCACAGAGCTTTGGCATTGTGCTTGCCCGGTCTAGTCCCAAAAAGCTGGAGATGCTTTGTGGACCACTTCCCATGGAGCGATATGCATTCCTTCTAGGCTGGCTAGTGGCTTTGAACATCCCAGTCACGTACCGGAGTCGTGCTCCGGTCGGGAGCAAAGCGGAGAGCGGAGGGAGGAGGAGGCAGCGATTCACGGCTCAGAGACATCGGCAGCTCCTTCCCCGGGGTGAGGGCAGGGCCAGGCCCGGGAGAGGTGCTGGTTTGGCAGCCCCCTTGCCCTGCCCGCGGCCGTGTCTCCGGCGTGGCAGCTGGCACGGCGCTGGCACGGAGGCGGTCGGGGCAGCTGCCGGCATCTCCGGAGACGGGGCTGCACTGCCTCCGGCCTTTTATTTATTTCGCTCAGTGGAAAAAAAACCAACAACTAGGGCTGCAGTGAATAAATAAAAACCAACAGAAACGCGAAGGGACCGCCTGGCCAAAAATTTCTGTGATGCGTTTGAGGGAAAGGAAGGCTTGCAGGAGGAAGAAAACCACCTGGGCTCTCACTGGTTTAAGATGGAACGATTTTTGGCTCGAGCTGAGGTCTGAGGAGTGAAAGAATGGCCTTTGCCACATTCAGACAAGAAGGAAGCAAATTTTGAGTACAGAAAAAGCTGAACCCTGCCGCTTAGCACAGATCTGTGCATTAACAGCTTACAAGATTAAATATTGAGGGAACAGCTACTGAGGTACAGCAGCAGAAAGCTGCACATCTGATGTCTTAGGGCATTAGGGGAGACTTTAAGCTGGGATGGAAGACTGGGAACTGGATCAGCTGAGGCAGGGACACATGCTGCCATGCCCTGCTCCAGCAGTGAGGCTCTGGGAGGGCTTCTAGGTCAGACAAGGCATAATTTGATGAGGCTCCTTCTCTTTTGAGGCCTGCATTAGGGTATTAAATTGTGGGACTGTATCTGCTTTCCCTTGGAGCAGGGGGAAGGTGCATTTACTGACTGATATACTGGGAGAGCTAACGTAGCAAAGGAATTTGGTAATGTTCTCTGTTACCGTGCCTGTCCTGCTGGGTAAGAACAGAGGCATATGCAGCAGTTCAGTTTAGGATATTTGATGCAGTGGTATGTAGAGAGATACCCCAAAAAAGAAAAATCTTGGCCCTCAAGATACCCCAAGACCATCAAGCACTAAACAAATAAACAGCTGCCCCTGTTTAGAGCCAACTCCACTTGCAGTTGAGGAGCGTGTCTCACATTCTGGAGCCGCTGAAACCCAGGCCTTTTGTGTAACTTTTGGTTGTGGGTTTAAGGAGGCTGAGTCTTTTCCTGATGTGTTTTATGGCTGAGGTGAAATCAAAGGGCCAAAGAGCCAGCACTAAGTGAGGATCAAGACCGCCTGTTGTTTGGAAAGGGTAAGAACATCTTGTTACCCTCAGTGATGTGGTAGAGGTGTAGATTGCAGTAGGACTGGCAACCAGAACAAACACGTGACGGGAAGTGGCTGTTTGGAAAGTTTAGAGTTAAAAATACTAAACATAAAATCCGCCAGGGTGAGAAGAGACTGAACAAGAGATTGTGGTGCAACATCGGTGTCTCAGAAATAAGCCAGTGCTTTTCCCTCGCCTTGGTTTTAGAGAAGAATCAAAAGCAGAAATGAAAGGCTGCGATGCCGCTTTGCAGAGGGGAGAATTCCTGCCTTCAGTTCTGATCCTGCCATTATGGAGAGATACCGGAACGATCGAGGGGGCTCAGCAGTGTGCAATTAGAGCAACAGTGGGATGGCAGGATGTGACAGTTGAGCAGATGAGATTGGAGATCATTTGTATGATCAAGGGGGAAAAGGAGGAGATTAAATTGGGGTTGCCGTGAAAACGCTTTCCTACGAATTATATTCTTCAGGGGGAAAAAAGGCACATTCATGTTATTTGCATTCAATGAAACAGGAATTTGAAGTGGCATTTGAAAAATCAGACTAGACAATAGGGGAAAAATGTCTTTGTTGGAACGTTTGGACCTTGGAGGCAGCGTTGGAGGTGTTGAGGGGAAGCTGAGCCGCTGCACTGAGGAGAACGTGGTGCAGGAGCTGCGGAAGGTTTGTGCTACCTCTGGGTGACCTTACCAAGAAGAGGGGAAGCCTCTTTGTTTTCTTTTCAGAGGTGCTGGGCTCTGACTAATTTTAGCAGGGGCTGTGAGTGCTGGAAGAAGGAGGACTTGTTGAGAGTGTTATAAAGTTTCTGAATTCTCTTGCCCCTGTGCCCCTGCAGACCCATCCAGCCCAAGGGCTGAGCCCTTTCAGCGGTGCTGTGGGTGCCTCTGCTCCCCACCCAGTGGGCATCCTGCCTCGTCATTTCCCTGAGATCCCTGCTCTGCCACCCCACCATCCAGCCGAGGCAACATCACCGCTTTGATCTTAGGAGCACAATTTTTCTCTGTGGAGCTGGCAGGGGTTGAATTACAGCAGCGCCTTAATAGAAGGCAGGGACCCAACACATTAAATGTGCAAAAAACCCAACCCACTGATTAGCAAAAGTAGGCAGTTCATCCCAAAGGTGCCATGACCCTTCTGCTGGATAATTTTCCAGGTCTGTCCGAGTTAATTTACTGGCTCTGTAGCCAGACTCCTCCTCCTGGTGGTTCAGTGAGTGGAGCGAGTAGGTCACATTGATGGTTGCTCCTTGTCCTAGTATTCCCGGATGCGTCTCAAGCCTCCTGGCATCTCTGCAGCAAAGCCAAAACCCAGCTCTTAAAAACTGTTGCTGCATTTGCTATAATAGGAGCCACGGGAATGAGGCTTCTTTGGAGAAATGCAATGCTTGATTATTAATTTCCTTAAGTTGTACCATAAATCCCTCATGTTTGAAGCGTAGCAGGGTCCAGGAAGTTATCAGAGCCTTTAACATGCTGGAAGGGTTTTTTTTCCTTGTCTGAAAGATGTGCAAAAATCTGGTAACCTCCAAATGTCCCACTTGCATTTGTTTCTTAGTTTGCAGAATGCCTTTCACCATAGCAACTAGGGTCTGATTTCCTCAAGCACATGAATTTTCATGGATTTGCAGCAGGGGGGGGGAACGGGGACAGACCCAAAACCCTGAGCTAAAGCAAAGATTTTGCAGTGTGGTAGTGGCAGGAGCACTACTGGATTTGGCTTGTGAAGGAGGCGGGGGACCCTGGAGGGAGAGGATCTCAGCTGAACAAAGGCCTGCACCTGGCCCCAAACAGTTCTATCTGCAAAAAAATCCAGCCTGACAGATTAATTTAGACTATTGCTGAATGTCACCCTCCCCACTGCTGCATCACCCTCTGGCAGCTGAGGTGGCTTTGCTCCAGTTTTACGAGGAGCTGAGGTTTCACATGGCAGCAGTCAGGGAAGGATCGGCTGCTCCCGTGGTCACAGAGCCAGAAACCTTCTACCCTTCCTACCCGTGGGGGTCAGAAGGGTGTTGTGGGCAGCATAAAATGCACTCCTCTTTGGCCTGCAGGTGAAACCCAGCTGGGGAGAGGTGGGAATATTGTGTGAGCAGGAGGGAACCAAGCTCCAAATGATCTGGAGAAATCAGGTGGAAACAAAGAGGGTGCTGCGAACAAAGGGCGGGGGCAGGAGGAGGGAGCAGTGACACCAGCGCAGGGTGGAGAAGTGCCTGGATACCAGCGCCATGGGCCAGGGTTTGGGTTAGGAGGTGGTCTCTGGAAATAAAGAGCCAAATGTCTGCAGAGTAAACCTCTGACTACGCTTGGCTGAAGGGTTTGCCCAGTTCTGGGCACCATGGGTGGGTGCAAAGAGCCCAGGAGGCAACAGTAAGATAATTGGAGGGGTAGAAAATGTCTACAAGCTGGGGCTGGAAAGACTTGTTTTGCGGTTAATAAAGGAAAGGAGGGCAGCGTGTGAAGCTTCAAGTGGTGTATCCAGTAGTATCCAGTAGTGGATACTTTGTCCTCTGTGCTCTGAGTGAGAAATAATGGCCTGAAGTTGCAGCAAAAGATCAGGAAAATCCTTAGAAAGGGAAGGATAATGAAGTACCGCTCTAGCGGAGCTGGGAAATGGGGATCCCAGTTGTTTTGAGGGATGTTAGTCCGGGTTCTGCTGCCAACGAGCTCCTCCTCCCTTGGGAAAGGAGAGGACAGTGGAGCTGATGACCTTCGCTGGTCCTTCCTTCAGCTTATCACTTTATGATTCCTGCGTGGAGTGCGTGCAGAACACCCGGGGATGGCATTTGTGAATGTACCAAGAGCTTCTTGGCATTTACGTGGCATTTACTTCGGCTCAGGAAAATAAAAATATGAAAAAGAAGCCTCCCATCACACGCCTTGGATCTTTCTCCCCGAACTCCATGCATGCTGCATCTTCTTATGTTGGTGGTGCTTTTCCAGAGAGAGATGGTTATATTGTTATTGCTTCCCAAGGGATTTTCCAGTGTCATAGGGGAGACACTCCTGACTTGGGAGGTGGGACTTCTATGACCGAGATTTTATCCCTCCTGAAGTCTGCACGCTTTATTCTTCCCAAAGGAGACGAGGCGAAAGGGCCTCTACTGGCGCCTTTTAAACCTGCCAGAGGCCGAAAGAAAAGGAGAGGGGAGGGGCTGTTCCTCGCGTTATCCCTGTGGAAGGACTGGATGCTATATTGGGGATGAGAGACACTCCAGAGCCAGCTGCACACTTGCAGAACAGAACAATCTGCATCTGGTGCTCCTGGCGATGGCCCCGCTTGACAGCCGGCCTTCCCTGTCCCTCCTAACCCTCCCTTCCATCCCTGGGACTCCGCACAACGTCTTCACCCTCTGATACCCGAGCAGGATTGGAAAATGTTGGATGCCCAGCCAGCGGTCCTTGAAAAAAAGCCATGGAAAGGAAGCAGTTGCTAATTTGGAGAGGAGGTTGGGAATGTCGGGAAGAGCCGCCTTGCTGGATGAGCGCCTGCCTACCTGCTTTTCCTACGCTCGTTTTGCATTATTTCTGGTGAGCTTCCAAGCACAATTAAACCTCTGACAGATAATCATTGGCAGAGTGGTGTCCAGGGTGAATAATACAGGAATCAGGTATTTCCTTTTTTGGCACCAAATTTCAGAAAACACATTTTGAAAGTCAAAAATAGAAGGAAAAAGAATGTGTTCATTGAACAAATTCTCCAGATCCTGACACGGTGCCTGGTTGTCTCTTGTCTTCTGGGGGCCACCGGGGGCTTTGGTTTAGGGTTTGTCTGTCATAGTTTTGGGGAAGTTTAGGTCACAAATGGAAAGGGGTTTGGTGCATTTTAGGTCACAAATGGAAAGGGGTTTGGTGCATTTTTTGGAATGAGGAAGAAGGAGTTCTGCCAGCACGTGCTGCAGCCTGGAACCTGAGGCAGCTGTGGAGGTAACAGCCTTCTGCAGAGGCCCTGGCAGGTCTGTGGGGCAGTGAGGCACGTTAAACAGGTAGGTGGGATCCCAAAAGCAGAGGGCTGGAGGCTGTGGTTTGTCCAGCAAAGGAGGTTGATCAGAAGAGCTCCAAGGGATACGGTTTGCTGGTGTTCTGTGCACTCTCTTAGAGTCCATCAGTGTTTCCGAGCGTTACTTGCACATTCCAAGATTTGGGTTTCTTTAACATTTTTAATCCATCCCTGGTTTTTGCCATTTCCTCTCTCAATCCTTTTTGCCTGGTGCTGGTATCAGCTCTGTAACCCAGCAGTTTGCCAAGGAGTCAGCGCCTTCCTGCTGTATCTGGCATGGGAACTGCAGTTGTGCTTTCGCCAGATGATTTGGAAGGGCGACTGTTCTCTGCTCTTCTCCAGTGTTTTCCATCCCAAGCTGTGGACATGTTACACAAGCATTAATTCAAACGTATCATCCCATACGAGATGGAAAAACATCCAAGGGAGGGTGCAGGGAGTCTGCAAACAAACAGAATTCGTTGCTCCGTGTTGAGGCACCTCTTCAGAAACGCCGCTTAATATTTCTCCATGCTTGTCAGTGGATGCCTGGGGATGTTCCAGGGGATTTTGTTTGTTCCTTCCCTTTCCCAAAGGGGACAACAGCACCTTAGCGTGCTGATTTCCCACGGAAAGCAGCCGCCCATCCCCCGTGGCTTCCCAAGCCGTTCCTTCAGGGATGGGGACACGCCAGGGTAGTGGCTGCCCCCCCGCTGCCGGCAGGTGAGCTGGGGACTGTTGTCACTGCATGCAGAGCAGAGGAAGCTCTGAAGCCTGTGGCCGCTCCGAAGCTCCACTTCAGTCTCCTGCTTGGAGCTCTCTGTGCGCCGCTGGCAGCTGCTGGATGCCCATTCCCAGCGCTGGGTTGGCTGTCGGAAGTGATATCCTGCACATGTTCTCCCGTGGAGGCAGAGCCCGGTGGCGTCCAGCACGTTCCCATGCCTTCCTGGATGGGATCTTGGGGTGGATAAACGCCTTCAACTTGGGCAAAGCAGAGGAGCAGGGATTGCTGGTGTCCCGTCCTCGGCGTGGCCCAAGGACTGCAGCAGCAGTGACCGGTGAGCTCGTCCACAGCCGTGGGCTCCCGGAGCTGTCAGCCTCTTCCTTCCTGTGTCTCAGAAGTTCTTAATTTCTGTGATTGTTCCGGATATGGAAAAAGGGACACCCCCCCCCCGCCTCAGCTCCCTGCCGAGAGCAGCCGGGTTTGCGAGGCGGATTGGTCACAGCCTAATGACATTACACGGCTCTGCTCGCCCACAGCGCCGACCCATCAGGGACACTTCTGTGCTGTTGATCTATAATAGCCCAGCCCTAAGGCACTGCTTTCCATGGCTGGAGTTCACAGCAGAACTCCTCACAGTCCGGGGAGATGTGCGTGTGTGTACAGATCCATTTTATCCCGTGGTAATGCTGCTCTTTGGTGGGAATTTTTAATTGCCAGGCAATTAACAGCAAGTCGTTGCTCCCTCGGCGTTTCTGAGCACCGATGCTCTCAGCAGAGCCGCTTGGACTTTTTATGAATTCAGGATGGGCCTTTTTTTTTTTGGCTGACTACTGTAAACGACATAAGGCTTTAAAAACTGATCAATAATCCTGATGGTCGCAGCAAAATCCAGGCCAGGCAGCATGAGTGCGAGCCAGAGATTACGTGAAGGAAGTTTTAAATACCTCCGACTCCCTTGCCTTCCCTGGACTTTTGTCCTCCTGCTGCCCAGTTCTTCTCCAGCTGAATCCATTAATATTTCTCATGCTTGCTGAGCCCCTGACAGGTGATTTCAAAGCCCTGGTTTGTGTTGGCATCTCTGCTCTTCATAACAGGAGCTGAAATGTGTCGCCGCTGTCCTTACGTGGATTAGCACCATGATTTATTACTGTTGTTTCCAGGTTGGAACACAAAGGTGCTGTCTCACTCCAGGAGGGTTGTCTGTGGGAAACAAGCCCCCCCAGGAGGGCAACTTGACAAACACTCACACCTGGGAACACAACATCATTTAGGTGCCTGTTTTAAGTGCTTCATTGAGGAGTCATTCTCCTTTGCTTTTGTGTCTACATTGCTTCAGCAAAACCTACTTTACGGGCTTAAAAGGGGGGAAAAACATGGAAAAGAGTCATCCTGGTTTTGATTTTTTGCTCTGCCTTTGATGAGAAGTTGTTGTGGTTTGGGGGCTGAAGTTTGTACAAGCAGTTTTGGCTCAGGTCTGCAAGGAGCAAGCGGTTTGATGTGTGATTCCATCTCTCCCAAAACAAGTCTTCAGCCTCTTGTCTTCCTTCAGAAAATGATTGTCTCACCCCAAGGGAGCCCTGCTGTGTAATTTGTGGGTAATCGAGGGGAACGGACCTCAGAGGGAGAAGAGTGTCCAGCATCTGAATGGAATTGTCTTAAATGGGAGAAATTGGGGTATTAGAAATTACAGGTGTGCTTTTCCTGGCTCAGAATAAATGACTGTGGAGAATAAGTGGAGGAAAACTTGCTTTCTGGGAGCTACTGCAGGGCTGCCTGCCTTCCATCATTACCTACACGGTTGTGTCCTTGGATCTGGCCCCCTGGAAGGGAGAAGGGAGAGGGAGAGGGAGGAGCTGTTGCCTATGGTAGTTTGCAGGCTGACCTGTGAAATATGGCTTATCCAATGACCAGTTCTCTCCCTCTCTTGGGGACTCTTGGCTTTCAGGGAGGGCAGTGTGGCTGTAGCCTCTGCCATCCTCTGCAGATCCCGGGGTGCTGCTGCCACGAGGGTGCTTGTGCCACTCTCCAGGCACCAGCTCTCTCCCCGTGGGAGACCCCCTGTCCTTCTAGGCGCCCTCGGTGAGTTGTTCCCGAGCCTTTGGCCGTGGTTTGAAAAGCAGAGCACGTCCCTGGCGTGTTTTCTTGGAGGTGCTGGGTCTGGGGCTAAAAGTTAACAATGCTCTTTCCTTATTCTGTTCTAATTCAATTTGGGAAGGCAGCAGGGAGACAGAGGGCACTTAGTCCTCTAAGTGCTATTCCCTTGATGGGAGTTAGTAGCTCGCATGGCATGCACGGTGTTGATTTTGTAAGCTGACCTTTACCTCCACCAGGTTCATTCTCATTTATAATACTTAAAAAAAGGGGAAAAAAAATCCCAACCTCTTACTTATTCTTTTGGCATAGAGGACGTAAATCCTTCGGCATGTTTGGATTTGTAGATTTACTGTGCTTTTGCTGAGCCTTGTGTGCCGCTCCAGTCAAATGACACGGCTTTTGGTGACTGTGATGGTGTTTCTCCTCCCTGCCTCCCTCCTACCTGCTCCTGATCCACACCTCCCAGTGCTCTCTGCAGCCTTTTCAGGGAAAGGTGGGTCCTTGGCAACCGTGGGAAGGGACAGGAAAGGGACTTGGCCAGTCTTAGGGTTATCAGCCGTCGCTTCTGAGGTGCAACAACCTCCGGGTACCTTCTTTCCTGGTGCAGAATTTTAAAACTGCTATCAAATGCTTTTCCAGGAGGCATTTCATCAGCTGTGCCACAGGCCTCCTCTGAAACCAGAGCGTTTCCGTGGTGGCTGGGGAGAGGGGGGAGTTATAAATATCTTTCTCGGCTCTGCTTGGCTTCTCCCCAAGATAAATAGAAGTGAAAGTCAAAAGTAGAGGCTTGGCCTTCTAAAGTCCCCGGGGACCTGAGCACAGGATGCTTTTGTGACAGGAAGCCAATTCCTGGTGTTTCAGGGGCCTTGGGGGATGATGTTTGAGGGGCCTCCTTCCCCTCTGCCCAAAGCAGGTCTCATGTACAGTGATCTCCATGCCTGGTGGCTTTGTGGTGGGAAGCCTCAGGGAGCACGGGAGCATCCGTGGGAAGCCAGGCTGAAACAAGAGCAAAAAAAAAAGAAATGTCTGTGCTTGTCCTCTAAATCTTGTAGCATGTTCACTCTCAGAAAGTACAGCCACATTACCAAAAATCAATAGTTCCAGCAGCATTCTCCCTGGGAAACACACAGATGCTCGGACGCACGGGAGGTGGTGAGTCTTATAAAAGCCAAGGGAATTACAAAGTGCTTTGGTACAAGGGCTCTGCTGCACTTCTGGCAGTGCACAAATGGAGGGCCCTTGACCTGGGCAGTGTCTCCTGGGGCTTCCTGATCTTCCTTCTGCTCTCATGTGTCAGAGGCTGTGTGAGGCAAGAGGGGCTGCAGGCAACCAAGCAACCAGCAGCAGGACAAGAGGGCATGGTCTTAAGCTGTGCCAGGGGAGGTTTGGGTTGCATATTAGGCAGAAATTCTTTACAGAGAGAGTGATCAGACACTGGAATGGGCTGCCCAGGGAGGTGGTGGATCCACTGTCCCTGGAGGTTTTTAAGATGAGACTGGATGTGGCGTCAGTGCCGTGGTCTGGGAACCACGGTGGTGGTGGATCAAGGATTGGACTTGATGATCTCAGAGGTCTTTTCCAACACAGTTGATTCTATGATTCTATGAAGGGTCTGTCTCATTAACTAATTTTTGCTTTGAAGTACCTGTGTTTTGTGATAAAAACAGGGTGTGGTGTGCAGAGATAACATAAGCAAGTATTTGAAAGACTATTCCTTTGGCTGTTTGGTGTAAAGGTTTGACTTTCAGTGCTGATGGTGGGTCCAGCACATCCCAGCATTTCATTTGTTTCCTTCACGGAATCACAGAATGGTTTGGGTTGGAAGGGACCTCAAAGACCACCTCAGTCCACCTCCCTGCCCATGGCAGGGACACCTTCCACTAGTCCAGGTTGCTCCAAGCCCTGTCCAACCTGGCCTTGGACACTTTCAGGGATGGAGCAGTCACAGCTTCTTTGGGCAACCTGTGCCAGGGCCTTGCCACGCTCACAGGGAAGAGTTTCTTCCTTATATATAGTCTAAATCACCCTCTATCAGTGTGAAGCTTTTTCCCTTGTTCCATCACACCATGCCCTTGTCCTAGAGTTCCCCTTTTATGCAAAGAAAGTGGCTTCTTCCAACCTGCAGTGAGCGCTGGAGAGCAGGTCATCCTTCCTTCTGAGGTCAGCCAAAACTAAAAGAGAAAGGTGACCAACCCCTTTTTACTGCCATCTCTTATTAATGAGACATTTTATCCTGAGTCCTCCAACGTGAGCGACGCAGGCTTTTGGGAACACAATTAATCTTTAATTGTATAAATCTTTAATTGTATAAAATGGAGTTTGTGTGGCTGTAATAATTTCTCTTCTCCCTTTTCCTCCTCTCCCTGTTTGAGAGGCTTCCTTAGCACAACTCCTTTTCAGCAGGGTGCTCTGCCCTAGGGCAGTGACCCCCTGGAGCCACCACACAGAGTGTTCCTTGAAGCCGGCTGCTGCCGTGGGGTCTCTTGCTTTGCCCCCAAGATGGGCAGGGAAGCGCTTTCCCTAAGGCACTTTTCCTATGTGGAGGAGTGGCAGCAAACCCAGGAATTGTCCTGAAAGAAATCTAGCTGGTCTCCTTGTGGGGAAAAAAAAAAAAAGAAGAAGGGTATTTGAAAAATAGAATACCCTTGGGAGAACCAACAAAAGAGCAGTTGTGCCCAAATCAGTGCCAGGCAGAGCCAAATGCCTCTTTGGAGGAGGTGAAGTGCAGCCTTTCAGATGCTAAGTAGGTATTTGGGATTTCAGTCATTCCCTGTATGGAGGAATTGATGCACCATTGGCTCCAGGAGGATTAAAGTGTTGGCTTTCCTTAGTGCCTTCTGTAATGGCAGGAAGGGCTGTGGGACTGTCTGAGCCCACACCTGCAGGGACAGATAGCAAATTCAGTAGGAGACAGATGGAAGGGACGGCTCTGGAGATCTCCAAGGTGGGGAGATGTCACTGCTCAGCCCCTCGGTGACTCACAGCGCGCTCCGGTTAAGCGGAGTTTCAAAATTAGCATCTCCACTGAGATGCTTTTCCTGAGGCACAGCCGATGTTTCCAGGTAGAGCAATTTCCTGCATCTTAATGGAATGGGAGGAGCACTTTGCACTTGGACACGATGCCTTTCCAGCAATAACTTGGTGTAAGAAATTCTGATGTCTTTTTTTTTTTTTTGGTCTGCTTCATAGATTGGATTAATGGGCAGGGACACGCCCCCCGGGTGCCGGAGTTGGCTTGCTTTACTTAATTTGCACTCAAGTCTTTGCCGAACAAAGACGGATTTGTTGAACAAAGCGGGGTCAGTGCTGGGATGAGGAGCCTTGTGCCTCCAGCCTGCTCGTTTGAATTAGGACTGAGCTGTGACTGTTAAGTCGTACGTCCTGTGGCCCGGATTGGTGAAAACCTCCTGGCCTCAATCCTTGCTCCTGCAGAGCCCACGATCTCGAGAGCCACCCGGGGGTGGTGGCCTCCGGCGTGGGGAACGGCCTCGCCAAACTCCCTCAGTGACAGTCAGCAAAGTGAGGGGGGTGAGGGGGCCTTGAGCAGCTGCTGATAAAAAGAGCAAGATGAAAAGTCTTTAGGGGGAAAATAATGTAAAGAATAGGCAAAACAAATCTTTGAGTAGAGGCTTTTTCGGCAGCGCCAGGTCCTGTGGGACAGCCTGGGCCAGCTGAAGGCTCCGTTTCTCTAGGTGCCCCTCAGATGGTTTTTCTGCTCTCTTTTAGCTCTTTGAGAACTTTTACTTCGGAGAGGTGCAGCTGGACTCGGTGTGGCTTTCCCAGAGGTTCTCCTCAGACACCTCTGGCTACTACGCCACGTCTGGGCAGCTGTCCTTCTCCTGAAGCGGCAGCTCGGCTGGAGCAGGTCCTCCCTGCGCTCAGAGGCACACGATTCCTTGGTGAAATGTTTTCAGAGGACAAGGATCTTGGATGGGAACCTGGGAACTCCAAGCAGAGGTGCCTTGTGACTCCTCAAAAGCAGGGGGGCCGTGGCATTTCCCTGCAGCTTTTCCTACCTGTATTGCCCGCCCTGCCTTTGGGCGTGGCCTGGGTCCCTCCTCCTCCTTTCCCCGTTGGTAACCACAATGTCACAAAGTTGCCTCTTTGATGTCTTGTTGCCTGTTTGTTTTCCAAGAAAACAACTAGAACTGTGTGGCTGTTGGGGCGTCGCTGGCATTTAAACGTGGCTTTCTTTCAAAAGGAGGAAGTTTGTTCTCAAAATAAGTATTTAAAATCCAGGAGAGCTTCCCAGAGCACGATCTAACGATATTGAGGTCAGACATTGCTTGGATCTCCAGCAGCGTGATGCGTGTGTGATGTAGATCTCCAAAATAAATTAATTCCCTTCAAAAGCAAAGTGTTTATCATCTCCTGTTGCATGGGTCGTTTCTGTAATTAAACTATGACAATAAAAAGCATTGATGGTAAGAGCTCTTTCCAGTGACCGTTTGAGAGCGTGTCAAAAAACATACGCCTTGTAGGTGGTTTCTCCATTAAAAGCAGCAACAGGCTCTTTGATTCCATTGTGAATCCTTCAGACATCTCAAGACGACAGTTTTTTTTCCTGTAAATCTCCACATTTGGTAAAAATAGCGATGCAGGCTTTCGACTCGCCCGAGGATGAACCCTTTGAAAAACGGAAGGTGCTGCTGTTCGAGCGTTTTGTAACAAAGCAGGTGCTGTTGCCCATTCCTCGTTGCTTCCACGGATGTGGAATCACACTACCATCGAGGTGGAGAGCGTCTCAGCCAGGGATAGGGCTGCTCCAGCAGCACCCACGTGTGCCAGGGATCATTTCTTAGAGGACTTCATCCCATTTCCTCCCTCCGGAGCGAGCCGGCTGTGTGGCCATGCACAACCAGCGGTGGGAGGCGGTCGGGATTTGGGGTGGTTTTCATTTTTTTCCCGAAACCATTGCTGTTTGTGTTTCCAAGCCCAAGCCACCTATGTCCTTTCCAGCCTGCCTGCCAGGAAATCAAATCATCTGTGCTTTTGCCGGGTGCCGTTGGTTGCTCCCAATTACAACCACCGGGCTTTTGGTCTCCTTTTCTTTGGAGTCGAGCGCCTTTGTGCTCTCCAAAAGCCACCTTCCCAGACATTCCCTCAGCACCAGCGCTCCCAGTCCAATGCAGGGAGGTGCTGAGAGCACTTCACACAGGTTGCTGTCATCTTCCCACCAGCCTGAAGAGGCCCCTGGAAAATCTCATCAGAGCAGACCCAGGATCTGCTCTCCAGCCACCGGGAAAGGGGGGGATGCAGCTCAGGAAGCTTCTGCCTGATGGGATTTTAACAACTTAAAAAGAAGTGGAGGCAAACATGGATTTTTGACACAGAAGAGCCAACTGGAGCATATTCCTCATCTTCCTGCTTGTGTAAAGATGTTCTAATGACAATTATTCTAGCAAAGCGTGTGTGCGCTTAAAAATGGACACCTCGCCTGATCCCCTTGGAAGACATTAAGTTTTCCTTCCATCCTGAGGGTCCTGGCAGGAAGAAAAGCTGGATGTGTGCTGGGAGATCCCCAGCTGCAGCTGCGATGGAGCTGCAGCCGGTGTGAGTCGTCACTTGTTGCCCACCCTGCTTTCCTCCCACCGAGAGGTGGGGGAATCCAAAAGCAAAAGCTTGGGATAGGGGTGGGAGTCTTCTGCAGAGCCCCAAAATGCCGTGCTTGGGTGGCCAAGGGGTGGGGATTGCTGGGAGTGGGGTTGGAGGATGGGGGATGCGGGGTGAGGACATGGCAGGGACAGAGGATAAAGGATGGGCACACGGCTGGGACGGAGGGTGGGGGATAGGAGGTGCAGTAGGGACTGGGAATGCAGGATGAGGGATACAGGATGAAGATGTGGAAGGGATGGGAGATGTGGGGTGGGGACATGGGGGGGGACCAGAGATACAGGAGGAAGGATGCAGGATAGAGGATGCCGAATGGAGATGCGGGAGCGATGCGTGAGGGGAACGTGGCAGGGACCAGGGATGTGGGATGAGCAGAGTGGGACCGGGGTGTGGCAGAGGATGCAGGATGTGGGTGGAGACTGGGTAGGGACCAGGAATGCAGGATTGGGCATGCAGAATGCAGATGGGATGGGGATGGGGCATGCAAGGTGGGGACATGATAGGGATCAGGGGTGCATGGTGGAGGATGGCGATGTGGCAGGTGTTGCAGGATGCAAGATGCAGAATGGGGACTGGTCAGGGACTCAGGATGGAGATGTGACAGGGATGAGGGATATGGGATGAAGGACAGGGGTGTGGCAGAATGCAGGATGGGGGATGCAGGATGAGGACATGGCAAGGACCAGGAATCGTGATGAGGGGTGCAGGAAGGCGATCTGACAGGGGGTGCAGAGTGGGGCATGTGGGGTGGAGACTGGATAGGGACCAGGGATACAGGATAGGGGCCGTGAGATGGAGGGTGAGGCGGGGGACGCAGCGTGGAAGTTGTGGGGCTGGCACACTGCAGGGACCAGGGATGCGGGATGAGGGGGTGCAGGACGAGGACTTCGGGAAGGGGGTGTGGCAGGGGACGCGGGATGCAGGGTGGGGGACACGGGATGGGGACTGGCTAGGGACCGGCGACGCGGGACGAGGACGGGGCAGTGCCGGGGGCGCGGGGCGGGGAGCGGAGCGGGAGCGGCGCTGCGGCCGTGCCGTGCGGTGCCGGCGGCTCCCCCGCCGCGGTGCCGGCGCGCAGGTGCGGCGGGCGCGGCGGAGGCCCCG
>JAWMRA010000162.1:2583337-2594605 GCA_035584735.1 Pseudotriccus pelzelni | reverse complement strand
GCTCACCCCCGGCTGCCCCCGGGCCGCCGCCGCCGCCGCCGCCACCCAGCCCCGTCCGCGGCCGCCGCCAGCGCCCGACGGAAACGCGTCAGCGCCGCCCCGCCCGCTTCCGGCCCCGCTGGCCCCGCTGCGGCGGCACCGGCGGCCGCGGGTTCGAGACCCGCCGGGGAGGGGAAAAACCCAGGTCCGAGACCCCCCGCCAGCCCAACCCTCCTCGAGGAACACGCTGCTGTGACACCCCGCAAACCCCACCCGCCACAACCCCCACAGGTCAGGACAAGAGGATGCGGTCTTGAGGTTTTAGGTCGGACGGCAGGGAGAATTTTTTTTTTTTTTTCGCAGAAAGAGCGGCTTTAAACGCTGGGAGGGGCTGCCTGGTGAGGTGGCAGAGTCACCGTCCATGGAGGTGTCCACGGACGTGGCACTCAGTGCTCTGGTCTAGTCGGTGACCAGCCAGACGTTGGGCTCGAGTCCTCTTCCAACCCAGAGTTCTCTTCCACCCTAAATGGTTTTGTGAGCCCTCGGCCCCAGGGAGGGGAAGGAGGGGGAACGCCACGGCAGTTGGATTCAGTAGTTTTTATTTCTAGCATCCATACACGTACCGGGCGAGCGATCCCCCCGTCATGATTTTAGAGCACGCGGCGCGACCACGCGCAAGCAGGGTGTTTGGATTTCATAAATTACGTCTTCCAGCCTTCACCAGGCCCCAGCACAGCCGACACGTCGCTGCTAGGTACGCAATTCTAATCAGCAAAGTTACAGGCAAGGACTCCTGGTTGACACTGAAGCTATTTTTTTCTGGGCTACTCCTGCACGTGGCAGCTCCCCGGTGGGAAGGACGCGGCTGTCTCGCCGCCACCCTCGGAACTTAGTTCTTCTCGTAGTAGAACCATTTGTCAACTGTGTGGGGCAGAAGGAAAAAGGAGGGGGTTAGTCCTCTGTGAGCCACCTGGTTCTTTAAGGAGTCACATGGCACTGCGTGCGTGTCACCCCCCAGCTCAGGGGATTCTTCCCGCTCCTGCCAGCGGCTCCGCAGCACAGCAAACAGGTTCCTCCACAGCCCTGTTTACGTGGATTTGTTTTCCCAGAGGAGTCACCCACGGTCAGGCTGCCATCAGGAGCACCCATGACTCAGTTCAGGCAAGGACGGCAACCCCGAGCTAGCTCAGCTTCCCACTGGCTCAGCTGACCCTTTTTACCTGGGACTCCCAAGACATTCATTTTCCCCCAGGTTTATTCCCCAGGAAGGGATTGGAAGTGACAGCCTGGCTCCTCTTCCTGCCACGCAGCAGCGGGCTCTCAACACGCTCCCTAGCTCGGCCCTCGGGCCTTGCCCTGGCTACAGCAACTTCCAGATTTCACTTGAGATCCCCATTTTCCTGTTGATAATTCCTCTGAGGAAGCCCCAGTTCTGCACTGGGATGTACAGGCAGGTTTTGAGACTCACCTTCGGGTGGAATCGGGTTGGCAGCTTTACATGGGGGTGCCTGAAACGAGAAAGGTGTTTGTTATCAGAGAAGCAGCTGCTGACCAAGGCTGTCCTTACACCCCGAGCTCTCCACACCCCACTCAGGGCTGCACAAGTCCTCCCCGAGCACCATTTCAGATCCTGCGGCAGCCAGCGCCGATCAGCTGTGAGGGAACAACTGAGCGGCCTCCTGGCATCCCCACAGCCTCCCCATTCCAGAGATGCCCCACGTGCCAGAGGTGCTCTGCTCCAAGCACAGGCTGCAGTGCCATCTGCTTCTCACCATGAGCAGTTACCACTCCAGCATCTCCACAGGTGCAGGCCGCTGCTTTTTTTATAAACCTACAATGTGATGGGGGAACAGAAGCGCAAAGCACTGGGAAAAACTCCTCTGAAGAGCTTTTAACAACCAAAACCAGAGAAGGATCCCTGGCTGGTAACACTCCCTCCACCAGGGCTGCACTGCCAAAAACACATAAATTAATTAGGATGCCACCAGAGGATACCAGCACTTTAAAAACAAAGGTGATGGTTTTAAAAGTCTCTCCGAGGCTACAGAGAGCCTCAGGTTTCCAGTAGTGTTTCCATACACTGAGGAAAGATTCGCATTTTGATTTTCCTGCCCCATTCCTCTAAGCCCTTTTGGGTTGCCAACAGCCACTTCACAAGCCTAGGGAGATGTGATTAATTCCTGAGGCTGGACAGGAGCACTACACAGGGAACATCAAGCTTTTCATGCCAAGGGATGCAAAGTCCCTGGTTGCAAGGCTCTGGGGAATCACCCTCTCTTTTCTCAAAGAGAGACGGGCTTGTGAAGCTCTTGGAAGGCCAAATATTTATCCACTCTCTGAACGGCTGACAGCCAAGCTAAGGTTCAGAAGTTTAGCCCTTCACACAAACTCTTGTTTGGGATTCCATCTCCCGGATGACTAAGGGCAAGGAGAAGTCTCTGGAGGAATGTCTGGCTTGCTCCACCATCCATCCCGTTTGACCAGACACGGGTGCTGTGTTCAGTCACCCCAAAAACTCTGAGCATGCCATGTGCCACTCACACAGAGAGGGCAGTTCACACAAATTACATTTTTCCTGATGTTTGGGCGCTCCAGTTTGTACTTACGGCATCCACAGTAGCTTTTGCACAGTCTTGGCCGCAGCAGAAGGGGCTGTCAGACACCGTCAGGTTTGTGCTAGACAAGAGAAGAGCCCTGTGAGAACGTCCAAGCCCAGCCCCTACCCCGGGAGTATTAAATAATGGAATATTAGGGATCATTGTTAAAGCTGCCAGGTTGAGGCAGAAGGCCTGGGGAGACAGCCAGCAGCTGACAGAGGGCATGGCACCACTCAGGAAAGGGGTTCTGGGGTCATTTGTCCAGGCAAAAGGAAGGTGCACAGTACCGGGAGCAGGCACCTACCAGTTGATCTCCCCCCCGTCAGTTTTCTTCGCTATTAAAGCTTTCCAGTGTTCGTGAGTGCCCTTGATGACGTTCACAGCAAAAGCCTAAGGGTGGAGATGAGAACAAACACCACGTTACGTGGCAGCACTAGACCATTTCCTCCAGACTGTCAGTCACACGGAACGGTATTTATAGGCTGGTTGTAGATAGTTCTGACTGTGGAAGAGGCTGAAAGAAACCTCCTCTGTCGCTGGGCTGTTCAGGAAGAGCAGCGACCCCCCAGAGCACAACAGCTGAAACAAACCACCATTTTACAAGGAGAATTGTTTTGCTTTCGAGATGGGAGGACACACCAAGGTCACCAAGCGAGCTGGAGGCCAAGAGAAACTGAGCACAGATATTCCAGTCTCGGGCCAGTACTGCTCCATCATAAAAGCACCTCCACCCCGCTGCTCCTCCCACTTGGTTTGTCTCCCAGCAGTTGCTGATCCAGACCTATCCAGGAGCTCTCCTCCACTCCAGACAAATAATACAGGGCAACAGGAAGAGACACGCAGCTAATCAAGCTCTGCAACTGTTTAAAAATGAATTTGTTTCCAAGCATATCAGCTTCTTTCCTTAAGAATGAGTAGTATATGCTCAAGCATTAACCTGTCAGCTAGAGAAGGAAGCACATACAGTTCTTTGTTAGCGTGAACACCAGCAATAAATATCCTGGTTTGATAATACCCTACAGAGCCAAATAAAACACTGCAGAACATGTGTGAGGTCCTTTATCCTGATTTTACAGTTGCCTTGATTCTGGTTTCACCCATCCTGAGGGGCAGCGGGATGTCCCAGCCCAACCAACCTAATGCTGTGCTACAGCCAAAAGGGACAAGTCCTTTGTGACTTCTGTTTTCTTTCCCAGACAGCAGTTTGGAGGAATTCCCCTCCTCTGCACCAAGTCTGGAGCTCTAGGAGTTGAGTTACCTCAGTAACCCGCTCAAGGCACACCAGGACAGCAGGAGTAGGGAGGGTACAGAAGCAGGATTTCACCCACTCAGGAGCAGCAGGTGATCTGATCCAACCCAGGGAGCAGTGCTGCCAAGGCAGAGCCTTATTCAAAGGGCGTGAGGGAACACTTCATGCCTGAAGGAAGAAGTGCTTTAACTCCTGAGTTAAGTTTAACTTGCACCAGGCTGCAGTGGAACAAAGCCAATGAGCAAGTGAAGCAAAGAGTGGTTGATGTCAAACTGCCTTTGCTCCAGAGCAGGAGCAAATAAACCCAGCATTTTCCACCCTGGCTCTGACATGAAAGCTCCCAGCCCTGAGGTGATCCCACGTGAACGACATCGAGAAGAAAAACCGGTAATATCCGACAGCACCAGGGCAATAACCCCATGCCTTTTCTCCAGTTATTCCTGCAAGCTGGAAACAAACAGAGTGGTAGGCTGGAAAAACCGCAGGATGACTGAAGTCAGCGATCAGCAGCTCTGTAAAAATCCACTCTCTCACCCACTGCCCACTTGCGTCCCCACATGCCCTGAGCTCGGTGTGGACAGCGTGCCTTTGCAAGAAGACAGGTGATCCTACCTTGTCTTTAAATTCCCCGTTAAAAGCAAACTGGTTTTCTGGCTTTCCATCAGGTACTTTGTATCTTCTGAACCAGTCCACCGTAGCTTCTAAGTATCCAGGCTTCATCCTTCTGACATCATTGATATCTAGGTGAGGAGGTTTGTTAGCCAGGAACAGTAATACCACTTACTTAGCTCTACCCAAGTGCTCTGAGCTGTCCCCCTCGCAGCCCCTCCTCAAGCAGCCCTAAGGCTGTGTGTGGGTGCACAGGGAAGCCGGTGTTTCATCCTCACAGTACATCCTGATTGTCCCCAGGAGCGTGGACACAGTTAGCTGTGAGACTCAGAGGACAGGCTGGACAGCCACACTCTGCTTCAAAACGCCAGGCTGTGCAAGGGACTGACAACAAGTGACAAACAGCAGTGAAATGTTTTGCTGTAGGCCTGGTACCATTGTGTTCTGCTGTCCTTCAAGCTCCGCACCTGATTAGTACCGTGGCACGGAAGGGGCAACCCTGTTTCCTGGCTTGGAAGTCTCCCACAGGCTCTCCTGGGAGAAAGGGAAGCACTAATCCTGCTCCTTCCTCCTGTAACTCACCATTATAGCTGTCTGCTTCTGGGTCTTCCACGTTGATGGCAATTATTTTCCAGTCTGTCTCTCCCTCATCAATCAGTGCCAGCGTGCCCAGCACCTTCACTCTGATGACTTCTCCCCGGGAGCAGACCTGCAAGGACAAAGACCTTGGTGTCCTTGCTGATGTATCCAAGGAATGCACGACAGGAGGCTGTGCAAGAGCTCAGCGAGCAGTCGGGTACCACGAAATTAGGTCTCGCTTATCAGCAGCTCATAAGCCTTGGCTCATCTCAACAACAATCTTCAGAGGCAGTGGAGGGAAACATCACATCCTTAAGGTGGAGGAGGTAGGAAATGAATAATGTCTCTGGCTAATCGACTTGAGAGACATTAATTACAGGTTTCAGAAGACAGTTACCCTTCAGAATGCGTTACCTTGCTTCCAATTTCGCACACATCGATCGGATCGTTATCTCCACAGCAGCCAGTATTTTCGTCCTTGTGACCCGGGTCTTCCCAAGTCTGAAAAAAAACCAACACCCAACACTAAAGTCAACCACACTTGAGAAGAAGAACTCCAAACAAAAAGCAGGTTTGTTTCGGGCATGCAGTTCCCTGGAAGATACAGATGATGGCCCCACTTCACACTTGCTTACAGGGCTACTTTTCCACTTGTGCCTGCTAAGTTTGAATCCCAGTTAAAAGGTCTTATCTTGCCAAGGGTCAGCTGCTCCCTCCTACCAACAAAGCTTTTTTCAACAGCTTTCCAGACGTCCTCCTCTGTTCCACAGCTGCCTAAAGGTGAAGTTCACATCTATAAAGAACACTCGTTGATTTGGCTGCCTGCCTGTTCCTCTCCCTATTCATTTCTTAACAGAAGTTTCCTGAACTCCAGATAGCAGTCCAGCAGAGATGGAAGACAGACGGGGTGTATTGTTTCCTTTTAATTAAACAATTAAAATGATAAGAATGCAGGGCCCCACACCCTGTGCTACCCAGTGTCCCATCTCACCCAGAGTGGTGAGTGTAAACTGAAAGACAGGACTGCAGAAGGCATTTGACTCCAAAAACAACAGATTCTGGTCAGGAGCAAAAGAACTCCATGCCCAGTTGCATCATAAGGGGCATCTACCTCTAAGGTGTTGAAAAGAAGGAATGTCATTCCCAAATCTCTACATGCCACGACAGGACTAGTAGAGTAAAAACCTCGTGATGGATCCAGAGTGTTCCAGGAAGCTGTGGTGACACCTGGGTGGTGCTGAAGGACCGTTCACAATCACTACCACACATCTCCATAAAGGAAGTGTTAAGCATAAACAGCTTCGATCCACTAACACATGACGGAGCAAAGGCTTCGTAAGATGCGGCTCTGCACAAAGAAACGGGCTCCAGAATCCATCTGAGCAGAAAACAACTCGAGTTTGAGGGCCTGTGTTAAGTCACGTAGGGACAACGCTCGGCACGCACTGCTATCAGGACTGGAATTACCAAATTCAGAGTGTTTCCCCGTGATCTGACACTGACAGTTTATTTCTCTGAAGGAAACCCCAGCCTCGGAGAACATCAGGGGCAAACAGCCTTCCTCCAAGTCCCCCTTTATCTAGCGGTCCCCAGCCAGTTAAGAGCACGTGTCCAAATGCCCCTATCCGTCGGTCCCACCTTGCCAGTGGCTTCTGAGAAAGCACATCTGTGCAGTGGCCAGTGTTGGCAAGAAGAATCTTCCTTAAAGATTCAGCCTCAGTCCTGTACCACTAGGATAAAACTTTAGCTCTTTGTGCTTCACCAGGCAGGAACTTGAGGGCCTTGCATTGCCAGAAGCACGGCGACAGCCTCCTCCGTCCAAGGACCTTCCAGCTACCGTCCAGCCAAGGAGAGGAGCAGCACAGCAGGTACCTCACTATCAGCAGCTGCTCACCCTCTGATAGCTTGTTTATAACATCAGCTAGAAGCCCAACTCCTGGGATTTCTGCTTAAAAAGACCCCTGTTCTCCTGACAGGTTTTTTCTGTTAGCAGGATTATATAACCAGCTGCAAATGCCAAGTTTCAGGTCAGCCTCTTCGCTGACCTTTTTTGCTCATTAATACAGTGGCAATAACAGGCATCCTCCCTCCTCTCCACCAGAATGGATGAGCCACTAGGATGGATCACAGTACCTGTGGGATAGCACCGTAATTCCAGATGTAGCCCTTGTGGGGAAACACATTGGCTACGTAGCGCAGTTTTCCTTTCTTCACATCTTGCTTAATTGGGTTTAAGGGTTCCTTTGTTGCAATCTGAAAGAAAAGTTGCATAAATCCCTCTGCTTTGCTCTCTATGAAAAAAACCAAGTGGTTTGTTTTTTTTTTTAATGGAACTGACAAGCCCAGAGACCAGGAGCTGACCCTGGAGCCAGCAGCAGATACTGGACAGCTCCGTTTTGCTGTTGCATATCCTGGGATATAGTTTTCAGCAGACCCCCAAGCATCAGAATCACATGGGATAAAGAGACATAAAATGCTGCTTTAATCAGAAGCCACGGAAGGATACCCAGGCAAACTTCTGCAATCTCAGCCTCCACACTAAACCTCTAGCATTGAGCAAATACTGACAGGAGAAGTTAGAAACCATTCTGATTCTGGAGGTGGGATTGAGGAGAGAAGCAGCAAAGCCAAAGATTAAGACTCAGAACTGTAACACAGTTACCTCCATTTTAGCATTTGTCCATCGAGGTACTTCCACAACCATGTTGAACACATTCTGAAGAAAGCAAAACACCAATGAGTGGGGAAGGAGGACCACACTTTAAACTAGGAAACACATACCAGCCGGGTCCCATGAAATCCTAAGTCTTTTCCTTTGTTTGTTTTTTTTTCCAGTGCCAGTTTTGATGCAGTTGATGAAACTCCCATAGCCCAGTCAGTCACACATTATCACTCAAAGCTGAATCCCAAAAAAGACCCCAGCAAAGGCCAGACTGAGGTTACCCACACATTCTCCAGGTTACCCACACGTTCTCCATCAGTTGCCACCTACAGACATTCCCATCACATTCCCAGGTTACAGAACAGCAGGTTAAATGAACTGAAGACAGCTGCACACAAACTATCCCAGACATAACTAAATGAGGTTTGGCGCATATTTATTAAGGACAAAGTGCTTAATGTTCCAGCAAGGGTAGCTCTGGCCATCTAGAAAAGATAAGACTGACAGGAACAAGCCACCTACTTAATAATGTGGGTATCTACGTACTGCCCTGAATGACCAAGGACATCGCTCCCAAATATCTGTCATGATGTAGGGAAGGATGCCCCCTCTCCAAGCTGACACTCCTATAAAAGAAGACCTCGTTAGTGGCACGGTGTGAGGGTAAAGGTGTGGGAGGAGAAATGCAGAACCACATCTTGCAGTATCTAGTTTACAGGTGATGCTTGAAAACATCTCCTGCTGATCCCGCTGGGCTGAGAGGCCTCTTGAGAGCTCAGTGTCAGCCTCCTCTTCCAGAAAAGCTTTTCCACACTTGAACCTTAGCATCTGCTGTTTGAAGAGATTATGGCTTTTTTAACAAAAAGTCAAACCTTGCGCCCTAGCCTGGACAAGGTTTCTAATCCCCACCTTAAGCCGTATTAGCACAGCAAAGTCCCTCCAACCTGTATTGCACCATAATTAGACCGATATTGTGCAACAAGCACTGCTAAATCACTGACTTCAGCCACACCCTGCCCTAGCAGAGGTTTATTACACCCCCCTTAATTGCAGGGGTCACTGCTCATTTGCAGTTTGCAAGAAAGGTACACCCTATTTTTATTCCTAGCTCGAGGAAAGGAACGAGGCAGTCGGATCAGGCTGGGCAAGGTGCTCACGGCTCTGCAGGCAGGGAAAGGTGACATGGAGCTGCATCTTTGTAAGGCTTGGAGTTCCCCCACTGTCCAGCTCAGGTCTGCCTTGGCCTACAGAAACTCAGCGAGCAGCCCAAGGTCGTTCCAAGGCACGCAGGTACAGATAAGACCAACACACCCCAGCCCTAGACCAGGAAAAACGCCCTGCAATCCTCTCAGCGTCTTAGGAGTCTAAGAATAAAGATCAAGGAGCCCAGACAGAGCGAGACAACCTTTTGCTCCCAGCTGGGCTCCGTAACAGAGCTGGCAACCCACCTGCTCAGTAATGAGTTAAACCTCAGGGCCACAGAGGGAGGCCTGGTGTGATCAGCACCATTGTGCAACCTCGGGGACTGAGACCTTCAGCGCCCGGGACTCTTTTCTCTGAATGACTTGGCACAGAGGCGCTGGCAGCAGCCCTGTGCGCCTCAGGGAACACCAGTAGCTTGGTTTCCCCTGTTAAGCACTACCAGTCCACGGAAATCCTCCCCATCCCTGTGCTCACTCTCCTGCTCCTTCCTCCCCTGCTCTGCGAGCGTCTGTAAAGCACGGGATTATCTGGATTTGCCTCGTCTGAGTTACCTTCCAGACACCTGCACTGAAAACTGCTTCCCCACTCAGCCACAGGAACTGCTTCACCTCTGTCCTTGATGACTACGGTCCATCACTCCCTTCTGAGCAGGCAAAAGCCACCTCAGGCTTCCCGGAGCACCTCAGGTAGCTCCATCACCTCCACCTCAGTAGCTCAGTCAGGCTGCTTTTTTTTTTAGAGGTTCATCCCTCAACTCTGAATACTCTTTTCCTCTCCCAGAACCACTCTACACTTCCGAATTACACCTCTGTCTAATGAACATTAGCTCACCCGCTGCATTTCTCAAGCTGCACAGCTTTTTAATACATATTAGAAGAAGAGATGAGCTACAACAGCACGGTATGCAGTCAGAGAGCTCAAGGTACCAGTGAATATGCATTCAGTGAAAAATGAATCACAACCATTTTGGCTTCCTGGAGCTGGGACTTTTTTGGTTCGGAACAGCCTAATTTGACTCACAGCTGGCTGCTGGAAGGATGTGAAAGCCCTGCAGCACTGCAAGGGGCAGGTTCTGAGAGGCACGAGGTCCCAGGAGATGCTAAAGCAGGAATTCAACATCCTTACCCTCTGTTCAGTGTTGGATAATATTGCAGGCATAAAGTGGCTGCACTGCAGTCAAACCCCAAGCCTGAAACATGCAGCACCCATAGGAGTGGATGTAGATATTACAGCTGAACAGAAAACCGCTTTTTTTAACCCAAACCCCCTTTATGGGTAAGCTCAAGCCAACGACTCACATCTCAGATGCAAAAATGAGAATGAGATCATCCATTCTCTTCTTCTGGGTCGCTCCACCCGAGGCCAGGACAGCAAGAAACCCACTCCCTGCACAGTCAGGCGATGCCTCCCTTAGGTGCTCCTGCAGCGTGGGGAGCTGGGAGCCTTCCCCGGCTGTTCCACCCCTGTTCCCTGGGTGTTTCAGGACCCCCTGGATACTTCAGACTCCCAGTTCCTTGGGTGTTTCAGGATCCCCTGGGTATTTCAGGACCCCCTTGGTGTTCTAGGATCCCCGTATCTCCTGGGTTTTTCAGGACCCCCCAACCCCTGACTTTTTCATGACCCACTGATCCCTGGATGTTTCAGGACCCCCTAGATGTTTCAGGACCCCCCGATCTCCTTGATTTTTCAGGACCCCGCAACCCCTGAGTGTTTCAGGACCCCCTGATCCCTGGGTATTTCAGGAGCCCCTGATCCACTGGGTATTTCAGGACCCCCTGGGTGTTTCAGGACCCCCTCTTACCTTGCCGGCGTCCGCGTAGATGGGTATATCGTGGAAGGG
The DNA here is from genome assembly GCA_035584735.1 of Pseudotriccus pelzelni. Taxonomy (NCBI): domain Eukaryota; kingdom Metazoa; phylum Chordata; class Aves; order Passeriformes; family Tyrannidae; genus Pseudotriccus; species Pseudotriccus pelzelni. Next base: position 2,583,887 of record JAWMRA010000162.1, on the reverse strand, counting down.
GGAGATGTATCTCCCGGCGGCATCCTCTGCAAGGCAAAGGGAGAAGCGGGGGTGGGGGGGGGGGTGGGAGGGAGAGAGCGAGTGAGATGCTGAGCGACGCGCGGGCAGGACCCACCGGGCGCGCAAGGGGAGCGATGCGGGCGGGGCCAAGGGGTGCCCAGCAGGCTGCCCCGGGTGCGGCCGGGGGCTGGGGGGGCTGCGGCCGGCGGCACTCACTGAAGAAGAGCCGGTACTCGGCGCTGTGGGGCGCGGCGCGCTCCTCCACGCTGAACCCCGACATCGCTCCGGCCGCTCCGCGCATGCGCCGCGCCGCGCCCCCCCCCTCCCCAAGCCCGCGCACTGCGCAGGCGCGGCCGGGCTGCCGGGACCGCCCCGCGCCACGCGGCGGGAATGGGGCGGGATGCGGCGGGAATGGGGCGGGATGCGGCGGGAATGGCACGGCATGGTATGGCACGGGAGGGCAGGGCATGGCATGGCATGGCATAGCACGGCATGGCATGGCACGGCACGGCATGGCACGGCACGGCATGGCATGGCACGGCCGTAACAG
>JAWMRA010000162.1:2527327-2577909 GCA_035584735.1 Pseudotriccus pelzelni | reverse complement strand
GGATCAGGGGTTGGACTTGATGATCTTGGAGGTCTTTTCCAACCCAATCTATTCTATGATTCTATGATTCTATGATCCTGCTGCTGGACTGATTCTGTCACTGTCGTTTCAGACATGATACTTGTCAGTGTAGCACTCAGGGCCGTTAGCGTTGCTGTTTCCATCTAATGTGAACAGTAGGACGTCTCCCTGTCCAAACAGGGATCAGCTGCTGTGTTATCCCAGGGAATGGAGGCTGGCCTAGAAATGCTGTGGCAATAAAGCCTGAAATCACAATATCTGCAGGCGAATTGACTGCACTCCTCACCACAGGGGCCTCGGAGGAAGCCAAGCTAACTGTGCATAAACGGGAGCTCGGTTGCAATCTTCCTGTTCCCTGCAGGTTTCCTGAGCCAACAGGTTATTTCTAGACCTGTCCCGAGAAGCTGGTCACTCAGCTCAGTTAATTTCAAAGTCTGATTCTATCACAGGGATTTAAGAGATTGACTTTTACTCCAGTACCACAGAGAAACCACAACTTCTTTGGTTACACGGCTTTTTCCCTTCGCCTCGCTCTGCAGATGGAGCTTGGCTTTGATGATGCTGATTAAACTGGAGCACGTCTGGATGGATCCTGAGAAAGCAGTGGGTTTTTTTTGTCTTAGACACATCACTACACCAAGGGCTTGCTTAAATCTCATACCAATCTTTAATTCTCACCTATCAATACAGAGCTCCTAAATAACCTTGTTGTCTGGTTTCACTGTCAGTGGATACTTTTGTTACTGCTTGACAGCCAATAAATCATAAACACAGATGATCAGACCACTCCCTTAAAACTCTGTGAAAGAGGCTGTTTGTAGCATAAAGAGATTTGAAACTAATATATCCATGCCATCAAAAAAAGAGTAAAAAGAATAAAAAAGTTCTGTTTTATTTCTGCCATGGTAACTGAAGGGTTTGATTCTCAGATCACAACAGCCTGGTTAATCCAGAAGGTTTCAACTCCTCTAGGGATGATACAGCCTTCATTTTTCTGGAAGTTTCTGCTGAATTTGTGTACTCAGCCTGCTGACTTCAGATTTTTCAAAGGTAAAGGAAGTTTCTCTGGAATTATGCTAGCAAGGGAGTATCAGCTCATTCCAGATAACTTGAGGATTCTTGGGAGCGTGAAGCCAGGGATACAGATACAACATTTCCTCCATTGCGTGGATAGAAAATGAATGCTCTCCTATTTCAGAGCCAAGAAGGAACAGTCTCGATCCCACAAGGACACAAACATCCCACCAGAAAGGACAGCAGCTTGCTCAAAGTGACTTTGAATAGCTACTTCCAGAAACAGCCACAATTTTGACAGTAAATTCCACTAAAATAACCAAAATCACCTCTAGCAAGGTCCTTTATCTCTGACTGATTGTGCAATACAAGTTTCCCTATCAGGGCTCAGGATCTCTAAATTCACATCCTACTTCAGAGTAATTTCCTCAAGTAGGTAAGTAATGTCATTTGAAAATAGAGATTTGCTTAATGTCAGAAAAGTAGAAAAGAATTCCTTGTAATAAGGTCCTGCCACCAGCACCTCAAATGGCTGAGTTAAAGCTAATGGAACACTTTCAATCTAGGCTGGTCTCACCAGCCGGCAGAACAGCATCAGATGATACTGATGGGATAAGAGCCTCTATTCTAGACAAAAGTGGCTCTGAAAAACGACTCAAGGTTTTCCAGTCTTTTTCAAGAGAAAGTGTTTTCATCCTGTATGTCTAATTGGCTCAAATTACAACAAAACAGATTTGGATTCCATATTAGAAAGTATTTTCGAACTGTAAATACAGTTCAGCACAGGAGATGAAATAATTTTCATCTGCGCCCAGAATTTTGGCATTTTAGTCCTTTCTGGCAACTGAACTGCATTAGGACTCTTCCGAATGACTGTCTGCATTATATCGCATTTTAGAAACAAGAACACTTTGCATTTTACTATGAAAAATTAAGGCCTTCTTCACTTACTGTCATCGCATAAATTTCCTTAGTTTAACCTTTCCTACACACACAAATGTCGCCGTGAAAGATACCTGTGTGCGTCCACAAGTGTCTGACAGCGGGCAAACCGCCACGCAACGAAACCACCAAGCTGGATTAAAGGGGACTGTCAGGGAACATCTACCCTCTCCACTCAAGCTGGAGTGCAGAAATCCCCACGCCTGGCTCCTGAGGTGTGAAATTCCCGGGTGGCCGCACAGCCCTGTGCGAGGATCTCGCGGCAGGGTTAGATCCGGTGGCGCTCGGAGAGGCACCAGCTCACACTTCTCCTTGCAAGAGCATCCACATGTTGTCACTGGTACACTCTGGAGAGACTTTAACACCACTTGTCTTCAGGTTAGTGGAAATTCCTGTTGACTTGACAGCACGGGCAGATCAGTGCTTAGCGAATTTTAACATGAAGTGTAAGTTTGAGACAGAGGCAAGGGCATATGCTGTCAGCTTTATTCTAGTTCCTTATTTTACATATAATATAAAGGCAGGGTAGGAAAGAGCTGTAAATCCCTGGGTTTATTTTATTAAGCTACTAGTTTATAATTTGGACTATTTCTGATCCCTGCTTTTTTTCAGCTGCCTTCTGTTTCAATAACTTTTTTTCTTTTAGTTTAAAGAAAAAAGACTGCCAGAAGAAAAGAATGGGTATCACTAACTCAGGTTTTTCATATTGACAGGAAGACTAAAATTTTTAACAATTCCAAATGAGTTTGACAACAGGGGCATAGAACATTTTAATTCAAAGATGTCTTTATACTTTCATTTTCTAAAATATTCCATACAAGTGTATTAAATATTGTTTTTTAGCAGCTAAAATGACAGGGAAAAAAATAATGGAAAACATTTTAAGAAGCTATTTAGCTCACTTGCCTGCAAAAAGTCAAAATCAATTGGATCATTCTTGACAAATGTGGCTATTATCAAAACCCTGCACTGATAAGGATTTTGCAGCAACCTCAGGCAACATCCTTCTGTGCTGAACTCTCTTTACTCCTATTACACTGTCCTTAATTCTAATCTAAACCTTCCCTGCTGCAATGTTATTCCAGAACTACTTCTCCTGTCCAGCAGGAAAATAAAACCTGTTTATTCTATTCCACTTTGCAGCGGCATTTTTCATAGTTCAGGACCTGGAGGAAAAATGGGCGCAATTTTCACTTTTCCAGACAAAACACCACTTTACTCAGTCTCCTCTCATCAGCTGTACTTTTTCCACATCTTTGACCATTATTTTTAGTTTGCTTTTCGATCAGACTTCATCTTTCTTGAAGTCTGTACCCTGAATTGACACAGTATTCAGCAAAGGGCTTATGAACGTACTGAGGTAAAATACATCCTGCTTATACCTGGCTGGCCTAGGAACAGATTATGCTGCACTATAACTCACCTACATCCTTTTCTAAAGAATCACTGCACCCTAAATAAGTTGTCTCTCTTTAGAAAATGCATATTTTGTTATGTAAAGACATGAGGGAAGAAGATCAGGGAAACATCTGGGAGGAGCAGAAGGGTGTTCTCCTCTCCTAGGAGAACAGGCTGGGAGAGTTGGGGGTGTTCAGACCGGAGAAGAGAAGGCTCCAGGGAGACCTTCCAGCACCTTCCAGTGTTTTAAGGAGCTCCCTAAGAGCTGGAGAGGGACTGGGAGCAAGGGATGGAGAGACAGGACAAGGTAGAACGACTTCACACTGCCAGAGGACAGGGTTAGATGGGATATTGGGAAGGAATTGCCCAGAGAAGCTGTGGCTGACCCATCCCTGGAAATGTTCAAGGCCAAGTTGGACGGGGCTTGGAAGAACCTGGTCTAGTGGAAGGTGTCCCTGCCCATGGCAGGGGGCTGGAACTGGATGATCTTTAAGGTCCTTTCCAAGCCAAACCATTCTGTGATTCTGTGATTTTGCTTTTTAATGAATAAACATTGACATTCTGCATATCCATGCTTACCAGTAACTAAAAAAAAACCAACTTTTTTTCCTTCTCACTCTAGTCTGTTTTGTATAATATCTCAGTTGCATTCATAAAGTTCAGTTCTGTCAATTCTGTTTATACACAGAACTCCATCCTTTTAAGGAACCACTTGTCTTTGAGTGAAGTAGCTCATTCATCTGAACTGATCACACACAAATGCACTGGCACAAGCAGGGTTGTTAATTTATATGCCTATTTCAGCCAGTCACCTAACCATACTCTGAACCAGAGATGCACTTTACAGTGACCTAAAGCTGGGTATAAGCCTTTCGATATAAAATAATAAATCCTGCCTCTCATAATCTGCAGTTTTGAAATGCACCACATTGAAAACACTTTTGGAAATGATTTGAAGACAACAATTTTGTTGCAGAAAATAAGTTAGTCATCAGAACAATGATATATTGGACAAGACATTCCTAAACAATATTCTTTTTAAAAGACATTGAGAATTTTTTTTTTTCCATATGAAGACAGTGGTTTCATTTTCTTATCCCTCACAGGGAATGGCAGCTCCTGACAGTGCTGCAGTGCTGCCTCTGGATGTGGCCCAAGTAAGCAGACATTTGAGAGACACTACAGAGCTGAGAGGAACTATATTAATTATTACGAAAAGACAGAGCTGTCTCCAGAATATCTCAAACAGCGTCAGGTGCTTCAGTATTGTGTAAAACATGTTAGGGTTAAATTACATCCCAAATATTATTTTAAGCTCCAATCTTTGTTGTAGGTTTTAATTAAACGTTTTTAATTACACAAAATAAAGCATATACAAGGAACAAGTGGCTTAATGAGAATATGAATATTCAGATAGGAGATGTGAAAGCTAAACAGTGACCTGATTCAAAGGCCACTGAAGCAAACAGAGAGACTTCACATATCACAGAATCACACAATGGTTTGGGTTGGAAGGGACCTTAAAGAACATCTCATTCCACCCCCCTGCCATGGGCAGGGACACCTTCCACCAGACCAGGTTGCTCCAAGCCCTGTCCAACCTCTCCATGGACACTTCCAGGGATCCAGGGGCAGCCACAGCTTCTCTGGGCAGCCTGTGCCAGGGCCTCCCCACCCTCACAGGGAAGAATTTCTTCCTAATATCCAAACCAAACCTACTCTCTTTCAGTTTAAAACCATTCCCCCTTGTCCCATCACTCCAAGTCCTCAGGAGGGCAAAGTTAACCATAGTTGCCCCCAGCAGTGACCTCCCCAGCCTTGAGCAGTCTCAACATCATCTCTGTTGAACTATTAATCAGAGAATAAGGGAAAGAGAAGCTGAAGCTCCAGGCATCCAAACACCCCCATGGATTTGGGAGCTTAAACCCCTGATTTGATATAAGTCTAATTATCAGGGAAAGAGTTAAAAGCACTGACAGTAATATATACATAATTACAGTCCAGGTTTAAGAGCTTATTGAGATGAAAAGGGCAGGTTGTGGCACTGAATGTCTGCTTTCACAGAGCCCACAGGCTCCAGACAGGCAGTAATTAATCTCCTTTTACTCTTGCTTCCCTTTAGCTGGAAAACAGTACCTACAACCTCCAGTTCAACATGTCTTAGTAGGTCACTCAGCCTTTTTTCAGAAGGTGATTTTAAATCAGGTTTGCAGCTCTGGATTGAGTTCCTCCAGCATCTCTGGGAGGGCAGGGCAAGACAGGCAGGACCAGCACTGGCACAGCACCACCAACCAGGTGATCTGCGACCTTCCACTGATAGAGAAAGTCATGGTCCTACCCCAACATCCTCCTAAAGAGAGCTGGAGAGGGGCTTTGGATAAGGGCATGGAGTGACAGGTTAAGAAGGAATGACTTCATGCTGACAGAGGTGTGTTTAGATGACATGCTAAGCAGAAATTCTTCCCTGTGAGGATGGTGAGGTTGCCCAGAGAAGCTGATGGATATTTCCGTGTGGTGAAATCCTATTTGGCTGTTAAGGAAAACCCAAATTTGTGCTGGTTAAATTCAAGGCGATAGACTCTCCTTAACCCTCCTTCTGCTATTGGGCCAGGCTAGCATGGGAGGAGAAGGTATATGTATGTATATATATATTTATATATAAAAATACAAGCTGAAAGATAAAATATAAAACCATATCAGTATGTAAAAATGCATAGATATATAGATATATAGATATAAACACAAACTCATGGTAGATGGACTTGGAAGGTATTTGGGAGGTGCTGGCAGGAGCAGTGTGATTGCCCACACTTTCCTTTCCTTGGAAAAATGGGCCAAAGCCCCCTGGCTTCGTAGCCTCTACCTTTTCCTTTTCCAGAAAATGTGTGAAATAAGACAACCTCACCTCTTTCTGCAGCCAGATAGCATTGTGAGCACTGCTAAGATATGTCCCTAAAACGTTTTACCTTGAAACTGCTAAACTTTACTCTTTTTTTTTATTTATTTTTCCCAAGTCTGACACCAGCAGCCAAGGGGAGCCTGGTTCCTCTGGCTCCCATGGAAGCAATACTTAACGTGTAGTGTTTCTGCAGGCACAGCTGGGGAGCAGCTGATGTGATGCTGTTAATAAAACTACTGTTGCAGGGAGCAGCTCTCCCAGCAGCAACTGAAGCAATCCCAGATAAAACAGCAGAATTGAATGGACTCGATATTCGCCTCCCCGGGGATCCGTGTGGGCTGTGGGATGCTCCAGCCTGGGCTCTTTGAAAGCTCCCTCCTCCATAAATCCCCTTTTATCTGAGTGCAACAGCTGCCCCCTTTGCCCGGCTTCTGGGGAGTCCAAAGGCTTCGGCTTTGCACATGAAAGATTTTCCTGTCCCTGCGGGGTTGAGGGATGAGCGGCTCTTACCATTCCTTTAATTTCACTTTTAGGGGATTTTGTAGTGTTGAGGATCCTACTTGCTCCGGAGAATGTTCAGGTGGGCTTGTGCCTTTGCTTTGCCCAGCAGCACACATCGCATCCCAGCGTCCCCGGGGCTGGACTCTGCACTCACACCTCTTTTTTAAAGCAATCTGCTGATTTGGAGTCAGCCCAGCGGGAGGTGCCTTTGAGAGCCACATCCCAGCGCGGTGAATAGCGCACCTTGAATGGGGCTTGATTCCCCCAGTGCCTGCAACGGCTTTTCCCCCGGGGGTGCAGGAAAACATCGGAAAGGCAAGTGGGTACAAGGGTTCTGGCTGTTTAGCACCTCCTCTGTGCCCTCCCCTCAGGTGGGAAAAGGCCCTCCTCACCTGCAATCTCATTCTCTTCCAGGTCGATGGTCTCCAGGGAAGGGACAGTGGCGAGGGGCTCAGGGAAGCGCCGGAACCTGTTTCGGGAGAGGTTGATGGCCCGGAGATGCAGCAGGGAGGTGATTTCCTCGGGCAGGCGGTGCAGGTAGTTGCCTGCCAGGTTGAGCTCTGTGAAGAGAGAGGAGAGGTTGTGGGGAAATAATTCATAAATAGTTTAATTTGCAGCCTCTGTCCTCCTTGGGCTGCCAGGTCCGGCAGTCGCTTTCCAACTGCAAAAATGGGAATGTTTTGCTATTTCCCGTGGTATGCCATTGTACTTTTGCCTGCTGGGAATGACGCTTTGAGGACTGATGTTTTTCTTGGCTTCCTCAGGCTTTGCTAATGAAACCTGTGCTGCATTATGCAAGCAGGGGATGCAGAAATGAGGAATATTTCCTAGTAAAGTCAATGCAATTACCTCCCCAGTGGACACTTGTCATGGCTTAAGCATGGTTCTCTATCTTCATGTGCTCGAAACCCTCCTGGAGGAATAAACAGAATGGTGGAAGAAATGTGCTTATGTGTGAAAAATAACTCTGTAGAGTTTACCCTTCTGTGATGTTTCCCCAGAAACGAGCTCCTGTGGGGCCAGGAGCAGCACTCCTGCACCCAAGTCCATAAGCCATGGGAACAGAACCCAAACCCCACTGTCCCAGCGCCCTTCTCCAGTGACACAGGGCTTTCTGCTCTATAAATACTCACAAGAGCTGCCCTGCCCCTGCTAATACCTGGTATTTATAGGTCCTGCCTTATTCAGGCTGTCTGTCCCCAGCCCTGAGGCATCTCTACCCAGCAACAGCCCTGCTGAGACACGGCACGTTCATCGCCAGAGTGATTTGTTCACTGGTGGAGCAAAGCCCTTGCTAGGAAAGCAAACTTTTTTTTTTTTCCCCTTTAGGGCTTGTTGTGCTGTCTAGCAAATGAAAATCACTTCCTTTGCTCGACATGTTTCTTTTTCCCAGCCTAGGGGAGCTCCAGCTCCACAACAAGAGAAAGCGTCCCCAGACGCACACCACAGTGTCAGTTGTGTGGCACACTCCGCAAGCGAAATAATTGATTTTATAAGCTGCCAGAGCAACCCCAGAGCAGTTTCCAGCGTTCAGTATCATGGTACTGGATGCTCTGAGTGTTTGAATGGCCATGTTTTGGTGGATTAGCTTCTGGCTGCTTTCGCTGGGCTCTACAGGGATGTGTCCTCACGGCACTGATGATCATCCCCATTTCCGGCAGTGATTAACTCTCACTGATAGCTCATGAAGGGGACTAATTAACCAGCAGCGAGCCAACATGCCTTCAGCAGCCTGGAATGCCCCATCTCTGCCATGCCCCGTTACCCCCACGTTGCCTTTACTGTCCTCTTCCATCCCCAGTCCCATCCTTGGAGGGAGCTGGAGGACGGTGAACGATCCCCACAGCAGCCTGGCCTCTGCTGGAAGGTGTCAGAACATGAGTTTGGGAGGCTGGGTGTAAGCAAAACCAGTGCCCTCTTCCTGCAAAGGGGTGGGAACCATAAGGAAAAATGGATTTTTGGGAGTCTGAATAAGTCTGCTTGGAACGAGTTGTAAGCACAGAGGAGTGAAAACTGCGGAGGGGAGACTCCCCCGTGCTGTGCCCCTGGGGGCTCTTTGAGGGTGCCGGGGGGGGGTGTGGAAATGGCTCTCCCTCACCTCTCAGCTGGCTAAAGGTGGTGACAAATCGGCTGGTGATGGATTTGAGCTCGTTGTTCGCCAGGGAGATGCGATGGATCCCCTCGGTGACGCTTCTCATGGCTTTGTAGATTCCGACAGGGAAGGTCATCAGCTTGCAGTTGGCCAGATCTGCCCTCGGAGAGAACCCAGGCACCTTGTAATGCCCCCAGCTGGGATGGAGCCCTGGTTCCACCTGGTTTTCCACCCCTTATTCCTCGATTTGCCCATTTGAGTGCTGTTCCCTGCCTACTCCATTACACGGATATTTGCAGCCACCTCAGCAAGCACTGGGAGTTTGATCCCATCAGGAATGCCAGAGCTGTTCTGCCTTAGGTGTTCAACCCTTAATCACACTGCAACTATGTCCAGGCTGCAATGTCCTTTTGGAATCCCCCAGCCAACCTGTCCACGTCTAATAACTTCAGTCATCCCCCTTCCCTATATTCCTAAATCCCTGGGGATGGTGGAGCAGGGCAGAGATGCAGCCTCCACCGCTGACGGGGATGGAGCAGGGCTTTCCATGGGCATGCTCCTCACTGGTGATGGATGTTTGTCCCATAGCAAGCAGTGAGGAAGGGAAGAGGGTTTAGTTGCGCTTCTCACCTCCTGGCGATTTTGTTTTGCTATGAGTTGCTTCTGCTTCCCTCCCTGGGAGATGCCGGGGATGGAAACTTCGTATCCCGGCCCCGTGAAGCTCAACCCGGACTCTGCTTCCTCCCCCTCCCCAAAGCCACGAGCTCGGTCGTCCCACGTTTCCCTCGCTCGGGAGGATGTGGAGGGGCTGAGTGACAAAGCTCCAGCTCCCGGCGTACTCTGGTTTATATCCCAAGCACCGGGAATCCAGCAGGAATTGAAATGAGCGGCTTTCATCCCTCTGCTTTGATGAACTACTCCCGGCACTCGGATATTAGCTCGAAACGAGGGGTGAAATTGCAGGAAAACCCAAATCTGACAAGGCAACGTGGCGAAACGCCTGCGCCTGCCACCGCCTGCAAGGAGGGACTGTATCCCCGAGGCATGTCCCATGGGATTACGTGCGGTGGCTGGGAACCTGCTCTAACTCTGGGGTGCTGAGAGCCCTTTAGGGGAGCCTTTCCCTCCTCCGGAGCCGCAGGTGCAGCGCCCGTAGGGAATGCCGACAGCTTTTTTTAGACTGTCGCAGCAAAAAAATAGAGCCCTGCTCACGGATACCCGATCCTGCTCCGGGCCCCGAGCGGGAGACGGGACGGAGCTCCGGGCTTACCCAGGGAATCCGTTTTGTTCTCCACCGTGTCGTTCACCTTCCTGGCCACACGGGCCACCGCCTCGCCCATCCTCTTCTGCATGTGGGCACCCGGTCCTGCCGGGAACGCGCTCCGGGCGGGGGGATCCACGGCTGGAGGAGGAAACCAGCCACTCCGGCCTCTCGGGAAAGGGATGCTAAAAATAACCCGCGGGATCAGTGTTCCCAGGGGAGGGAGGGAGGCTGTGCTGGGGCTGGCATGTCCCTCACGGATGAGGTTCCCAGCTTTCCAGGATGGCACGTTTGGGATACGGGGATGCATCCCCTTTGCTTGAATGGGACACGGGGATGCATTCTATTCCCTGGTTTGGGATGTGGGGATACATCCGCTTTTCTGGTATAGGATATGGGGATGAATCCCATTCCCTGGCTTTGGATATGGGGGTGAATCCCATCTCCTTGTTTGGGATAGGAGGATCCATGCCGTTTTCCTGGTTTGGGATATGGGGAGGCACCCCATTTCCTTGTTTGGCATATGGGGTTGCATCCCATCTCCTTGTTTGGGATATGGGGAATGCATCCCTTTCCTTGCTTGGGATGTGAGGATCCATGCCATTTTCCTGGTCTGGGATATGAGGATCCATGCCGTTTTCCTCGTTTGGGATATGGGGATGCATCGCATTTCCTTATTTGGCATATGGGGATGCATCCCATCTCCGCGTTTGGGATATGTGGGTCCATGCCGTTTTCCCGGCTTGGTATATGAGAATGAATCCCGTTCCCTGGCTTGGGATATGGGGACGCATCCCCTTTCCCACCAACTTCGCTCAGCTCGGCCTTGCCAAAACATTGCGCCAGAAGTAAACCGCGGGCAGGAGGGGAGGGGCAAGACCCCCCCCCCCCCAGACGCTATTTCCCCCCCTTCCCCAAAATAACGACCCCGCTTCCCACGCCGGGAGTTGAACCCGGGCCGCCTGGGTGAAAACCAGGAATCCTCACCGCTAGACCACGTGGGAGCGCCGGGTGCGGGAGGCGCGGCCCCGCTCCTGCCCCCTGCCGGCGGCGCGCCGGGGCGGGGGCTGCGGGCGGGCGGGCGTGCGGGGGCGGTGCCGGGCGGGCCGCGCCGCCTCCGCGGGGCCAAAGCGCGGGGCCATGTCGTCCGCCGGCGGCCGCCAGCCCAGCCAGAGCCGGGCCATCCCCACCCGCACCGTCACCCTCAGCGACGCCGCGCAGCTGCCCGCCGACTACTGCACCACCCCCGGCGGGACGCTCTTCTCCACCACGCCGGGAGGTAAAAGCGCCCCGCCCGCCTCCCGGGGCCTGCGGGGCAGCCCGCCCGCCCGCTCCGAGCGCCGCGTGTCGTGCCTGTCGCGGGCGTGTCGCGCCCGTACCCCCCCCCCCGCTCTGTGTGCCGTCCGCGTGTAGCGCCTGCCGCTTGCGCTCCTTAAAGCAGCGCGCTTGGTCGTGGGTTTGTTATTTTGCCGGGGCGCGGAGGGTCCCGGACGGGGCGGCGGGAGGCCCCGGTGGGAAGCGGGCACCGGGCACCGGGGCTCGGCGCTGTCCCTGTCCGGGGGAGGGGGACACGGGGCGTTTCGGGACGCCACATCCATCGGCGTCCCCCGGGCGCGTGCTCAGCCCTGCCACGAGTTTGCCGGTCGGCGGGGCAGCCGGGACCCAGGTGCCGCTGGGGCTGTTTGTCCGGCGGGGAATTATCGCGTGTCGTGCCCAGATAAGAGCGGGCAGAGCGGCAGCGCGCACCCCCCTGCCCTCCCCGCCGGTCCTTGGCGGACGGCCTCGGCTGGGACGCCCGTCCCACCGGGAAACTCCTTCTGCAAACAAGCGCTGCCGAACCGGATTCCCGCACTCTCCTCTCCCCTTCCCCCCGCCAGGCACCCGGATCATCTACGACCGCAAGTTCCTGCTGGACCGCCGCAACTCCCCCATGGCCAAGACCCCGCCTTGTCACCTCCCCAACATTCCCGGCGTCACCAGCCCCGGCGAGGCCGGCGAGGAGCCCAAAGAGGACAGCAACAGCCTGAACCACCAGGAGGGGAAGCCATCCGTGGGTAAGGAACCCCCCCCCGGGGTGGGCTGAGGAGATTTGGGTTGGGGGGGTGACCCCCTAACAAGTCTCTCCTTGCATCTTGCCAGGGGACGATGCTCAGTTCGAGATGGATATCTGAGCAGGAACCACAGAGAGGCAGCGACTCCCCAGACCTGTGCACCCCCCATTCGGCTTAGCAGGATCTGTCCCAGCGAGGTGGAGGTGGCAGCGGGTCCCCACCAGCGTCCCCTTCCCCGCCCGCCTCCCCCTTTTTCGGGGGGAGTGCAGCTCTGTCTCATCCCCCTTTGTGGGTGACCAGTCCCAGGATGTGCCAGATGGAGCATCCCTTCTGGATCCGGCCCTATTCCTCTTCCTCCACCCACCGACAGCCTGATCTCCACCAGGCTTCTGTCTGAAACATCCCTTTGCCTCTTGTGCTGCCTCGTGCCCCCTCAAAAACCCCCTCCTGTTAGCCCAGACCTCCCATTGCTGGCAGCTTGCCGGAGCTACGTCATCCCCTTTGCCCCCTGCTCCCAGAAAATTTGGGCAGCCTCTTGGGAGGAGGGGGAAACATCACTCCTAAAACCATGTACCCGCTTGCACCCTGGGGAGGGTATTTTTTGGGCCCCCCCAGGACGTGCTGGCATTCAAGAGAGGACAACTTTGGCAGCCCATTCCCTTTGGTGCTCCGGGGGTCCGACGTAGTCCCGGTGGCGTCAGCCAGCGTGCCCGCGTTTCTCCTACCTGGATTTCTTCCATCTTGGCCCTTCAAACCAGGAGCTGTGTCCCCGACCTACCAGCCAGGACCCGCAGTGACATAGCCATATGTTAGAAAAAAACCCTGCTTTTATTTTTTTGGTACTAAAAAGGGGCACTTTAACCCTAACGACTCTTTTTTCCGGGCTGGGAACGAGTGCTTCTGGGAAAGTGCTTTGGAGTGCCCTTTGTTTTTTAAACCCACCTCCTGGCCCTTCAAAATGTGAATAATACAGGAGGGAGATCCCTCGGCACCGTTGGATGTCTCAGGAATTGCTGGGTGTCCCCAGGGATTCGGGGGCCCGCCGGTGACACACCGCAGGGATGGGGTGCTCCATCTGCGGGGTGCTGGCATCGGTGCCATCCTCCACTTGCTCTTTGGGATGGGACTTCCCCCCACCTCCATCCTGCTGCCGTGGATAAAGGATTTCCATGTTAACCTCCCTGCTGCCGGCGGCTTTGCCAGCCTGGCACGTCATGGCCATCCCGTGCCTGGCATCTTGAACCCCCTTCACCCGCCAGAGATGGGATTTATTTTTCCTTCTCCCTTGGCTGGACGAGCAGTGCTGGGTGAGGCTGCGCATGGCAGGGCTGTGCTGTGCCCCCCTCAATCCCACCAGCCCCCCTGTTTTGGTTTCTCCTGCCTGCTGGGAGCCATCACCAGCTCCGCAACCTTCTCAAGTGCCATTTTATCAGCCCCCACCTGAGTGCCTGCTCCATCCACCGTCCCTCCCTCGCCGGGGTCACCCCCCACCTCGGTACCCAGCCCTGGGGGATCCGTGGCTCCGTGTGCCGGGGACAGGGGCATCCCACAGGCTTTGTGCACTTTCCATCCCGTAATTTATTTCTCTAGGCGTGTTTGGTGCGGGTCGGCGCGGTGGCTGGCGGCGAGCTCCCATCTTCCAACCGCTTTTCCCTTGAGAGAGGGGCTGCCGCTCATTTTTGGGTGCGGGGGGGAGAACCAAAAGCGCAACGCAAGGGAATTGGGATGTCTTTCCCATCTTTATCCCTCGCACGGGAAGCACGAGAGTGAACACGTAGCCCGGCCATCGCAGGTGCACGAGTGAGTGAGTGCAAGTGGAAATACGTATACGTGTGGGTGGGTGGTGATAAGACACACACAGATATATATATTATATATAAATAAATATATTTTCCTTAAAGCGAAGATCCTAGGAGGTCGGTTAGGCCCTCGGATCGAGGGAGTGGCAGGGGCAGGGGGCGAGGACATCCTTTGTGGAGCGAGGACGGCCACCGTGGATGCAGGGACCTGGCGCCCTTGGCACAGCTGCTCGTGTTGGGAAACCTGCTCTCCAAGCCAAAAACGATCGGACAATATCCAAGGACAACGTAACTTAGGGACAGGAGCCGGAGGGAAAACACCTCTTTTGTTGTATTTTGTTTTTTCTAAATGCCCCCTTTCCCAACCTCCTTTTGTCTCTGTTCCCCATCCCAGTGCTTTTCTCCCGGTTCTCTTTTATAATTGGGCTCGGGGCTGAAGAGCAGCGAGGGAGTGCCTGGCCTCACTGGGCCATTCCTCTGCTAGTCAGGGGATCCATTTGGGATTCTTGTTTTTTACCGTCTCTGCAAGCAGGTGTTTGGGAGGAGGAAAGCTCTCGCCAGTGGTTGCTGTTACAGTGAGATCAATAAAGATCTTGGTTCTATTAAATCAAGGTGCTGGAGTTTTCTTCTGACCGTGACTCGGGGTGCAAGGAGGATTTTCCCTTCCCTTTGGAGCAAACCCCCCTCGCAGGTCAACCCCCAGTGGTACAGAGAGCAGGGGAGGGTCAAACCCAGAACCAACAGCAGAGGGTTAAGGGGGGGGTCTCAATTGCAAAATGTCATGCACAGAAAAATCTGATTTTCCCACAAAGAGGTCTCCCACATCCAAAATTGCCCCAAATTGATAATTTGTCCTGTTTCTAATTGTGGCTGTCCCATCCCTGGAAGTGTTCAAGGCCGTGTTGGACAGGGGTTGGAGCAGCCTATGTTAGTGGAAAGTGTCCCTCCCCATGGCAGGGGGTGGAACGAGATGGTCTTGAAGGTCCCTTCCAACCCAAAGCGTTCCATGATTCTGTGACATGAAGTGAGCGCTGGCCAAGGAGAACAGGTGGGTGTGAGCATGGGGGAACAGCCACCCCCACCTGGGCTCATCCTTGAGGGCCCTGATGGACCTCATCAATCCCAAGTGGCCCCGCCTGTCGTGTTCCCCATGCCCAGGAGCGTATTTAATTCCGTCTGCATCCCTCAGCTCGTGCTGTGGCCTTGGCTGCCACATCCCTGCTGCTCCTGGAGGATCCCAGGCGAGGTGGAGCTGTGTTGATGGAGGTGTGTTAGCACCAACTGTCCTGGTCTGGGACAATTGTCGTTGTAATAATCGTATGCAATGGTTTAGTTTGGAAGGGACCTTAAAGACCATCTCGTTCCAACCTCCCAGCCATGGGCAGGGACACCTTCCACTAGACCAGATTGCTCAGAACACCATCCAATGTGCCCTCTAACACTTCCAGGGATGGGAAACCATTAATATAGGTTAGTATACTATAATTTAGTACTTTTTTAAACTTTTTAAACCACGTCAGTCTCTTTTATACCCTCTACTCTAACTGGGGAAGGGTCTGAGCAGCAAAAGCCTTTCCCCCCCGGCAGGAAGGGATGGGAAACACCGGGGTGTCTTGTCCCTCTGGCTGCAGAGGGTGCCCCCAAACTTCTGTGGATGTTTCAGCAAACTTGGGGATGCAGCTCCACGTGTGAAATACCACAGTGACATGCTGCATTCCCAAAACACTCAATCCCGTGGGACTGAGATGGGAGGAACTCTGGTTTGGGTTCACCCTCAGCGCACCTGGTTTGGCCACACTCGGCGTGGTCCTGCCGTGACCTCCCATGGATTCGGAGCTGGTTGCAGCAGTTTAATTCTGCAGCGTCAGGGAATTTCGGAGCGTGCGTACGGAGGGGAGGAACACGATGGGAAAAATGCTGACGAGGCATTTGAGAGCTTCTTTCCTCCGGGTCTGGCTTTGCTCCTGGCGATGCCAAGCTCGGGGGAGGGGGGGGAGGCTGCTGGTTTCCTCCAAAATTTTGGGGTGTTTTCTATTTGTTAATCCTGGCTTCTGAAGCCCCTGCAGTGAGGTGTGTGTCTGTGTTTCCCTTTGGATGTGCTCCTCCCCAAGGAGTTGCTACCCGCTCAATCGGGAGCTAAAACCGGAGAATTAAAATAAAATAAGTTAAAAGAAGTTATAGAATGTCAATCTGGGAATCTGAAATGCAGCAGAGCAGCTCAGGGCAGGGTGTTTCAGCTGAGCTGGAGGCCGGGAGCCTGGCTAGTATCTAGGATCCTGATGAACAAACTTTCCAGCCCTGCTTTCCAGCCGTTACCATTTTCGGACTGCCTCCGGGCTGCGTTTACATTCCTGGCCCTCCTTCCCAGCACCACTAGAAGTGTTAATGCTGTTTTTCTCCTTTTCCTTCGGCCTGTTGGTGTCCTATAAACACTGATCCGGAGCAGCACGGCAGCTGCGGGTGGGAGCTGGCATTGGGGTTCTCCCAGAGGGGGGGCTCTGAGGGCCCCTGGTTTAACTCAGATGAAATGTGGAGGGGGACAGGTAGGAGCTGAAGGGATTGGGGTTTTATGGATTAGCTAAAATAGCACGTTGCCATGGCAGTGGGGGAAACCTGAAGCCACCTGATGGCTTCAGGCTGTGCTGTGCTGGACACCAGCAGATGAGCAGACCTGGATGCTGGACCTGCTGGTACAGGTGGAGTCATGGCAGGGACCCACCACGTATGTGGTGGGAAGCAGCTGGGTGGGCAGGAGCCTTTGATTTCCCAGGAGTTTGAGTGGCCTGAGCAAGGAGGCATGGCTCTGAGGTTTGGGGGTCAGCAGCTGCCCTGATATTTCCTGTGGAGCCAGGCTGGATGAGCTGGAGGTGTTCAGCCTGGAGAAGAAAAGGCTCTAGGGACATCCTGGAGCCCCTTTCAGTGCCTAAAGGGGCTCCAAGAGAGCTGGAGAGGGACTTGGGACAAGGGCCTGGAGGGATAGGACAAGGGAGAGTGTCTTTGCGCTGCCAGAGGGCAGGGTTAGATTAGCTATTAGGGAGAAATTCTACCTTGTGAGAGTGGGGAGGCCGTGGCACGGGTTGCCTAGAGAGGCTGTGGCTGCCCCATCCCTGGAATTGTCCAAGGCCATGTTGGATGGGGTTTGGATCAGCCTGGTCTAGTGGAAGGTGTCTCTGCCCATGGCAAGAGGTGGAACTAGGTGGTCTCTAAGGTCCCTTCCAATCCAAACCATCCTGTGTACAAAAGGAGCAGGGCAGGGGCTCCCTGCAGGCCACCTCACACCAATCCCAGCCTGGATCCACCAACACCCCTCGCCCTGGCCCCCATCACACACATCCCTACCTGCTCTTCCATTTCTGGGAAGGAAAAGGGCTTTTTGGCTTTGAGAGACATTGCCTTGATGCTTCCCAAAGCGCAAACCTGCCTGGAGTGGTGGCACCTGCCAGTGCCCTCTCTGTCCTGGGGGGGTGTAACTGGGAGAGTACGGAAGGATCAGCGTGGCTGGGGGTTGCTGTGTGCTGGGGGTCCCTGAGGGGGACAGGTGCTGTGGCTGAGGGCTGCTGTGTGCCACCATGTCCCTGAGGGGATGAGTGCTGTTGCTGGGGATAAGGGACCCCCTTGTGCCAGGGGATCCTGTGGAGTATGGGTGCTGCATGCTGGGGGTCCCTGAGGGGATGGATGCTGCATGCTGGGGGTCCCTGAAGGGATAGGTACTGCATCTCATGGAGTCCCTAAGGGCACAGGGACTGTGGATGGGGAGTGCAGCGTGCTGGGGGTCCCAAAGGGCACAGGTGCTGTGTTTGGGGGGTGCTGTGTGCTGGGAGTCCCCGAGGGGTCGGGTGCTGCATGTCAGGGGGGGCTCCAAGGGGACAGGACCTGTGCTTGGAGGGCGCTGTGTTTGGCGTGGGGGGGGTGTGGTGCTTTGTGCTGGGGGTCCCCGGGGGGACAGAAGCTAAGGGCGCAGGGTACCGTGTGCCGGGGGTCTCCGAGGGGATGGCTGCATCTTGTCAGGGGGTCCCTAAGGGGACCGCGACTGTGTTTGGGGGTGCTGTGAGCGGCGGGTGCTGCGTGCTGGGGGTCGGGGCCTGGAGGGGGGGTCCCCGCGGGACTGGGAGGGGGTGCAAGGGGCGGTCCCGGGGGCGTGTCCTGGAGCGGGGTGGGGGCGGTCCCGGCCGCCCCTCGGCCCCATCCCCGCCCGCTCCCCGGTCCCTCCCCCGCCGAGGCGCCGGCGGTCGGCGCGGCCGCGGGGCTGCGCTCCCGCCACCCGCTCCCGCCGCCCCCATGGGGCGCCCGACGGCGTGGCCAGCCCGGCGCGGGAGCTGAGCCCGGAGACGCCCCCAGGTACCGTATTCCCCCCCCACACCTCCCCGGGACCGGCCGTCCTTCACCCCCCTACCCGCCGCCCGCACCCCATCCCAGGCATCCTCCACCCACCCTCGCCCCGGACTCCCCATCCGCTCCCCCCCGGGACCGGCTCGTCCTCTCATCCCTTCCCCGGGTGTGGTGGGGGTTCGTGTCCCAGCCCGGTGCGTGGGGAAGGGGGTGGAGGGGGCAGGCTCAGCCCTCGAGGGTGCCCCCCCGTCTCCCAGCACCACCCGTGGGGGGGATTGGCCGCCAAACTCCCCCCCGGAGATGGGGAATGGGGTGTTTGTTGGGAACGGGTCCCCTCTGGGTGTGTCCCGCCAAGATAGGACGGGGAGGGGGGAAGGGCGATGGGGAGGAGGTTTGTTTTGCACCAGGGACACAGACATTACAGAGTGGGCATGAGGTGCCCCAGCCGTGGCAAGGAGATTTTATCTGGAGCCAACGCTGGCCTTCAAACCTCTGGAAAGTAGATGGATCACTAGTTTTGAGGCCCAGCATCCACCCCATGGCATCCTCCCACCTCTCCTGCCTTTGCAGTCCTGTTTCCTATTTAATAGGGTCTTTTCTCTCCCTCTTTTTGCCTGGAAGCCAGCCTCGCTGGAGGCTGACCCAAGCGGGGAGCTCATGCCTGCTGTGGCTCGAGTCCCCCGAAGTGAGTTTTGGGGTTTGCATCCCTTGCCTTACACCCCCCCAAAAGCCGTCTGGGGAGCAGGCTCCGAAGCTGAAGGATGGCTCCCTGCTGGAGGACGAGGGCGGGGGAGGAAGAGGAGCAGATGTAACCACAGCGCCTTCTCCGCTCGGGGTCTGGGGTTTGGCTGTGCAGCTCTCGCTTGGGGAGCACGGGAGGAGCGGGAAGCCTGGGATCGCTCAGGGATGGGCTTCCCTCTGGCACGTGCAGGGTGCAGCGCAGAGCCCGGTGGGCTCCCCCACCCCCCCCGTGCAGGACGGGGTCGCCCTCGCTGCCGTGGCACCGGGACGTGGAGGATGTCCTAGGAGGAAGGCTGCCTGCTCCCGCTGAGCCCCTGGCCGGCATCTGTAGCTTTTCGAGGCTGAAAACTTCCAGAAGCCTCATCCAGGCTGCGTTTCCGATGGCTGCCGGACTTTTCCGGACCTCTTTCCCTGCCCTTTCCCCGGTGCATCCTCTTAGTGCTGGCGGGGGTGAACACTCCCTCTTCTCCCCGCAGCGCTCCGGACCGTGATACTCGTCACATCCCGAGCGGCGTCCCGGTTGTTTATCCTCCCTGGATGGAGGAAAACAGCGTTTCTTGGAGTGGCCGAGCTGGGAGCAGGCAGGCATTGCCTGAGGAGGGGGCAGGCGTGCAGGCAGTGGCAGTGGGACATTTCCTTCCTGGAAGGCAGGAAGTGATTATGTCTTTGCACGAATGACATGGAGCCTAAAAATAACGGGCAGGTCTCTGTTGTGAGCAAAAACCCCTCTGGGATTTGGTTGGGTTTGCTTTATTTATTAGGAGGGCGGGGTGAGGGGAGAGGAGATCCTGAGAGCGCGAGCTCCGCATCCCAAACCGCAGCGGGTGCTGGGCATGCATAAGGTGCTGCTTGTCCTGGGAAAGGTGTGGTCTGCAGCAGAGCCCGGCGTGGAAAAGCGGCCCCGTGTAAAAAGAGCCGTCCCGTTGCTCCGCCGGCCTTCCCCGCGTTGGGAGGGGAGCCGGTGGTTTGCTATGAATAGCACAAAATCATAGCCCTCGCCTTCCCAAAACGGCCTGGCCGGCTCAGCCTGGCGCTGGGCACCCCGGGGTGGGAGCAGGGTGTTGTGCTGGGGGAGGAGGCAGCCTGAGTCCCCCACTGCTGGAGACCCCCTGCTCCCCTCCGGGGTCGCACCGCAGAGCCTCTGGGAGGGAAAGGTTTGGCAGATCAGGGCTGGCTGTGGGGCTGTGGTGCTTCCTGGCAAGCTGGGGACTATTTGGTGTTGGAGAAAAGCTCTGCTGCAGGATGTTGGTCTCTTTGGAGATGCTCCCAGCCTTTATCTCCAGCCTTTATGGCTTTTTTTTTGTTGTTGTTTTTCTCTTTGCACTGCTGAAAGGAAACCCTTCAGCGGAGAGTGCTCACAGACCTTGAAACTGCTGGTAGCGAGCTGACTGCACAACTGGCAGCGCTGGCGCTTCCAAGTCAGGGCTTTGTTCCTCTTTCCATTGATGCTCATTGATAAACCCCCTCTCCTCAAGGGGCAGGCAGCCTGAGCACCTCCTGCCTGCCCAAAAAGCAGCACCCCAGGGATTGGAGGGATCGATGTGTGAGGGGACTCGATGGGGGAAGGCTTTAAAAATTGCTGTGAAGGAGTTTTTTGGCGTCTGGTAGCTGTTACAGGTGGGCTCTTGGCAAAATCATGGAGTCGCAGGGTGGTTTGGGTTGGAAGGGACCTTAAATGCCATTTTGGTCCACCTCCTTTCCTTCCACTAGACCAAGTTGCTCCAAGCCCCGTCCAACCTGGCCTTGAGCACTTCTGGGATCTTAATTCCTCCTGGGCTTTGATTAGCAAGGAGTATTATTAGTGCTGATTAATAAGTCACTGCAAACCAGGTTTGGGAAGAAGGACGACAGGCTGGGTACCACTCGCCATGCATACCAGTATGCCCCTCACTGGTGGCTGCCTCCGTGATGTGAAGCAGCGTCACACCCTCATTTCTGGGGTGAAATACCTGGATGCCTTCTTTTTCTGCTCCATTCCTTATCTCAAACAGCTTTTCCTGAGTTCAGAGTAAGGAGTTTGAAACCGAGTAACTAAAGCAGGTTACACGGAGGAGGGAGATGTGGCACTTGGCTTTCCACCAAAAGACAGGACCATCTTGGGGAGGGGATGTGAAACTCCTGGTCCTGGTTATTCCAGATGTTCCCACCTGGATTTGGGAGAAGGCATCCCACCGACGCTTTCCTGTCCCCCTTGGCAGATGCCAATGCTGGAGCACAGGATGCAGGGGGGATCAGCAGCACCGATCTCGGCCTGATTGGGAAATACCTCTGGACTTTCTAGGAAATGCTGCCTATTGAATTATATTTTTGGCTGTCCGCGATTGCTCTCCAAGGAGCTTGTGAGGACGGAGGGCTTTTGCTCCTTTAAAGGTAATAATAAATCACTCAAGGCTTGTAAAATCCGAGCTGTCTGCTGCAAAGTTGCTTTTCTAGGGCCTTTTCCTCCTCCTGACAAGGCACTTTTGGGTTGATTTGAGGCATTTTGGATCTTGTGGCTTCTTTGCCTTATTTTGCCCTCGCAGCCCGGTGGGTGAGCAACGCATTTCAAATCAACCGCGGCTAAATGTGTTATTTCTCACCTTTCTTTTTTGTTTTATGATGTGTTTATAAGAAGCCGGGCTGCTTCCTTCCGGCATCACCTGGAACAACAGGAGCCCAGTTCCCACGCAGCCTCTGCTCTGGGATATCTCCCGGCACAGGCAGGCTCTCCCAGTGAAGCTGTTTGTGTGTTATTTAATTTTCACTGTTTTTTGATAAAGAAGGTTAAAGAGCACGCCGCGGGGGGGGGTTGGGGGAGGCGGGGCTCGGCTCCAGCGCTTCCTCCGGGGTTTGGTGATGCCCCTCCGGCAGCACTGGGGCTTCCTGCCAGCCACCACAGTGTTTCCTGCCTCCCTGCTTGGATCAGCAGTGCTCCAGGGGTGCCCCTCAGTCCCTCGTGGATGCATCCGTGCCTGCTTGGTGCCGAAAAGCCACTGGGGCCGTCCCACACCGCAGGAGGGATGGATGTGTTAAGAGGATGCTGCTTCCCAAAGGGCTTTGCTTTTCATTTAAGAGAGCTTTAAAAACTATAAAATATCTCAAGGATGCACGGAAGGAGATTTATTTGATTGATTTCCTGCTGACAACGAGGCGACCAGGCAAGCGCACGCTTCCTCCGCATCGTGGCGGCCGGGGCAGATGCATCCTGCAGCTGCAGCCCGGCTGCCTCCCACTATATTTAGTCCATTGTTTGCTCCGGCTTTGAGTCCTGGCCAGGTCCCCGGGTGTGGGAATAACCCCCGTGCCGGGTGGAGGGGGAGAGGAGCGGCTCTGCGAGGTGGGGAGGTGGAGGGCTGAGCGCTGTGTGTCATCATGACTTACGTGGGAGAGGCTGCTGGGCCCACATGGCACCTCTTGGGACGCTCAAGGGGCATCTCTTGGAATGCTCAACCAGCGTCCCGGTGCTGCTGGTGGCTCCTCTGGTGTTTCCCTAGGTTTGGCAGGGCTGGATGTTTTGGGATAGGGTCTGGAGGGGAAAGGAAGCGTCTATGCACTGCCCACCTGGAGGCTCTGCTTCCTTGTTAGGCAGCAGGAATAATTAGCTGGCGGCTGCTGGAGCTTTGAGTTTCGGCAAAACACCTGGAGAAGAACAGTGCCGGTTTGTTCAGTGGGATGCCCCTGTGCAGGGTGTCAGTTCTTTTGGGAGCTGGAGAGAAAATGGGCTCTTTGTTAACAGACCACGGCCACAAGTGATCTCTGGCTTGGGCTTTTGGGTCTCTGAGATTTGGGCTGGGGGAGTATTCCTGGGGTTTGTCCCAGGAAAAGGAGGAAAAGGTGCAGACAGGAGTCCAGGACGCTGTGCAGGGGGGTTTGTCTCTGCATCCTGACTTGGAATCATAGAATGCCAGACTGGTTTGGGATGGAAAGGACCCTTAAAGGTCATCTCATTCCAACCCCCTGCCATGGGCAGGGACACCTTCTGCTAGACCAGGTTGCTCAAACCTCCATCTAGCCTGGCCTCGAACGCTTCCAGGGATGGGGCAGCCACAGCTTCTCTGGGCAACCTGTTCCAGTGCAGGAGCTTCTCATAGTGCTTGCTAACTGTGTCCAGCTACTGGGGGAAAAATTAATATTTGGATTAATCCAGAGCCCTTTGGTGGGCTGGTCTCTGCCAGGCTGTTCCTTGGGCTCCTGCCTCCCTTGGCTGGCCTGTGATGGTGGTTCCATTGCAGCTCTTTCCGTCGCAGCCACCAGCGCTATTTGGATGAGTTTTCTGCCAAGATAATCTTGCTTGTTCTCCTGGGATAGGGGGCTTTTGCTTCCCTACCCATCCCAGTTTGTGTCCCAGCTTGTAGGGTGGACACTGGAAGGGCGTAAACCCTCCTGCTCCCATCGGATGCAGCAATACCAGTAAATAGCTGCTCCTGCATGGATAATACCAGTGCTTTTCTCTCCCTGTGGCTTTCTAGAGCAGTTTCCCTGGCGGCCCAGAGCATCCATTTTGGGTAATTTCGGTGCTTTTCTTGCTTGTTTTTGCCTGCCCAACTGAGGCAGGGAGGCAGGGTGGGGTGGGGGAAGAAGCTGAAATGTGATTTCCTTTCTCCATTCATTTTGTGGTTTGAAAGACAATTTCCAAATCTGCCCGATTTCTTTTATGCCTGTTATTTCTCGGTGTGGTTTGTCGGGTAAAGAAAATATCCCTGAGGGATTTAGGGTGAAGGTGGGTGTCTGTGGGAAGGGGCAGGAAGGATGAAGGAAATACAGAAGCTTCCTCACTCCAAGTTGGGGGTGGATTCTCCATCCCCCAGCATGGGAATGCTGGAGGAAATCCAAAGGGATTGATCCAGCTTGCTGTTGAAAAGATGCACCCATTCTGAGCAAAATGAGGGGGGGAAAAAGCATCCTGGCTGGATGCCCCAGTCCTGCTTGCTGCCTGAGCTCTCCAAAGCTACGCGTGCCTGCTCTGAAACACTCAAAACCTCCCTATATATATATTTATTTTTTTTTTCTGTTTTTGCTTAATTTTTGCCCTGACAGTGTTTATGTGAAAGAAACACAGGAGGACTTGGAGAAATTGCACTGGCCTGAAACAGCTGGGTTTCCCCCCCTCCCCACTCCTCCCCTTGTGTGTAAAAGAAACCAAGCTGCCTAATGGTGCAGAAAATTCACAGTAGAGCAACAAGTTTTCTGCAGAGCGGGGAAGGAGGATGGGGAGGAGGGGAAAATATGTGCCTGGGCACCGTCGTCTCGAAATAGCACATTTTCCGGAGGCTTTTCCCCCCACTTGAAGCACTTGCAGCTGCTTGGAGCATCGGATTCCCTGGGATGGCAGTAAGGGGTTGATCCTGTGCCGCTTGTAAGGCGGGAGGAGCAGCTGCAAAAGGGTTTGTAGGGGTGGGTTAAAGCCATCCCAGTATTCCCAGCGCCGAGCATGGCCTCCGAGCAGGTACCATCCCCTTTCGGGCACTGCCGGGGCGATTCCCATGCAGCATCAGCACAAAGGAGATTTTACCGGGGACCGTCTCGTTTAGGAGCGGGCAGAGTTTTTGTTTATTGCGGGCCGCCCCCTTGCCATCTCTTGATTCATTTGGAAACCAGGATCCGGCCCTGGCTGGTGCAGACAGTCGGCTCATTGTCCTGGGCCGGTCGAGTGTGGCGGGATGCTCCTGGCTGCTGCCAGCCTCGGCCCTTTTGATTCCATCCTTGTTGGGGGATGAGCTCCCTGGGGATGAAGCGGGGGCCGCTTTCGGGGTCCCCCACCTGCCCTGGGTGCTCCTGCAGCCTGGGGATAACCGGCTGCTTCAAAGGCAGATTTGCACACGCATGTCTGCTCCAGGCACGCTCCTACACCCCAGATTACTAAATATTCATAAGGGCTACTCTCTGTTCAAGCGCTTTCCGCGCGGGGAGGGACCCTGGAGCGGTTTGTGGGTGCTGGGGAGGCAGGGGATGAGGCGAAGGCTGCACCGCCGTGTCCCTCCGCAGTGCCGGCTGCTGACTCAGCAGGTTTTAGGGACCGGATCCAGCATTTCGCCCTTTTTCCTCCCCTCCCTCCCCTTCCCTCCTCAGCCCTACTTTCACCTCCTCGATGGAGGGAGCTGCTTGGCAGGCAGGAAGGAAGCCTTTTGTGGGAGCGGGAGGGAGAGGGCTGGCTTAGCGCTTCTTCCCTTGCCCGGCTGTCGGCAGGGGGTTGCCCTGTGCCCGCCTGGGATTTTCCCTGCCTAAATCAGGAGCGGCTGAAAAACAAATTCCTTCTCTCTCTCTCTTTCTCTCTTTCTTCCTCCTCCTTTTTCCCTGCGGCTGCTGCTGCCTCCCCGTCCCGGTGCAGCCGCCCACGGATTATGGGTACGACGGCCAGCGCGGCACAGCAGGCAGTTTCGGCATCACCCCTGGAGAGCCGGGCACCGGGAGACGGCAGCATGGAGGACCAGCGCTCCCTCAGCATCCACTCCTTCCAGACCCTGGGGCTCCACAACAGCAAGGCCAAGTCCATCATCACCAACAAAGTGGCTCCTGTGGTCATCACGTAAGTCCTTGGCAGCCCCTCGCAGCTCCAAAATTCTGTTTTTCCCCGCCCTCTTCCCTAAATATTGTTGGTTGGGTTGTGGGTTTTTTTTTTTTAAATCTCTACCAGTGCCATTGGTTTTTTATCTTCACCCACCTGCATGTGGCTCTTGCAGGTACAACTGCAGGGAGGAGTTCCAGATCCACGATGACCTGCTGAAGGCCAACTACATGGTGGGACGCATTTCTGAGGCCACGCTGGAACACTATTTGGTGCAGGTGGGCATCCCAATCACCAATTCCATCATCCAACCCAGGCCTCAGCCTGGGATTTGGAGACCTCAGGGTTTCTTGAGGGGGCTAATTTTGAAGATCACCAAGAAAAAGCCACCTCTTCCCAACTGTGTTCTGGGACGCGTTAAGTCCCAGATTGCTCAAATCCACCGGATTCCCGCCCTATCTCTTCCCCCCTTGTTTTGCAGGGGAAATATTTTATGGTCAGGGATGTATATGGAAAATTAGATGTCTTGAACACTACTGGCAGCTGCGGTGCTCCCAACTTCCGACAAGCCAAAGGAGGCTACGCCGTGTTCGGGATGGGCCAACCCAGCCTCAACGGCTTCAAGCTCGTGCTGCAGAAGCTGCAGAGAGAGGGCCACAAGGTTGGTGGCAGGGTGGGAATTGGGGTGGAAAAGGGCAGTGGGGCTTTTAGGCAGCCTCTCCCCCCCCATTTTCAGGAGTGTGTGTTCTTCTGCGTCCGCGAGGAGCCTGTGGTCTTCCTGCGGCTGGAGGGAGACTTTGTGTCCTACACGCCCCGGGGCAAGGAGAACCTCCACGAGAACCTGCAGCGCCTGCAGCGGGGAGTGTGGGCGGAGAGCCTGGAGCTGGCCATCCGGAAGGAGGTGAGGAGGGATGGGAAGGGGCTGCCATGCCAGCCGTGACGGGGTGCACGCGTGCCCCTGGCTCAGAGGCAGGCTTTGACGGGGGTCCCCGTCTCCTGCAGATCCGCGACTTCGCGCAGCTGAGCGACGGCGTCTACTACGTGTACAACGACATCGAGCGGCTGCGGGACGAGCCCCACACGGTGCGGGTGCAGTGTGAGGAGGACATCCAGGTGACAGAGGAGGTCTACCGCAGACCCATCTTCCTCCAGCCCTCCTACAGGTGCTCCCTTCCTCCTCCTCCTCCTCTTCATGCGCGGTCAGGGCTGTTGATACCCCCTTAAGCCACGTGTCCTCCGTCGTGGTGGGGATGGTCCTGCTCTGTGGTTCTGTCCTGCTGACGAGGGCTGTCCCTGTGCCCGGCAGGTACCACCGGCTGCCCCTGCCCGCCGAGGGAGCCCCTTTGGAGGAGCAGTTCGACGCTTTCATCCGCTTCCTCAGGGTGAGCCGGGGAAAAGCGCCTGGTCCGTGGGTGCCGCCTCGGGTTGGGATTTGCTCCTGTGCCTCATCGGGGACTGCGATTTCCTGAAAGCATCTTCTGGTTTTCCTGCACATTGCCTGCTAGAGGATGCCTCTGCCTGCACATTCCCATTCCACTTGCTGTAGGATCCTACTGGAGAAGTCCGTGTTGTCCAACTGTTTGTCCCTACCCCTGGTGGGATGTGCCCCTCCCTGGCCGCCTCACAGCATCCGTGTGCAGGCGGCTCTTCCCTAAATGGGTTTGGGGGGAATGATCCAGATTTGGTGCATAAGTTTTCCATGGCAGAGCTTTTTTTTTTTTTTTTTTTTTTTTGAATTCTGGAAGGTGAAATCTCAGCAGGTTGGAGGTGGGTGGTGGGAACATCTCCAGTGGGGTGGACAGGCCAGCATCCCCTGGTGGCTGCAGAGGGCACTGGGAATGCAGCGAGTGAGCCAGCAATTGTGGTGTCCCTGACAATCCACACCATCCCCTGAGCAAAGGGGAGATGCCACCCCCGCCTCTGTGCCCAGGCAGGGCTGTCACCCCCACCCCAGCCACTGACAGGGCAGAGCTGGCTCTCCTGGGAGCCGCTGTGGTCCCCACCCATCCCTGTGTTCCTCCCTCCCAGGAAAGCCCCAGCCTGCTGCTGCGGGATCCCGGCAGGCCCCCGCCGGCGCTGCTCTTCGGCTGCCAGACCGGCGTGGGCAGGACCAACCTGGCCATGGCCATGGGCACCCTCGTCCTGCACCACCACCGAGGAGCTGCCCAGAAGCCCGAGTAAGCAGGGGAGAGCCCGGGGTCGGGGTGGTGGGATGCCTTTGCCCCCACAGCCGGTTTGATTTCCTCTTTCTCACACCCCAGCCTCCCCCACCTGCCTAAAACACCTCCGAGGGACAGGCTCCGGGTCATCCAGGCCTTCATTGAGACGGTCCCCAAAGGCCAGCAGATGGTCGAGGAGGTAAGGGCGTGCTGCTGAAGCCCCTGGTGGGGTGGCTGGGAGGGGAGGGATTGCTTTCCTCCACGATCCAAGGCTTATGGAGCGATTTGCCCCTTGCTCCTCCCAAGGTGGACGGTGCCATCGCCTCCTGCTCCGAGATGCACGACATGAAGGAAGCCATCTACGAGAACAAGAAGAAACTGGAAGGGATCGGGGAGGACTATCAGATCCAGGTACAGTAATCAGAGGATTGCTCCGATGCGAGCCGGCGGCACGGGATAATCTATTGAGTTGTTTTTGCACTGGGATGAGAAGAATGTAAATTCTGGAAATCCAAAGCTTCCTGTGAGCTGGAGATTTCTCAACGGTGTGAAACCTGGAAGGTTGTGGGGCTGCTCTTTTTTTTTTTTTCCAGTTGTTTCAAAGGCCGTAAAATTGAGCAGGCTGGGACTGGGGGGGGAAAACAGGCTGTTTTGGGCTTCTCTGCTGCTTCTGGTGGGTGACCTGGAGGGCAAATAATATCCTGTGCCCTGGTTTCATCAGCTCTAAAATTGGAAAATCGATATCAGCCTGGATCACAGAAGTCCTCGGGAGCTGGGAGGGGATCGTTGCAAATATGGTCAGTCAAGGTCAGGCGTTTCTGGCTGTAGATGCATTTTGTTTCCCGTTGTTTTAAAGAGCCATCAGGGTGGTTTTCCAGCATGGAAAGCCAAGGGTCTCCCCTGCCTGACCTGAAGGGCTCCTCACTAGGTGATGGAGGGAGGGAGCTCAGGTGAAAGTGCTGTCCCGATCCCAGCCTCTCTGGAGATTAATTTTCCCATTTAAATGCTGAGTGGTAGAGCTGGGACTGGTTGTAAAGAGCAATCTGAAACCAGGTACCATGCAGCAAAAAAACACCCCACGAAAATGATTGAAGAATGGGAAAAGAAGACGTTTACAGTCCCTTTTTTGGCATTTAGTGGCAAATCCCACATTTTATCCCTCTCGCCCCCTTTCAGGGCGGATTTGGGTATGTTTGATGCTGCTCATGTGCTGGCAGGTTCTCTTGTATAGCAGGGGAATCTTTGGCACAGGACAAGGGATTTTCCTACCGTGCTGAAGCCTTTCCCTGGCTTTTCCCTGCTCTGTGTCATCCTGGACTCCGGGGAGACAAATGGCTGGGGGACTGCCGTAAATAAGTTCCGAGGAGTGTTTATTTTAAGTCTTTGTGGAGCAAGAGCAGGTTTAAACAGTGGCAAGGGGCCAGGAAAATGTGCTGGGGGGAGGATGAGGAGGGGAGAGGGGATGATGCTCAGACATGGGAAAACCAGCCTGGGCTTCACAGTGCTGGGGTAAAGTATTGAGTGAGCTGGTTGATTTTTTTTTTTTTTTTTGGGAAGAGGAAGGGGTTTTCTGGGCATGGAAGAATGAAGTCACGCTGGACTGTGGGTTTCTGCCTGGATTTGGGGGTCAAAAATGGAGGTTTAAGCTCTCAAGTGAGGGAGATGCAGGTGGATCCCAGTGTGGGTTCTGAGCCGCGGCCGGACCGCCACGATACCCAACTCTGCACAGCTGGGATGCAAGTGGATCACCCCCCTTTCCATGAAAAGCCTACTTAAGGGGAATATTAAGAGATTTACCTTGGGTGGGAGCGCTGGGCTGGTTTTGATTGCAGGAATCCGAGTGCTCGGGCAGAAGCACCGCTCTGCTGTCAGCGCCGCTGGCAAACCCGGCACGGCTCCATCCCTGCAGGCTTCGTTTCGAGCTCCCAGAGCAAAATCCCACTGCCCTTCCTCTTGATAAATGACAGCAGGCTGGATTTCTCTTGTGGAGAACAAGTAAATATTCATGAGTCAGCCACGTAACTCAGGGATGAGCAGACAAACCCCACTCGCTGAGCTGACCCTGGGCACAGCCCCGTCTTATAGGATTTTCCATCATACCCCGGGAAGTAGGTCCTGATGGGCTCTCCAGGCACGCTGGGCACTCCATTGCTGGTGCCTGGTCAATTTGTTGGATGGGTTGCTTGGATGTACAAATCCCTCACCCTGAGGTTTCTGAATTGTGGAAAGTCCTGAGGGTTTGAGCTTCATCCCTGGGAGGGGATAGCTGTGGTGGGGCACATGCCTTGTTTGGGGAGGTAGTGGATGAAGAGGAGGAGGAGAGCTTGCCTGAAGCCGGTTACCTGTGCATCAGGATGCTTCTGGGCATGAAGGGAGGGAGGGGACACCTGGAAATGAAATACATTACAGGATGTGTGGCTGACAAGAGGACCTCTCTTCCCAGAGATGCATCTCACCCAAAGGCCATGGAGGTGGCTGGGGTGGGGGCAGGATCTAGCATTTTCCAATCCTGTCCCCTGGGGTTTGAATCTCCTGTTAACATCTGGACAGTGTATCCGTGCAACAGCAGGGCCCTTGGGTCCAGTTGGAACTGCTCCCAGCATGTCCTTGGGCTACAGGGAAGCTTTTGTTTGAGCTTGAAACACAAGTTTATGTCTTAAAGCATCATTTAATAAGGAAAACTTGAAATGTTTCATTAAAAAAAATAAAACAAGTCACGAAAAGAGTGCGTAGGGCTTTTTCCCAGCCCCCTGTTTCTGCTTGCGGTCGGCGCTGGGCATCACAGATTCCCTTTGCCTTTGCTTTCAGGGGAGCAGCACCAAAGAGTATTTCCTCCAGAGGACTTTACAGAGCCTTGAACGCTATTTCTACTTGATTGCTTTCAACTACTACCTTCACGAGCAGGTAAAAGACCCCTCCAAAAAACCTTTCTTTGCTCTTTTCTTGTTTTTTTTTGCTTTGTCGCGCGGTTGGGAGGGAAGGGGTTTCCACTTCGGAGTTCTCCAGGCGGGTTTTCCCGGTGGGGCCGTGGGTGGTGCCCGGGCAGGGGGCCGAGCCCAGGCTGATGGCGCGTCCCTCCCCGGCCCCCCGCCGGCAGTACCCCCTGGGCTTTGCCCTCAGCTTCAGCAGGTGGATGTGCCGGCACCCGGAGCTGTACCGGCTGCAGGCGGGCATGAACTCCTCGGAGCTCACCGTCACCGTGGACCTCGTCACCAAGGGCGCACGAGTGCTGGTGAGGGCCCGTCACGGGAGCGGAGATGGGAACGGTGCCTTCCTGGGATTGCTCGGCCCTCACGGAGGTTTAGGGGTGGGGGGAGAAGCGAGGGGTTTCCTTGTTGTAGGGCAGGCACTTTGGGGTCTCCGGGTCAGCGCTGGGATCTGGGATCTGTGTCCTGCTGGCGTCCGTGGCAAGGCTGGAACTAGATGGTCTTGAAGGACCCTTCCAACCCAAACCATCCTGTGATTCTGTGAAGGATGCCTGTGTGGCCAGAGACCCTCTGTGCACATGGATGTGTCTGGCCCTGCAGACCCATGGGAGCCGGGTGCTGGAGCATCCCACAATGTGAACCTAAGCAGCAGCTCAGTGTTCGTGGTGGTTCTTGGCTCTGGTGGGGTGAGGGAGCCCGGGGCTGTTGGTGCCTTGCAGATTGTGCTGCAAGAAGAGCACCTCCCCCCTTTGAAACGCAGCCGTGTGGCTTTGAGCCCTGGGTGCTGCCGTTGGAAAGGTCTGGGGATTCGTCCTGAGCAGGAACCGTGGGTGAGAGGTTGTGGGGTGCTGGGAACCCCATGGGTGCGAGGGAGCATCCCTTGCCCAGGCATTGCTCCGTTGCAGGTAGCGGATGAGCGTTCCTGCCCGGACGTGCTGAGCACTGCCAAGGAGATGAGCGTGGCCAACTTCCGACGGGTGCCCAAGATGCCCGTCTACGGGACAGCCCAGCCCAGCTCCAAGGTGAGGGGCACTACCCCACACTGGGCAGGGACCCCACATGGGGCTCCCAGCCCTCCCATCACCCTTGCCCACCCCTTCCCCTAGACCCTGGGCAGTGTCCTGCGGTACCTGACGGATGCCAAGAGGAAGCACGCCTGTATTGTCTGGATCAACCTGCGGGAAGAAGCGGTCCTGGAGGGGAATGAGCAGATCTACACACTGAGGGAGCCCGGGCACCTGGAGGAGCTGATCCCTGTGCCCACTGCCTCACCTCAGCAGCTGGAGGTGAGCTCTGCCTGCCGGGACATACTCCTAAGAGCCCTCATGGGTGATTTCCCAGAGGCTTGGATAGTCCCTCATCCCCTGGCGCTGCTGGTTTTGGTTTTGTTTTCCTTTGGGAACGAGGGAGCAAAGCAGAGATCCTCCCTGGAGGAATTTAGAGTGTGCCTTGAAAGCCAGGGGAAAAGGCACCCGGGGAAAGGGGAGCAGATGTTCCCAGCTGGATTTCCAGAGGAGATAGATAGGCAGTGAAGGGGTTTGGCTGCAGCAGCAGCACAGCTCTGTGGAGGAGCTGCCCTGTGTGGTGGGAGACAATGCTCCTGAGGCTCCCACCAAGCATGGTGGGGACCATGGTCCTGAGTGGAAGCGGTGACCAGGACCTGAGGTGGGGTTTGGAGTTGGCTGTGGGGTGTTGGAGAGGGATGTGAGCCTGCATCTAAAAAAAAATTAAATTAAAATCCTACGAAAATCAGGAGGAGCGGGTGTTCCAGTGAGGGTTTCTCCATCCTCTGCAGAAACTGGAGGCTGCCCTGAAGGGTGACCTGCTGAAGTGCCAGAAGTGGCTGGAGGTGTACCTGGAGACAGAGAAGCAGATGAAGATGTTCAAGAGCTGCCTGACCACGCAGGAGATATTCAGCCAGCAGAAGAATTCCTGCCAGGGGCTCACCTACCGCCGCATCCCCATCCCCGACTTCTGCGCTCCCAAGGAGCAGGTACCCTCGGGATGGGATGGTGCTGCTGCCTCCTTCCCAAGCCGTCTCTGCTGCTGTGGGGTGAACGTCACTTGGCTGCTCCATGCCATGCAGCTCCAGGACTATAGTGATGTGCCCAGGCCCGGTGTGGGGTGCTTGCCAGGGCAGGGGAGATGTTGTATGGACAGGCTGGGTGCCTTCAGCTGGGTAGGGATGGATCTGGGAACAAGGAGACTGGAGGCTGTATGGCAAAGGAGGGGGGTGCCACGGTGAGGAAGGGGGGTGGGCTGCCTGTGTTGACCTGCAGTGGGCTGCATCCCTAAAAACCCACTGGCTTCGCCCCTGGCAGGACTTTGACCGGCTGCTGGAGGTGATGAAGAGCGCCCTGGCCGAGGACTCGCGGGCAGCCTTCGTGTTCAACTGCTGCAGCGGCCGGGGCAGGACCACCACGGCCATGGTCATCGCTGTCCTCACGCTCTGGCACTTCAATGTGCGTCGGGGGGGGCTGTGCTGGAGCGGGACCTGCTGGGGAAGCTCTGGAGGGTTGAAAGGAGTGTGGGCAGGGCCAGGATGGGCTGGAGGGGGCAGACATCTGTATGTTGACATCTTGGTGTGCCTAACCCCCAGCGAGCTCCAGGAGATGGGTGGGTGCATCCCTTTACCCCCTTCCCGAGAGCTCCCGTGACAGGGCAAAGGGTTAAAGGGCAGGAGAGATCATGGAATCATGGAATGGTTTTGGCTGGAAAGGACCTTCAAGCTCATCCACTTCCACCCCCACTAGCCCAGGTTGCTCCAAGCCCTGTCCAGTGTGGCTTTGGACACTTCCAGGGATGGGGCAGCCACAGCTTCTCTGGGCAAACCTGTGCCAGTGCCTGGAACAGTCCTCTGTCCCAGAGATGTTGCTCCCTTCTTGGGCAGGGGTAAAACTTAGGTGTTCTTTGCCCAGCAAAGGGGAGGTGGGGGCTGCCTGTGTCCTGATGGGCTGGGTGCAGGCTGTGCATTTCTGCTCAGCTGTTGGGCAGTGAGGACAGGGCTGTGCAGCCCATAATGACCCAGCCCCCTCTGACCACCCCAGGGCATCCCCGAGATGAGCGAGGAGGAAATCGTGAGCGTGCCTGATGCCAAGTACACCAAAGGGGAGTTTGAGGTGAGTCCCTGGCCATGACTTTGTTTTAGGGGTCCCTCTCCAAGCCTGCTCTGTGCTACCTTAACCCACAGCTGCTTGTTTGGAGGGGCTGGATCCTCTCTTGGGCAGGGATGGAGCAGTGGGATGAACGTGAGGAGGCACTTGTTGAAGCCCCTGCTGCTTCTGCCCGTGCTCCAGGTGGTGATGAAGGTGGTCCAGCTCCTGCCTGATGGTCACCGGATGAAGAAGGAGGTGGACATGGCCCTGGACACAGTCAGTGAGACCATGACACCCATGCACTACCACCTCCGGGAAATCATCATCTGCACCTACCGACAGGTGAGCTGCCTCTTCCCACTGCCCAATTCCAGGGGGTGCAGCCGGGCTCTGGGACCAGCCCTGCCGAGGCTGTTTGGTTTTCCTGGGATGTGGCTTTCTGGTGGGACACTGGAGGGTAATGCCAGGGCTCTTGCTTTCATGGTCACCCCGGGCTGTCTTGTATAGTGTTCAATCCCATGTTCCCGTCCTCCACCCTGCTTGTCTAGTGCTGTTTGGCATCCCTGCCTTTCTGGTGCCATCCTGAATCCTATCCCACATCCCACCTGTCTGGTGCCATCCCACATCCCAGTCGGCATCCTACATCCTACCCAGTGTCCCACCCATCTCTCACTGTCCCACATCCCACCCAGAATGCTGCCCTTCTGGCACCAGCCTGCATCCCACAGCCCACACCATCTGATCCAGCATCCCTTCCATGCCTTGAGGCACGGCCGGCAGAGGGCAGGACTGGTCTGTCCCACTCCGCTTCCAACCCCAAAGGCTCCTCCTGCTCCTCTGAGCTCAGGAAGGAAACCTATCTTTGGGAAGGGGAGCCATCCTTGGGAAGGGACCCCTCCGTGCCGGTGGCATCCCATGGCCAGCTGAGCCTGTGGTCCACAGCCCTGTTTTACTTGGGAGCCTCTGTGGAGCTGATGAAGGGGAGAAAGGATTATTTCGATCAGACTGAGGAGTTTTTTTAAGCTGTGGAACTGTTTCATGGGGCCTTGGACCGGCTGAGCTCAGGGCCTGGCATCATTTTCCTTCCCTGGGATGGTTTGTGCCGTGTCCTGCCAGTGATTCCTCACTGCAGCCGTTGCTCCGGCTGCCATCGATCCGTGTTTTCAATTAACGGCCACGAACGATCGGTGAGGGGAAGAGAAACCAAAATGTTCAATCATCCAGTAACATCTGCAGCTCCCCTGGGGATTTGCCTCCTGCTTTCTGGAGTCCTCTGCTTTTTTATCAGAGGGGCTGGGAGAGGAAAAACTTTGGAGACCTGACTATTTGCAGCACTAGCTGTTATTTATTATTAATGACTTTATTGTTGCACATTTATTATTTATTAATCCGATTTTATTTGGGACAAGTAACTTAATTTAAGTCTGCTTTTCCCTCCTTTATCACGGGGAGGTGTCCAGGTGGGAAGTCTCACCTACCTTGTCTCATCCTTTGCTGCTGTGGAGCTAAAAATTCCCACCTTAAAGGAGCTGCAACCTGTTTTATGGATTTAATTCTGTTCTCTGCCAGGGCTGTGTGTGAATGCTTTAATTTTAATTTATTTTTATTTTTTTCCTCAGTGATGAGCAGCTTGAGGAAGAGAATTGTGAGGACTGTGGTTTTGAGAGATGCTTTGCAGGGTTAGGGCAGAGCAGGAGGGAAGAAAAAGGTGCTTTGCACCTTGGCTTGGTTTGTTCCAAGCTCTTCCCACTCCTAACTGGGAGGAAAACCCTGGAGAATATGAATAAATATAAATAATGGGATATAAAAGAAGCTATAATAAGATGATAAATAATAAGATAAGGGGAGAAAAATAAATAGGTGGATATAATGATAAAAGGATAATATAGTTAAAAATAAATAGGTGAATTTAATAAGGGGATAAATAATAGGATAATAGAAAAAATCAATAGGATAATAGAATAAAATTATAAGTAATAGGATAATTGAATAAAAATAAATAAGAGAATATAAACCCAGGATAAATAATAGGATAATAGAATGAAAAATAAATAGGATAATGCAATAATTAACAGGATAATAGGATCTGCTCTCTGTAAATACGGGCACACACATCTGGAGGAGACAGCTTTTCCAAAAGGGTAGAGCTGAAGTGAGGAGTGGCTGCTCTTTGGGATGGTGTGTGGGATCAAGGCTCTTGTTTATTGTTTTTTTAATTGTTTATTGATTCCTAGAAGGAACATTGTGCAGAGCTTCAAACAGGAGCTATAATAATACTAATAAAATTTATTATATAAAAATTGTTGTACAAGTAAATGCAATATATAACAATGACAATAAATATAAACAATTAATCTATGAACTCTATAATATAAAACATAATAAAATATCTATTTATTATAAATAAATATATAAATAATAGTAGAAGATGCAATGGCCATCAACCTCAGAGTGGGGCACTGGGTGGCCACATCTTCTCTTCCGCTGGCAACGAAGGCTGAATCCAGCTGGGCAATGCTTTCCAGGGAGGTATTTTTCCCTGGGGAATTGCTTTGCAGTCCAGGATCTCATGGCTTGGGGTGCAGTTTGCACCTGAGCACCAATCCCTGGCTCCTGGGCACAACCCCCCACCGGTTTACCCATCTCACATCTATTTTCGAGCTCTGCCCTGTGAAGGGAATGTTGTTGCACGCTGGAAACCACAAGAAAATGAGAGCCTGGAGTGCCAAGTGCCAGTGGGAGCAGGAGGGAAGGATGTGCTTATTTTTGTCCCCAGAGCAGTCCTCCCTCTTCCTATGCTCCTCCCATGGCTTTTCCATAGCACCGGAGGTCCTCTCGGGTCCTTCACCACCCAACTTCCAGAGTGGGATGGAGAAGGAGCGTGGGTGAGGGCTGAGCTGCCTCTGGGATGCTCTCCCAAGGCAGGTACCACAACCGGGTTCCTTTTCCATCCAGGGAAAGTCGGGCAAGGATGAGAAGGAGACACGGGCCCTGCAGCTGAGGAGCCTGCAGTACCTGGAGCGCTACATCTACCTGATCCTCTTCAACGCCTACCTGCACCTGGAGAAGAGGGACTCCTGGCAGAGGCCCTTCAGCCTCTGGATGCGCGAGGTGAGGCCTTCCCTTCCCCTGCAGACCTCACCCGGCGTCACGTCCGCGTGGGAACACGGGAATTTACTGGGAAGCAGAGCACCGCCTGTGATTCATTTACGATTTCTGCGTGGTTTGTTGGGGCGTCGTCCGTGGTCCCTTTGCTCTGGGCGGGCTCCTGCGTGTCACCAGGCTGGGGGCTCTCGTGGAAAGCCGCCGGAGATGGATGGCAGCCCACCACGTGGATGGAGTGCTCTCCCACCTCAAACCTACCCTCTTCTCCTCTTTTGAGTTTCCCAGGGATTTAGTTTGATCTGCCAGTTGCGAGGGCAGCATCTGGGGCTGGGAGGCCACCCTGACTGGCCAGGGCAAGTGGCACGGGGTCTGGGAGCATGGGGATGGTGGCACTGGGTATCCAAGGGAATTGGGAACCAGCTGAAAAATGGAGCGGGGAGGGAGGCCCTAAATTATCCCTGTGGAATAGAGGTGTGAGGGAGAGACCCTGAACTGTCTGTATGTCCTGCTCAGGGGTGCTACAGCTGCTGGATTTATTTGGAACACGTTGCCTTACATCCAAGCACTGAGGGGGCTGTAAATTTGCCTGGAAAAGGGACTTTGGAGGTGGTACAAGTGATGGGGGAGGCAAAGGGAGTGGATGTGTGCTGATGCCTGCAGGGGTTATTCTGCCTGAGAGGCAGAGGGGAGAGGGGGAAGCTGGTGACATGGCAATTTCAATGATGCCATTATTACTGTTATTACATTTTATAGTTTAATTGCATCTTATTATTTTATTACTGCGTTTTATTTTATTATTTAAAATCTGTATTTTGATATTATTTCATTGTATTATTTCTGCCAAGGTATTCTATTATTTTCATTGTTTTTATTTCTATTACCATTTTAACCTTCTATTATCATTTTAACCTTTTCTTGCTATTGTAATTATTTTTTACCTTTTCTTGCTATTATCATTACTTTTTACCTTTTATTCCTAGTATGGTGCAGAGATGAGTTTTTCTCCCCCCTGGATTTGCCTGGCACTAAGTGGGTTTCCATCTGCCCTCTGTTCCCATTTGCTGGAGCATCTTTTAATGCAGCACCTTTTGGGTACCAGCACCAAAAAGGTTTAAGGCAAAATTTTTGGGGCTGCACCTTTTTGGGGACACACCTTTTTTGGGGCTGCACCCTTTAGCGTAGGTTCTTTTTTTAGTGCTGCAGCTTTTGGTGCTGCATTTTCAATTCATGGGTTTACAAATGCCCTCTGTTGCTGGAGCATCTTCTGGGGCTCCAGCTTTTTGGGGTTCCACCCTTCTGGGGCTGCCCATTTTAGTGCTGCCCCTTTTAATGCCACATCTGCAATAGGTGGGTTTACAGCTCCTCCCACCCCACCTCCCCGCTTGCTGGAGGGAAGGGAAATACGCCCAACCTGTGGATACAAGGAGCCTTTGACCCCCAAAGCGCCCCTTCCCGCTGCATAATCCCTGCGTTTTTAGCAAAAACAAGGCGCCATTGTAGCTTTTCGGCAGGAAGGTGCCAAAGCCAACAAACCCTGTGACGACTGACCCCGGCAGCAAGGAAGAGGCTTATAAAATGTCTAAACTGGGGCTGGAGGGCAGCTGGGGAGGGGGGGTGCTGCAGGGGGGTGGGTACCTGGATTGGGGGCACGCAGCGACTTTTCATCCTGACCCTGGGGCAGCAAAAGCGTCCTGGGGGAGTTAAAGGCGTCTTCTCCCTCTGTTTTCAGGTGGCAGCAGTGGCTGGGGTCTACGAGGTCCTGAACCAGCTGGGATTCCCGGAGCTGGAGAGCCTGGAGGGCAAAGCCCTGTGCACACTGCGGGGCCGCTGGCAGGCACAGGGAGCCACATCCCGCCCCTTCCGCGGGGAATTCGTGTAGGG
This sequence comes from Pseudotriccus pelzelni, assembly GCA_035584735.1. Lineage (NCBI taxonomy): Eukaryota > Metazoa > Chordata > Aves > Passeriformes > Tyrannidae > Pseudotriccus > Pseudotriccus pelzelni. The sequence continues at coordinate 2,539,210 of JAWMRA010000162.1, read as the reverse complement.
TCAGGGGCGTGGGGGGACCCCCCGCCGCTTTCTCTGGTGGGGGAAAGAAGGGGGAAAAAAAAAAAAAAGACTGTTTTCCCAAAACCTGGGGGTGTGGGGAGGGAGGGGCAAGCCCCAAAGCTGCCTTAGAGCGGGAGAATTTCTGGGGTTCTTTTGGACGCAATAAAAATACTGTAAATTAAAAAAAAAAAAAAATCGAGACCTTCTTGGCTTTCTCCCTGAACCAGTGCAGCATATACACAAATATATGTATTTATACACATAAATATGTGTTTATATGTGTAAATATACATGTATATATACACAGATATGTATTTATATATTTAGGGCTCCATGTGTGTGTATATTTATATATATGGAGCCATAAATACTTGTAGCCTGGATTAGGACTTGCAGGGATCCCAGTCGCTGCAGACCTGAGTATTTTTAAGGTTTGGGCATCTTTGTTGGTTCTTTCCAAGTCTTTCCAATCATGGATGCAGCTGGAGGAAAGGCAGCTGTGCCACCTGGTTTTGGGGTCCCTGCTAAGTCCAGTTTCAGTGCCAAGGTGATGCTGAGGGGGTTGAGCTGCTCAGCAAAGGCTTAAAAGCACAACTGATGTCAGGACATTTTTCTTTTTGAAGGAAAGGAGAAAAGGAAGAGTGAAAAATGAAGTTAATCAGATGCAAATGAGGGGTTCCAGCCCCCCTCCTGCCCTCACAGCAGAGGGAGAGGAGCCTGTGGGGGGTGAGGGGGAAGTCTGCCCGGATGGAGGGATGATAAAATAGGATGGGAAGCACAAAAGCGGGAGCACACGCTCCGTCTGTCCCAGCTCTGCTTTCATCCGCTGCCAGGGGCGGGAGGCGGCAGAAACTCAAAGGTGGAGTGTGGAAAGAAAAACAACATTTTTCAATAGAGAGCGTTGCTTTTTCTTCAGCCCCAGTTCCCAAGGGGTCCCTCATTTTTTCTGGCTTAACCACACACATTTTGGGTTTGCTTTTTCTTTTTTTCTTTTTTTTTTTTTCATGCAGAAATACCTGCCTGAATATTTTTGTCCCTCGCTGAGTGTTTCAGTGTTTGGATAATTCGCTGCTGATGCAGTCAGACAGTTGATCCAGTGATTTCAAGAGGCTGTTGATGCTGGTTTTTTTGCTCTTATTTTTCTTTTTGACAGAGAACGTCCTTTCTATCCTCACGTCTCCCATTTATTCTGCCTTACTAAAGCAATTACCTGCAGGCTCCTTTGCTTTCAGCCAGGCTGCAAATCCATTATTTCCTTCTCCTGTCCCAGAACCAACCCTTGGAAGTCCTGCCTATTAGCCCTGTTGTAATTAGGCAGAGTTTTTAATTGCTTAGGAAATCCCAGCCTCTTTAATCTTGGTAATGAAGGCTGGAGCTTTGCATTACCTGGTTTGAGGGGCTCAAAGGCTTCTTTCCACTTTCCCACCATCCTAACAAGCAATTTCCAAAGCAGGGATAAAGCAATTGCCTGGGAAAAAAAAAAATGCTTGGGAGATGGGAATGTGTTCTTTTCCCCAGACTGGGAAGGCAGAAATACAGGTCCCTCTAGGAGATTGATTAATATAGAGTGTATAATACATATTTTAAATGCTATATATAATGTACATAGCACACATTTTATAATATACGCTGTGTGTGTATAGTATATAGATTTTATATATTATACATAACATCATGATACAATAAAATACACATTCTAGAGTTATTCTATATAGCGTATAATATAAATTCTTTATATTAACAACCAGGAGCAAGCTGGGCTAGTGGAACATATCCCTGCCCATGGCAGGGGATTTGAACTAGGTGAGGTTTAAGATCCTTTCCAACCCAAACCATTCCGTGATTCTAGGATGTAAAATATGTATTCCACACTGTATGGAATATAAATAAAGAAGCAGCTATTAGTAGGGTGGGGTTAATGAGCTGACCCCCAGCCTCATTGGGGTATATTCCCTGCCAGGGAGCAGCATTTCATCCTAGGGAGGCCCCAGCAAGGAGGGGGGTCTGTGGACTGAAATATTTATAAAAGGAGGAACTCAAAGAGTGGTTTTACGCTAAAAAAAACCAAGAGCTCGTAGATTGATTTGATTGATTTTCACAAAAACCTGGTTTTCTCCAGGTTTTTGACCCTTGCTTTACTGCCTTATACTATTTCTCCACTCTTTGCATCTTATTCAGGGCTTGGAGTGTGGGAATCCAGCCAAGGGGACCTGAGGTTATTTTGGGGCAGAGAATGAAATATTTAAATCCCAGGCAGCAGTCCTGAGGGATCGATTGCAGAGCAGGAAGCGTGGATCCGTGGCTGGGTTTCTGCTGTAGCAGTCTTCATCCTGGCTCTGCATCTCGTTTCCACGGGTACAAAGGGCACCTCCACAGCTCGGGGTGCCATCACCCATTTTTTGGGCTTTGCTTTGCCTGCAATCCCTCTTTCCCAAACCTGCAGAGAAAATGGGAAAGAGTCAACGCTGCAGCCAGGCTTTAGGGATGGGATGTCCAGGCTGCCTAAGGATGCAGAGCTGGGCTCTGTGTTGCAGCCAGACGCCCCCCAAAATCACCTGGTGACCCACCATTGTACCACTGTTTGTACACACAGGCTGGGGGTGGGTCATGGAAACGCTTAATATCACATAAAAATCCCCAACCCGCCCTTCATTCTGCCTGTGGAAAACATTCTTTGTAGCACTGAGGATGGTCTTTGTGGCAGCAACTCTGGTGGAGCTTGCAAGAGGTGAGATGTGGGGCTGGAGACTTTTAAAAAGGGGCCCAGAACTGCCTTTATAAATAGTGCTAGTGGGTCTCTGACCTGTGACAGCGAAAAGGAGATGTATTTTGTGTGTATATATATATATATAGTCATAAGAGCCTTGCCCATGTGCACCAGACTGGATCACAATTTTTTCCCAGAAAACCCAGGGTGCTGCATCATCACTGACTCCTGCCTCCCTTCCTAATTAAAAAAAATTATTTATATATATATATACACATATATAATGTTAACCCATAACCACTGGCAGGGCTGAATGGTATTTGCTATCCATACAGGGATGAAAACTGTCTCTTAAATCCCTATTAAAATATACTTGAATATAAAACACTTGAGGCCACCTGTGCTGAATGAGGGTAAATCGTCCTTAGGTGGGACCTGCCTTTAGCCCCTCTCTGGGAGTAAAACCCAAACCTGGGGCACCTGTAGCCCCTCAGTTTCCACTTGCATTTCCTTCCATGCTGCTCAGGAAGCCTGGAGCACGGGAGGGACTCTTGGTCCTGCAAGCCAGAATACCCTGGATCATCATCAAAGAGGATTTTTTGGCCAGTTTGGGAGCCCAGCTCTGTCATCGTAAAAGCAGTGAGTGATTTTATGGCTTTTTTCTTTTTCTTTTTCCCCTTCTTTCTGGCTGCAGCGTGGGGGGAACTTGGCGACAGGGCTGTTTGTAGTTGTGCTACTGGCTAATGAGTTTATATTTTAAACGGATAAGCTGGTAGTTATTGATGCTTCTAATTTGCCTTCCCATCCCTGAGGGTTAAGGGTGTGCTGGTATGTCCCTTCCAGGTTTTTATCTGTGCTCTTTTCTCCTGGTAAAGGTCATGAATGAAGGTGTAATTGAAATATTATGAGTATATATATATATATACAATGAGACATGATTAACCTGTAAGCATTGGCAGGGCTGAGTGGTATTTGCTATCCGTACAGGGATAAAAACTGTCCTTTAAACCCCTATTAAAATATATTTGAGTATAAAACACTTGTTAAAAAAACAGACGAAAGCCTTTTTGGTGCTAAATAAACCCCCTGTGACTCGATCTGTGGGAAGTTCAAGGTCAAAAGCTGCCTCGGAATGGGAGGTATCCCCGAATTCCTTTCCAATGTGAGGACATGGATATGGGTGTGTTTTCTCACTGCTCAGCCTTTGTCTTTGGTGCAGCTTTTTTGTTGTGAGGAATATTTTAGTGGTGGGTACCTTTGGTTCAGATGCTTCCTTCCAGAGAATGCAAAGCAGGATAGGGATATATAAAATAAATAAATACATAAATTCACCGTGTGTGGGGGTGAAAAGGTGGCAAGAAACCTCGTGCTAACCACACCATCCCTCTGTGAGATCCCGCCTCTGAAAAAATTAGCCTGTGGGATCCCCTTCATTTTAAGGTTATAAATTCTTTTTTTTTTTTTTTTATTCTAAAATGTGCAAAAATACAGCTGGCTTTGGCCAGATTCTTCCTCTGCATCAGACAGGGGCCCTGGCAAAGGGACCTGTCTTTGGGCTAAGAGGTAAAAGGAAGAGGGCTTCTCTTACCTCAGCCAGAAGTTTTACTCCTCCTCCTCTTATGGGTGAGCAAAAGTCCTTGGAAGCTTAACTTCACGTGCCTTTATGTTTTTTCATCCACTGAAAAGGGAAAATGTGCCGAGGAGCCAATATTCCATTGGCACAAGGGGCTGCAAGGGGAAACCTGCCACAACCCCAGCTAAATCATCACAGCTATCAGGGGCTTCAGGGCTGTGTTGTGTTTTTTTTTTTTTTCTAAAAATCCCCTTTATTTCTATTTTTCCGCACAGTTGTGGCAGCTCTCCTCAATACATAGTGCCAGCTGTACCCAAGTCCCACAGACATCAGCTTTTCAAGGGCCAGCTCAGGAGCTGTTACTTTTAATTTTGGTGAAAATCAGGAATGGTTGGGGGGGATTTAATTTCTATTTACAGCAGCAGGGGGAGTGCATGGAAAGAGGTGTGTGCTGGCACTGGGCCACTGTGCATAGCTCTGGACATAACAGCTCTTAAATTAATATTAATAATAATAATTTCCATGTTTTCCTTTCTGTGATGTCCCTCTCGGGCAGAACCCCCCGACGAAACCGCTGGACCTCTGCGAAGGGAGCTCATCTGTGTTTCATTTTACAGCTGAAGAATAGTAATTAAGATGCTTTTGCAGAGCCAGGGCTCGAAGAACTAAAAATAAAAGCCATATAGGCACAATACCAGAGCTCTGAGCACCGTAAACTTTCCTTTCCCCCTGTTTTTCCCCCCTCCCAGCTCCATTGGACCCCTGGGTATGGCCAAGCCTCCTGTTGTTTTGAGGAGCAGAGACAGGAATAAATCATGGGATGGTGCAGAGAAGGGGGATTTTGGGCTGAATCCAGAGGAGCAATGCAGTGCCAACCTGTGTAGAGGGTGAGTTTTTCCAAAAGCTCCAAAAACTAGAGGCATCATGCAAAGCGTCAGGCTTGGCTCTTGTAACGAAGTGTGTATAAACCCAGGTCCCCAGGCTTGGAATGACTTTCTTCCTTTATTTCTCACTTTTCATCCATGAATATTGCAGGGAGGAAAAAGCAAAAAGCAGCTGTTTTCTAGCCCTCCACCACCTCGGGGTGCTTCTGGCCCCAGGCAAATGAAAAATTAATTTTCCCCAGCTTGAGCTGAAAGCAGAGACCGGGCTCAATGAGATTCACTCGAAAGCACTTGCCGGCTGACAAAGAGGAGATCCTGCTGGAAAGATAACCATCAGCTGAGGGGATGAGCAAGGCCCTGGGGGACCAGGAAGTGCTCAGCAGTTTGATTTAAGAGACAAAAAAAAAATAGATCAGGGGTTTACACAGCAGTAAGCTTAACTTTAGCAGGAGGGTGATAAAAAATTAACGAGGCGGTCAATGTGTGGAGAGGGAAAGGAGCATCTGGGGGGGGTGCTGGGTGAGGTTAACCTAGTTTGTGTTGTGTATGTGGGAAAAACACGAAGGGAAGGGCTGGGGATGCCAAGATAGCAGGGATAACCTCCCACCAGGCAGCCTTGGGGCGTGGGGAGGTGTGTTTTGGCAGGGCCAGGCTGTGCTGAGCCCCGGAGCCCAAGCGATGCTGGTGGGATGTGGTCTGAGCCGTGGCACAGAGAGGCTTTAACACCCCCCTGCATCCCAAGGATGTGGTGCATGTGTTTCTTTTGGATGCTGCGGCCGTCAGGTGGCTTTGGGGCTCTGTGCAGGCACTGTGTTTTTGGGAAGGAGCGGTTCAACAGGTTTCCACCCGGTGCAGCAGGAGCCCCTCACCCCGGCGTCTGGGCTGGCTGGGCTCACTTACACCGAGGTGCTGTTGACCCGAGTTCAACAGCTGCTGCAGCTGGGCCGTGTGTTGTGTTACGGTTGGAAAACAAGGACTTTTTGGGGTTATTTTTTGCTTTCCCACTGGCGGGACCCGGCCACGCCGGCGGAGCTTTCTCGCAAGCCTTGCGGCGCAGTTCCTAGAAGGAGAGCAACTTTTTCCCTCCTCCTTTCCAAGCCTCTGCCGCTGACAGTAGGGGCTGGAAAGCGTCCAGAGCTGTCGGTATAAATCTCACTGACCTTGTTTCACCATCCCTTAACTTGCAGCTCAGTGTCTCCCATCAGCCTGGACCGGCGTCGACTTCCACTTTCTGGCTCATTTATCCCTTTTTTTTTTTTCTCCCAGCTTCACGGTTTGGTTTCCCGAGCTTGTCTGTTCATCCCTGTGTGGGCAGGCGAATGAGGGGGGACTCTCACCCCCTAAAAAAAGAACCTCCCAGCAAGGTTGCCAAGGCAAACGTCTTGCAGGAATTTGGAGATGCAGCTGTAGCTCAGCGCTCTGCTTGGGAAGCGAAGCTCAGAGGCGCAGCACGATGTGGTGAGGTGGGATGAGGGAAAGATGCTTCTCTTTGGGTTGGGCTGGGTGCAGGGCTCTGATCCCAGAAAACGCTGCCTAGGTGGCATCAGGAGATGAACCTTGGTAGGATTTGAGCTCCAGCCCCGCTATGATGCTGGGTGAGCGTCTATATGGGAGACTGTTGCTCTCCAGAGCTGTCCTTTCTGTCTTTCCCGCATTTTCCACAACCTGCTGTGATAACTTGACGTCATATTTGCTGTCCAGATGATTCCAGGGGTTTGCTGCAGGGGATGGTCTTGTGCTTCATGCCTGGCTCACTAAGGCAGCCTTTGGAGATGTGGGCTGCAGAGCAGCTGGTAATGGCGAGAGGGTAGGAAGGAGAACTCATTATTGTTTCCCATCCTGGCTGGACCAGCTCCTTTGGACACCCAGCTCTCCCCTTTTAGGCTTGGAAAAGAGGATTGGGAGCTTGAGTCCTCCCAAAAATCCACAGCATCATGTACTTCTGGCTCCCTAGGTGCTAAATCCATATGAAAACCTTCATTTTTCCGGCTCCAGTGAAGTCTCACCTTAGAACATTGTGCTGATGCCACAACATGTTTGGGGCCTTGTGGAAGAACTTTGCCAGTTGCCTGCCATTGTCACTTGGCTTTGTGATAGTATCCAGAATCTTTGGAATGTTGTCAGGAAGCAGGATGTATCAGGATTAGTATTTTCCCTGGGTGAAGATTGTGGCTTCGAGTTTGTCCAAGGGACCTGAGGGGTGTGCAAGGCAGAATAACGTGGCTCTGCTTGTGCGCTTCTGGAGGAAAAAATCCAAAAGCTCTTACGTTGTATCCTCTGGACCTTTCTGGAGGATTAGGACAGCTAATTGGGTGTTATTCCAGGTGTACCATGAGCTTGGCGTCACAACTAGGGAAAGCACCAGCCTGAATAGGGAGAGGTCAGAGAAGATTGAAGAAGCCTCAAGAGGCACAACAACTATCTGTGCACAGGGAAAGGGTTGTAGGAAAGCCAGGAAAATCCAAGTAAACAGTACAAAACCTCCTTGGTGTAAGCAGCTGCAAGAAATATTCAGATTAACCAGGAGGAAAAACTTTCCAAGACAAGAAAAGCAAGACATGAAGGAAAAAAAAAAATAAAATCTCCTGGGGGCTTGTGGAGGCTCCCTCCATCTTTGGAGGTCTTAAAGCAGGGATTAGGGAGAGATCTGCCAGGAATGATCCTGCCTGGAGGCAGCCAGAGACCAGATGATGTGCCTGTCAGCTGTCTCCAAAAGCCAGGCTTGCGCTTCTCCTGCTCTTCTGGCTGAGCACGGAATGTTTGGGACCCTCCTTGGTGGTCTCCTAGCAGGGCTCCTAGAAATGCCCCCGGAAAGAGCTGAAATCCGGGAAAAGGGGTGTTTTTCTGTCTAAGTGTTACTTTAGAGAGGGAGGGGAAGATGCTCAGGGGGGCTTTCTCTCCCCTTCTGGCCCTGCTCTGCAACATCGGCTATTTTCTGGTCTAATCTCCTGGCGGCTCCGCGTGTCTGAGGGATGAGGTCATGCTCACTCACCCACAGCCTGCCCTGCTCCTGCTCCCATCCCTCCAGCTTGGGGAGCAGGGTGGGATTGCACTCCTGCAGAGGCTCCGGGTCTGTGCACAGTGGGATTTGGGATCTCTCCCTTACCAAGCACCACCACAGAGCTTTGCCTTGCTCTGGGCACGGATGTGTTGCACCAGGGATGGGGACAAGCATCAGTGCCCCCTGCCCGTCTTACCCATGCCTAGGATGCCTGTCAGTCTCTCCCAGTGGCTTTTAAAAGGACAGACTATCCCAATCAGCTGGAAAGTGTTTTTTTACCCCTCCTTCTTCTCCTTCTTTCCTTTAAATTTTTTTTTTTTTTTCTCTTTGGGCCACTTCTTGTCTGCAATCAGCCCACGGGGAGGAGAAGACCGATGGTTGTGCAACCTGAGTGCAGGGACAGCTGTTCCAGAGCCTTTTGGATTAACAAACAGGAGGTTTAAATCTCTGGGAAGAAAAAATGTGGTGACCTATGCCTGGAAACACAGCCCTGGCTTCTTGCTCTGGTAGATCCCCAGCTCCCGGCTCATGAGATGGACAGAAAAGCCAGTTTAGGTAATTGGTGGAGATTGCCATGATTTTCTTAGCCCTAGCGCCCTCCCCTCCAGGAGGTTTGTACGGCTGAGCAAAACAACTAGTTCCCATAAAGGCACAAAAATAGACCCCGTTAAGTGCGGTGGGATTTTTTTGTTTGGTTTGTTGGTTTTTTTCTTTTAATAAATTCTCCCAGCCTTTAGTGAAGGTTTTCCCTGCCCTCAAATGCGAGTTTAATTGAATTCAGGGGCCAATAGCTGCGTCTACTGCTGGTGGTGGAGGATCATTCCGTGTGGAGATTTAGGGCACCTTGCCAGGGCTCCAGCTCCGAGTGGAACCTGGTGGGATGGGTGGGGCTTGGACGTTGCATCATTCCAGGATGGGCAGAAATGGGTACTGCGAGTTCAAAATCAGGCTTTGGGAACACAAGCTGGAGCCTCCTAGAGGGAAAGGAGTCTGATTTGGGCTTTTAAAAGCAACAGCTGTTGTCAGCTTTCTTCTCTGGAAGCTGGAAAGAAAAACTGCTCCTCCCCACGCCTAGAGGTCACCTAATAAATGAGAAAGTCCCCAAAAACATGCCCCTGGTAAATCTCAAGGCTGCAGAGAGGAGTGCCTGTTGAATCAGAGAGAATTACAAAGTGCGTTATCCATGGAGGAAATGGGGGCTTCAGATAAAATAGCACCCGTGGAGGGGAAAACAGGAAAAGGCTCCATTTGGGCTTCAAAACAGAAAGGGAAAGGTTAAGCCAAAAGTCAAGGGGAAGGGAGGGACAGAGTTAAAGGCAAAGCCAGGAGACAAAGAGGGGAATAGAGGGGCCAAAGCAAAGGGGAAGGACAGGAGGGAAAGGACAAGGAGAAGCTGCCTTGCTGCTTCGCTCTCCCCATCCTCTTCTTATGACAGGAACTGGGAAGAAGAAGGTTGAAATGAACAAATTTTTCTTATTTAAATGATGGTGTATCGATAGAGGTAAAACAAAAATCCATGTGGAGCAGATAATCACTTAGTATTTCAGGCAGGTAAGACCAACAGGCAGGTAGGGCTGGTGTCACTGCCAGGGTGGCAAATGAACATCTCAACATCTGGGAGCCCAAGAAATCCCTTTGGGGGTTGTCTTTTCGCCACGCGCAGCATGTTATAGGTACCCAAAACTACTTATTTATTACCTTTAGAAGGTAATAAACGGGGCAACTTGTGTGCCAGTTCATTGCCATTGTCATCAGCCAGATTTATGCTGCTGAAGCCAACGGTTTGGTAACACCAGGGAGACACTAAAGGTGTAGATGGACAGGATAAGTTTGTGGAGGAACAAGTAGTTTCTGCCGCTAAGAAAAAAGAAATAAAACTAAATGATGTTCTGCAGAGCTGTTCTTCACGAGTAAAACATGCCCTTTATTATGTGTTTTGTCATAAATCTATTTAGTCCCAATAAGGGCTTGTTGGAGCTCTAATGCCCTAATAAGTGTGTATCTGCTGAAATTGCCTGAAATGCTGGGAGCACAAATTCTTTTTCTATCTTTTCCTGCAAAGAATCTCTTAAGAGATCACTTCTTGTGTTTAATTATAAGTTGCACAAAGCAACAGAAGCATGCAAAGCCTTGAACTGGGGAATAAAATAATTTTTATTTTCCAATTTGAAATTCTCTAGTTCCAGTTAGCATATTCATCTCTCTGGATGCATCTTGTGGTTTTACCTACAGGGGTTTTTGGGCTGGATTTTGATCACCGAGGCCTCAGTCTCCCAAAACCCAGCCCAATCACCCAGCTAGAAGGCAAGACTCCCCCCCTCCCCGTCATCTGCAGCAACGCTGTGGCAGAATTCCATGTGGATAACACGAGTGGAGAGTGATGAAGCACCGCTTCCCTTGGCACTTCGTCAGAAATGGCCTCAGCAGGACCGTCTCCAAGGGGTTCCCCATTCCCACATCCAGATCCTTCTTCAGGTGCCCAGCAACCCCACCATCCACCCACATCTGCAGCGGAGGTAAGCAGGGCGTTCCAAAGGTGGCTTCTCCCAAATGATGGTGCTCTCCTACCGCTCCTGGCATCGCTGGGCTGGTGGGCTGGGAGAAAAGCTCCAACTGAGGTCCTACCAAGGAAATCCAAAGCACTAATCCTAAGGATAGAGCCGATTTCCCATCAGCCTAGCATGTTGTTTTCCCTGCTCGCCTTTCCCGTCGTGCTCTGCCTTCTGTGGCAGTTTGGACAGCAAGGTCTTCAAGGCAGGGATTACCTCTTGGGACACGTTTTGGGTTGCTCAGCCCCTGGGGCCCCAGGTGAGTATAATCCATGCACAACCGGTGTTGCAGCACAGTCCCTTCCATGGAGCTGGCCTTGGAGTCCTATCCAGAAGGAAAAAAATAACTGGACACAGCAAATGGAAACAGCAAGAGAAGGTATGTTCCTCTGTGTTGATGGACGGCCCATCCCTGGAATTGTTCAAGGCCCGGTTGGACGGGGCTTGGAGCAACCTGGGATAGTGGAACGTGTCCCTGCTCGTGGCAGGGGGTTGAAATGAGATGATTTTGAAGATCCCTTCCAACCCAACCCATTTCATGACTCTATGATGTGAAAAGCCCCTTTACCATGGTGCTGGATTTGTTGAAATTCCGTAGACTTTTTTTAGGGGAGTAGTTAATTTATTTGCCCCTTGTGAGGGTGACAAGGAAGGTGCCTGAGGAAGCACAGCGTGTACTCAGCACGCTCCAGAGTTTTGGTGATGCCCTTTGGAAAACCCAAGTGGTGTGAGGGGCATCACTCTCATATTAGTGCCTTCTCCCATCGATTTCCCCCTTAAAACAGAGGGGGTCGAAAGGAGAAAAAAAAACCAAACTGCAATCATGGAATGGTTTGGGTTGGAAGGGACCTCAAAGCTCATCTCATTCCACCCCCTGCCATGGGCAGGGACACCTCTCACTATCCCAGGTTGCTCCAAGCCCCGTCTAACCTGGCCTTGGACACTTCCAGGGATGGGGCATCTGCAAATTCACTGTTATGGATGTTTCCACATCTGGAAAACATCCCAGATGTTTCCAAACAGGATGTTTACCTCCATCTCACGCGGCAGCAGCGCTCCAAACGCTGGGAGACGATTTGGCTCTCCCTGTGCAGCATCTCTGCGCGGGGTCCGGCTCCCGCGCGGGGCCGGGAGGTGGGATTTGGGGAGAGGGCCAGGGGCAGAGCGAG
>JAWMRA010000162.1:2470479-2526687 GCA_035584735.1 Pseudotriccus pelzelni | reverse complement strand
CGGCGGCGGTGGAGAAGGGGGGGGGGGGGGTTGGTTTCAATGGGAATTGGGGGAGATGGAGCCTGGGCGAGAAATAGTTGGCGTGCTTGGCGTGCGAGGGGACGTCAGCCCGAGTTCCTTCTGCTACGTTGGACGCACCCGCTTAAAACTACAGAGCGGAGCCGCGTTGGGACGGAAAAGCAGTTGTTGGGTTTATGGAACTCCGGCGGGGCTTGCCAAAGGCTCCCCAAGTTGGGTTGGCCGCCGAGCCCCCGGCGCCTGAGCGGGATGCTCCGTGCCCACGGCTCTTTCCCTCCGCCTTGTCTCCGCAGAGCTGCTCCTGTCCGGCAAACTCAGCGAGTATGGTGTGATCGTCCCGTTCAGCGCCGATTGCCGGGGTCGCTTCCTCTCGCACGTGGTGTCCGGCGAGGCGGTGGCGGGGATCGGCGAGCCCGCCTGTCCCCCTGATCCCTCCCCATCCCACCGCCGCGTCCCCCGCAGCCCCCCGGATGAGCCCCCCCAGCGCCGCTTGCTTTACTTCAACGTCACGGTTTTTGGGAAGGAGCTGCACCTCCGGCTGAGGCCCAACCGGCGGCTTCTGCCCCCGGGCGCCGTGGCTGAATGGCAGGAGGATTTTGAGGTGCTTTTCCGGGAACCCCTCCAGCAGCGGTGCCTTTTCACCGGCGACATCTCCGGCATGGCCGGAGCCGCCGTGGCCATCAGCAACTGCGACGGACTGGTGAGCTGGGGGCTGGCGGGGCAGCTCGTGTGTGGTGCCTGTGTTTTGGTGTGGTTTCCTCTTAAGAGGTGGATCGCGGTGTCCCGAAACCCGTTTTTTTCGGTGATGTTTTTAGGTGTCCGCAGCATTCGTTGCCCTTTACCCGGCAGGTCCCTTTTCCCCGCGTTGCCACAGGGAATGCCTACTCCGTCTTCCACTGGCTATGCAGGGATATTTATTTAAAGGGCTTGAAAAAATTGCCAGTCCCGTGCTTGAGCTGCCTCCTGCCCGAGGTGGACTGTGCCACATGCTGTCACACCCACGGGCTGTGCCCTGCCTCTGGGATGGTACCCACGCTGCCAGTGGTGCTGCTCCGTCCTTGCTCGCCCCTGTTTTACCCTGTGACTGCCCCAGGAACTTTTTCTCTGCATTTCCCACCTCTTAAATGATGCAGCCCGAGCTTGGGCATCTCCTGAAATCACTGTTAGCTGCAGTCTGGCTTCCACGAGGCGTCTTTTTGAGGGAGGACCTCTCTCTTTTTTTTTTCTAATCATTTGTATGCTCAGAGCCTCTTGGCTTTCTGAGCACAGTTAGCACCAGTAATTTGCTGCCACAGGGCTTTAATTCCTTCGAATGGCTCTGTTACCTCCTTATCCCTGGCGTCTGCTCTGCCTGTGGGTTTCCTACCTTTGATATGATTGGGGAATCGCTCAATTTTTAATACCTTTGGCCCGTTGCCCTTCAGAGTTCCTTTGAGCCAGTTTAAGCCTTGTTTTAGGTGCCAGCGTTGGCTGTTTCCTCCTGGTACCACTTAATGTTACTCCTGGGTTAGAATAAATGTCTTATTTTGAACTTTTTTTTTTTTTGTTCTTTTTATATATTTCTTTTTTGGTTGCTTTATTCTGGGAGTTCCTTAAGCCAATTTTGACTCCTAGCACAAACAATTTGGCATTCCTTTCTTTTTATACAGCACCCAGTGTTACTGTACAAGCAGAAATGATAGAGCAGCACAGCCAGGAATACATATTTCACCCACATATAGTATTTAAATTTTTTCAGCGTGTAATCCACACCTTTTGAAGCATCCTGTTGGGAATTTTGCTGAGGCTGTGAACTTGCAGACATTTCTCCGTGACACGGATTGCACTGGGGCTGGCGAATTTGGGCAGGCTTGGAAGCTTTAAAGGCGTTTCCTATAGCTCCAGCAAATAAGTGATGTGTCTGGAATGCAGACCCGGATTTGAAGTGTGCAGGTTCCGTGGAAGATCTCACTCCCTTTGGCATCATGAGCAAAGGGATGCTGGAAGCGGTTGGCAGCTGATCCATGTCCTGCTGCATCCAGGAAGCAGCAAGGGGATTTCTCTTCCCTGGAGCCCACTCTGCTGTTAGCATCCATCCCAAGCAGGCTTTAGTTTAACTTTTCTAGGCTTTAGCCCCAAGTTTTCCCTTCTCAGCCCCTTGCACACCTTCCCAGGTGGGGTTTGTTGTTGTTTTTGTCCATGGCCGCAGGTAGGAGCAGCAGTGCTGGGTTAGGACGTGGCTTGTGCCACAGGACGCTTTTCCATGTGGATATACACAGCCATGCCTGTCCGGCCACCCACGGTACCCCAAGCCCACCTTTTTGAGCCCACATAAAGGAAGAAGAGGCCTTTCCCCAGGATAAGGGTTTTTCTTTTCTTCCTGCTCTGTGGCCAACAAATAGACCTCCTGGCCTCAACCAGGAATTTCCCATCATCTGGGGAAGGGCACGAGGCTGGGGGAAGAGGTTGGGAGGACAGAGCCCAAGAAGTGGCTTTCCTTCCCACCGCAGTAAAGAGGATTTTGGGATACATCATGCAATGTCACAGTTGGCTTCCCTCTTCCATGGATTTTCTGGCTGTGTGACTCTTTGGCTTAAGTCAATCTGACAGCTTCAGTCTGCTCAGGATCCATCTGCTTTGGAGGAGTTGGGAGCCCAAGGGGACCCCCAAAAAGCAGTGAGGAGAGCTTGATTTAGGAAATGCAGTGAGAAAGGGAACAGGAACACGGTGCTGGGTGTGGATGGGACGGGAGGGTGACATTTATAACCTGTCAGAGAAGCAGCAGAACATCTGGGAGGGCTGCACGCGGTCAGGACTGCTGTTAACTGCTCCAGCACCAGGACCCTGGAATTGCCATGGGCTTTTGCTGGAAGCTGTCCACCAGCCTGGGGAGGGGACTGTGGCTTTGGCATCCCAGCGTAACGTGCGTGGGAGGTGCTCAGCCGCTGGTCTGTGGTCGGAGGAAGCGTTCTGGGATGCTGTGGATGAGGGCTGTGTACACAGAGAGATTAGCCCGCGTATAAACGGAGACTGAGATTATAAATAACGAGGGGCGGGGGTGTGTGTGTGTGTGTAAATTAAAAAAAAACCCAACCCGGTTCTTGAAAAAGACAATGCACACAAAGTCTTTCCTAAATCCATATTTAGCCATGGAAGTGGAGCCAGTTCTTTTCCCAGATGCCAAGCCCGTGGCACCTTCCTCGGCCGTTATTCGCCGCCGGCATCCACGCGTGAAAATCCGCCTTTGATTTTTTTTTTCTTTTTTTTTTCAAGGGTGTCTCGTACCAGGGTGGGAAGGTGCTGTCGCCCATAACATAATTTCAAAGCTGATCTAAGCCACCAAATTCCTAACTGGTAAAGTAGCATTAGACAGAAATCTCCCCCGGCAGACACGTCTCGCTGCAGCGGAGGCATCCCATATCTTTCTGTGCTGGCTTCAGCAGTGTGCGGTCGGCCTTGTTTCCTTCCTGCTTTGCTGGTTGCAGGGATGGCTGAAGGATTATCACCCATAGGCACCCCATTTGCTTTCTGTGGCTGACTTTTCCCCTGGGTTTTTTTGCCACAGTCCTGTAAACTGTAGAGCCAGCATTTTCCAGCCCTGGTGGCCTGGTTTGCTTCAGATGGGTGGCAGCAGATAAGCAGAGCATAAAAGACCTCAGGAACAGTAATCCATAGGGAATGAAGGGAGAAATAGTCCCCAGAATGATGCCCCAGTGGAAAAAAAAAAAAAAAAAAGGCTTTGTCTTCCAGGATTTTCCTTGCAGCTCCTGCACTGTAGGGTTAATTTTGGGAAGAAAGAAGGTGTGAGATGTCCCACTGGCCTTAGCTGGTTTGAGTCTTACATGGGTACAAGGGCATTTCTCCCAGGGGATAATCCTAGTTTTCGTCAGTGAGTTGCAAACCAAGCCCAGTTTGGGCTGAAGACCTAATTAGTCAGCACTGAGAGTGTCTTCAAGTCTTCACCCCACCAGGAGTCCTGGCTTGGGGCACCTGACAAAGCAGGGTCTGTGGCCATCCCAAAAATCTCTTGCCTTGGCACAAAGAGCAGGGAAGAGGAGTCAAGGAGGGCCAAGTGTTGATAGGCTGCAAAGCTGTGCTGCGGACAGAGAGGTACCAAAAGAGTGATGGAGCACCTGTGGACCATGCACCCTTCTACCAACCCCCCCCGCAATGCCCTCACCAGGCAATCCCAGGGTGGAAGGGCAGTGGTGTTAGTGATGGTGTCTGTGTTTGCACTGCCTGGTTCTCTAGGACTTTTTGTCCAAATTAAGTGTGAATCTCATAGGAAAAATACATACTATGCATGCAGCTGGCTTTCCCCCTCCTCGGCGTTGTTTGCTTCTCTGGCTGAGTGCAGCAGCTTTATTAATTTTTCCACATCTCGGCTCTGTTGAAGTGTCAGAATTTCCTGAATTCCTGTGGGAGTTGGAACTTTTTATCCAGTGGTGGTGGACGAGCTGCTTACCCAGGGTTCTAGGGGTTCCCCCTTAGTGAGGCTGGATTTCATCTCTCTTGTAGCCTGGGGATCTTCTGGAGAGCTGGAAAAGAGACTTCACCCCCCCGTAAGCTGACAGGAGTGAGCTTGATGTTTTCCTTAAAAGAAAAAAACCCAGTATATTTTCCCTCTTTCCAGTGGAATTGTCTTTAAAGGGCCATTTTCTAGTTTGGGACTTACCTTCACTGAGAGCTGCAGACAGCACCTCGTGTTAGAAATAGGAGTGATGGTCTCAGCAATTGATTTAATTCAATTCGGTATTATCAAACCAAATTAAAATCGAGGATGGGAGAGCACATGGGAAATTGATCACTAAGGATGGCATTGATCTCTTGGAAAGAGCCCAAGGAAAACTGAGTATGGCTTTTTGGGTGGTGTCTGGCCTTTCTTATTGACTGCCAAAGTTTATAACCTTCCCAAAATGCTGAAATACAACCCGAGCTGCTCTTCTTTAACACCAGGCAGGTTGGTGCATGGCCTGCAACGGTGTTTTTTTGGGTCGTTCTGGTTTCTAATTTATTTTTGTAAATGCCAAGGTGACTGCTGTGTGGTTTCTGTTCCATTCCTTGGGCTACTCTGATCAGATGGGCACACAAATCCCGGCGTTATCCGCTTTGCCGTCGGTGGCTGCCGGCGTCGGCAGCGTGCTGCGTCCCGCCTCTGGGAGAAAGTCTGGGCTGCTTTATTTCTTGAGCCATCTATAATTAGTCACGAGCTGTAGAGCAGCTCAGACCCAAGTGGGCTGTGGCTCGGGACCAGGCTCTTTCACATTTTAATCCAGCCTTGCCCCGGCGTGGCGGCACAGCTTTCCTCCAGCCGCCTGACTCAGCGAGTCCCGGCTTTCGCCCTAAACCCGTAAACCGGCTTTGGGGTGCCTGATCCTGGGTGAAACGCCCCGTGGCAGGGCTGGGAGGGGGTGGTGGTGTCCCAGTAGAGCTCCTCCTGGGGCAGGGGTTGCTGCTTCTCCTTCTCTTGTAATACAGTAAAGAGCAATGGCTTAGACTGGGAAATCCAGGAAAAACTTCTTCTTGGGAAGGCTTGTCAAACGCTGGCACTGTCTGCCCAGGGCAGTGGTGAAGTCACCAGCCCTGGAGGGATTTAAAAGCCCTATGGATGCGGCACTTGGGGACACGGTTTAGTGGTGGCCTTGGCAGTGCTGTGGGGGGGACCGGTTGGACTGGATAATCTTAGAGGGCTTTTCCAGCCTTACTGATTCTGTGATCCCGTGACCTGCACCATCATCATGGACTTTTCAGCTATCACTGAACCTGACTTGTGGGTTCACTCCCTGGCTTGTTCTCTGCCTCGTCACCACCACCACCACCACCTTGCCCGGTGCTCCATACTCTTGACTGAACCTGGCTGTGGTCTTGATCTCCTTGGCTGAGAGTGGTGGGACAATCCCTGGCTGGAGAGGTCCTGCCCTGGTTTGACCTGAACGTCTCCTGTAGGAAGGATCTGCCATACGTGTGTCAGGCAATAGTACTTCCATTCCTCGGGAAGGAGGTGTAAAACAAAACCAGCCAAAAATCTGCTTTGCAGAGGAGATAAACAGCCACTAAAAACCCAAGTGGAGCAGGAAATTTGACGAAGTCTAACAGAGCCAGGTTGGCCGATGCCACGATGAATCCGACAGTACGTGAATGGGAAGGGGATCCAAAGATCCAGGCGGGCTTGGAAGAGCCCCGGACTCTGTCCAAAATACATCTATGTGTACTTCTTATTTTACTTGATGAAAACCATTCCAATCAAAACCCCGATGAGGACTGCAGTAGGTACAAGCTGCCGAAGGCTTTGCTGTAGGAACAGATCCATATGTTCTGCTGGTGCTTTCCAGGCAGCAGTTCAAGAGCGGGCAGTGCCAGGGGAAGGAAATGCACGCGCGCGCGGTGGAGGGAGCTGTGAAAAATTCTGGGACGGGGCTGGGGGGGTGGTGCTGCCCGTGGGATGGAAGCCAAATCCTGGTGATCCTTTTCCTTGCCTGAGGTCTGAGCTGGCCAGCGCTGTGGGGTAGGAGCGCTCAGGCTGATGTAAGGGGGATTTGATGGGAGCTTGGTGTTAATTAGGAGCAGGTCGGTAAGCCAGGACAACATTTCTAGCGATGTTCGCCCTCCCGTTGATCTTCCCTGTGTTTGGGAGGTGGAGCTGTAATGCTTTCCAGCTTCTCCTCCAACGGGATTCCCCTGCTCTAATTCCCAAGCGCTTTGTGGGGCAGAGAGAGGATGGTTTCTTTTTCCTCCTCCTTGTTGCAGCTCTAAGGGTTGGTGAAGTGGCAGATTTCCTCACTGGCGCTATGGGGATGGGGTGTCCTGTTATCCCTTGGGTTCAGGGTTTGGCAGAACTCATCGCTGATGAGAAGGAACAGAGTTTTGCTGCCGTATAAAGACATAACTTGAATTGTAGCCAGGTTTTTGGTTTTTTTTTTGTGGTTGGTTAGTTTTCCCCTTCTTTTTTAGGTTTTTTTTTTTTTTTTTCCATCTGCAGGAGAAATTATGGGTTGTCATAGATGAGCATGGTAATGGAGCCATCCCAGTGTCACGGAGTAATAACAAGACAGGTTTATTTGGGATGATCTTCATCCTCACGTGTGCTCTGCGTCAATCTTTAACGCGCGTATTGTGCGTGTATGTCCGCACGTGCCAATACAAAAACACACCTTATTTTTTTTTTTTCCCCCTGATTTCTTTGCGGAGTCCAGGCTGGCCTGATTCGGACGGACAGCAACGAGTTCTTTATCGAGCCCCTGGAGAGGGGGCAGCAGGAGACGGAGGAGCACGGGAGGGCCCACGTGGTGTATCGCCGGTCGGCCATCCGGCAGGACAGCGCCGCGCCGCGCCACGACCTCCACCCCGAAGGTAGGGGCTGCTGGAATCTGCTCTGTCCCGGCAACTGATCATAAGTGGGGAGAGGATTTCTCCTTCCGTGTGCCCTCTGGCTCGTACGTCTCCCTGGCTTTAGCTGCCGGCTGGGTTGTCAGTGAGAAGAAAGGAGTGAAAATGCTGGGCTTGGAGGCGCTGCGGCCTTGGTTTGATCACCTCCCCGTTGTGAAATGAGGGCGGTGGGGCACTAGATAGTTGCTGCCCAGAGAAGCTGTGGCTGCCCTGTCCCTGGAAGAGTTCAAGGCCAGGTTGGATGGGGCTCGGAGCAAACCTGGTCTAGTAGAAGGTATCCCTGCCCACGGAACTCAAGCTTTAAGGTCCCTTCCAACCCAAACCGTTCTGACTCTATGATGATTCTATGAAATGTGGCATGAAACAGATCATAGAACCATTCAGGTGGGAAAAGACCTTTAAGATCAGAGTCCAACCGTTAACATGCATTTTAGCCCTGGTGCTCCCAATCCGGAGCTGCTTCCCCACCACGGAGCAACCAGTCCGAGTTAAATATCCTGTCTGGAACGAAACATCCTGCCTGTTCTCCCTACTTCGCTCTTGGTTTTGTGGAGTGCCGCCGTGGTGCCGGGTCACCTGAGTGGCTGTTTGTTTTCCTGCCCTCCTTGCCTTGCCCAGAGCCCGGCCTGCAGGTGGGTGACCTCCCCAACTCCCTGGAGCTGCTGACGGAGCGCCTGGGGGACGCGGAGCGCAAGAGGCGGCACGCCAGGAAGGATGACTACAACATCGAGGTCCTGCTGGCCGTGGACGACTCAGTCGTGCGCTTCCATGGCAAGGAGCACGTCCAGAACTACGTCCTCACGCTCATGAACATAGTAAGGCTCGGCTTTTGCGGGGTGGGGGGGGATGTGACTCCCACCCTTCCCTTGGCTTAGCGCTCTTCTGATGCTGCAAATCTGTCACCCTGGGAAAAAAGGCGTTTGGGAGGGGAGGGAGCGCTGCAGGAAGGGCTGTGCCTTCTCTGGCATTTAACAGCTCTGGGAATTGGAGGGATGGAAAGCAGAGTCCTTTGGTGTTTACCTTCATCGTGCTCTCCTGGTCAACGGCAGGGTCTGATGTGTTGGTGCTGTCGCTCTCTGTCGTGCAAGCCCAAGAGCGTTTTCTCTTTCTCCTGGCTGAGACCGTCTCCTCCTCAGCGCCAAGAGCTCAGCAAATGCTAGAAGGCAGAATGGTTGTTACCTCTATTTAGTTAGAATTTATGGTATTTTATTATTTATTCTGTAATGATGATGTTGGTGATTTATTTGGAGTAATATTTGCTGGCGGAGGAAATGTTTTTGTAGCTTTTCAGAAGCTTTTTCCTGCTCCTTGGAAAATCTGTGCACCCTGAGGGTTAGTTAGATGTGTTTGAAAAGGAGTTTAGAGCAGTTTTGCGTTACTCTCCTCACTTGGAGGAACAGGGAATCCTGTGCTGGTTCCCTGCAACCCTTTTCTTTCCTTTTTGAGATGGAAATATCCATATTCCCTGAGTCCTGAGAGATGTGGAGGGATCAATATTTATTCAGGTATTCACCTTACAGTAGGCTTGCTCTGCCAGCACCTGAATGTCAGCAAAGAGGGTCCATGTTCAAGGATCTCTTTCTCTCTCCCAGTTTTGTTTTGTTTTCCATGCTTTATCCTCACCTCCATTTATTTATTTTTCTTTAAGTATACTCTTTTACATGGTGATGGAAAATGTTGAAAAGTCTCAGCCAGTTCAGAAGTTATGAAGGTGCTTTTGGTTTTTGGGTGGTTGGTTGTTGGTTTGGGCATCATTTCTGCTGTATTTTCGGTAACGAAGGGGAAATTATCATCATAGGGAGTAAGGATTTGTGGGATTCAAGGGTGATGGAGTGAAGGATGAGTAATGTGGCTGCTCCCAAACAGAGAAAATGTTGGCTTTAAGAAGCAAATGCCTTCGTTGCAGTGTTTTATTCTCCAGCACGTTGTCCCGCTGCCCACGGTTGTATGCTCTCAGCATCACTCAAATTCCCTCTCTGAACATTTCTCGCCTTGGTCTGCTAAATCCTCCTGCAAGGGGGAAGCCACAGGGATCCCTGCTCTGACCTCGGGCTCTTCCCATGTTTTGGGGTCAGAGATGATGTCATTTTTCCTTTCCCATCTCGGGGTGGGGGTGGGTGGTGGGAGGGACGGTTTGAGCGCCCGGGGATTGCCAGCTCTAATCAAAAGGTTGGTTTTCAGGCACATTTCATGGTTCCTTCCCTGCAGGCAGGACTTTTTCAGGGAGTGAATGCAGGGGATGCTGTGCTGCAAGGAGGGAGGATGCTGCCTATTCAGTTAGAGGCGACGCTGGAGACTTTAATGAATTAAATAAAGGGGGGGAAAAAGCAGCATCAGTAAAAGGGGAGGAGGGGAAAAACCCCAAGGGATAATACATGCAACAAATACTTCCCCCAAGCATTATTTCCTTCTGTATATTCTTCCCCCACCCCCTTCCCCTTTTTCTTTCTGGTTTTTAGTGCGTTTTCTTCCCAGCTTTGCCGTGACCTCTGTGCGCCTCCTCTTCCCTTGGCGCCGCCTCGTTTCCTTACCGGCTCAGATTC
The DNA here is from genome assembly GCA_035584735.1 of Pseudotriccus pelzelni. Taxonomy (NCBI): domain Eukaryota; kingdom Metazoa; phylum Chordata; class Aves; order Passeriformes; family Tyrannidae; genus Pseudotriccus; species Pseudotriccus pelzelni. The sequence continues at coordinate 2,516,761 of JAWMRA010000162.1, read as the reverse complement.
CTTAAAATACCCGATTCAGCAGAAAAAAAAGAGTGTCCTGCTTTCTGGCCTGGATGATAGAGGGAGGGAGAGAGGAGGGTGGCGGGGAGGAGCGTGCTGGGACCACACAGCTGAACACTAATGCCATTAGCTGCAGGCAAGGGGAAGGAGAAGGGGCTTGGCCAGCCCTCTAACGAGGAAAGGACTTAACGAGCTGGGCTGGAATAAGTCGGGGAGATGCTGGGAAAATTTTCCTGTCTAGGAGTTTTCCTATCAACATATATCCCAGGGAAAGGGGGCAGTGAGGCTTGGAAGCTGATAATAAACTTTCCTGACTTTTTCTGGGATCTCTGTTGGGTGCCAGGGGGGTGGCGGGACATGTACCCTTCCCAGTGTTGCTGTAGGTGGGGTCCTGGGGCTCTTCCCAAGGCACAAACCCCTTTTTTAGGAACTCGGTGTCAGCTGAAGCTCAGTGATAACTGATTTGTCACGGAGAGCTCTTCTTTTTTCTTCTTTTTTTTTTAACAAAAACCTCCCACAACCCTTACTGCACCGCCAGAAACGTGGATGCTTTTCATTCAAGGGCGCTGCGTCCATCCCAGGAAGCTGACAAGAGGATGACTGCTCCTTTTGTGCACCTAAGAGCTTTCCTGCAGGCAGGCTGCCTTCCCTGCGAGCTCCCAGCCTGCCCTTCCCTTCTTGGCAAGGCTGGGATGCCACACAGGAACTTGGGGTCGCGTTGGAGGGAGTGGGAAATGCATCCTTTGCCTTGGCTTGCCGAGCATGTCTCGGTGCTCCAAGCTGAGCCTCGCGGTGTCCGCCCGACCAAGATTGTCCCCCTCCCTCTCACAGGGCTCTTGGGATGAATATTTGGTGATGTGGTGGCTTGGAGAAGCCATTCCCATCTCCTACTTGCTGCCTGTGGCTGGGATTGGGGTGTTAAGGAAGGAAAATTAGCATCCCCCAGCCACAGTGAGTGCTGGGAGCGAGAGCTGGGAATCAGGAGGGGATCCAGCACCGCTTAACGGGTAGAGGAGAGGAGACACTTTGTGTCCAGTTCTGCTTTTCAGCCTCTGGTCATTCAGTTGGGCTCCTCGGTTTTCTCCTCTGGACTTGCCACCACCCGCCCCTGATCCGGTCAAGCCTGGGGATGGCCCTGCTCCGATGAGAGAAGCCAAGCTGTGGGCTGTGTTAAGCCTGGCCCTGGTCTCAACTGGGTTTTTGTTGGATGTTGCCCATGATTTAGTTAAGGATGCAAAGGTACTCGGTGTTTTCCCATTGTTTCGGGTTACTAGGGAAACCCCCTGAGTCAGAGCCCTCTCCAGGCTGGGACTTGCCTGGCTCCAGCTGAAATTATTGTTCCTAAGGGCTGAGCAATAAAGAGTGCTACTGACACCCCACGTAGGAGAGGGTTTGGGGAAAAAAAAATTAAACCTTTAGCTTTAATTTTAACCTGGGCTTGTCTGAAAAGCCAAGCTGGAGCATGGATTGCTTAAGGCATGAGCTTGCTGCTGTTTCAGAAAGCCAGCCTAAAATAATGGGAAAATTCTAGTACTTCTGGTGTATGGGGTTTTTTTGGGAGGGAGGGGTTCATGAGTCCCCTCCTTGCTAACTGATAATAACAAAAATACCTCTGAATTCTCTTGTGTGTCCGTGCACTTTTCCCCACCTTCTCTATAGGCTTATGTGCTTGTTGCTATGTTTGTGGGACAACATATCTTGGTGAGAGAGCTCTGATAAAATCTAGAGTCGTGCCCTGCAGAGCAAACCTCCCCATGCAAGCCCAAAAATGTGGTCAGGGGGACTTTTCTCTCCATTCCTAATCCCTCAGGCCCCAGAAAAGAGGCTCAGGGTGAATCCACCAGCCTGAAAACTGAGCGAGGGAATAAAAGAAAGGAGTTTAAAGATGACTTGGCTGTTCCGAGTAAGCGATCCGGGGTTTTGAAATGTCAGCTATTCTGCTGGTTTGGCAAATTCTTCTCGTGTCTCTCCCTTTGTTTTCCTTCCCTGAAGAACAGCGAGGTCTAGATCTCGTTGCCAGTGCGGTTTGCTGTCGGGATCTCACGTCTGGGGCTGCAGACTCGGCGCTGGCAGGAGGCTTGCAGGGATTTAGGTAGGCAGCATTCCCTGCTCCCGGCACCAGCCAGGGTCTGAGGGGGGTCCCACGCACAGAGTGAGCTCTCTGAGGGTTTTGGAGAGGATACACAGGGTTTTAATGTTCCTTTCGCTGTCAAATATTTAGTATCGTCCCCTTGGTGCGGCAGCGATGGGGGAGGTCCTGTGGGCTGGTTTACCCTTAATTTACAGTGAGCCTGAAGGGCTGGGCTGTTTATAGGTGGAAAAATTACCTTTTAAATGAAATAGGAGAGCCTTTCCTGCCAGGTGACAGTGTGAAACAGACTGGGCATGTAACTACATGGGCAAGAGGGATAAGAAGATCTTTATCCCATGTCTTCAGGGATGTGGGTCCCTTTCCCAGAACCCTTTGCTGTGCAGGTTTTTTTTTTGGGGGGAAGGGGTTTCTCTGAAGACACTGACTTGCCTAATGGCATCTGCAGAGGGCAGGGGGAGCTGTGCCAAGCCTGCAAACTGCTCTCTGGGCCAGTTTCCATCCCCTCTGCTGGCCTGAACCACCTCCAGGGTGGGCTGATGGGGAGAGAGGAGGTGATGCCCTGTTCTCCTTCTTGAGGCGCTAGAGCACTTGAGGGGTTGCTGGCCCTGCTGATTCCCCCTTCCCCAGCAGCCCCAAAACCTGGGGACTGTTGGGTCACAGTCCCCCCAGCAGTGAGCACCAAGCCTTTTGGATATGATTTTTCCCCCCCCCAATCAATTATTTATATCTGGCTGTTAAGGGAAGTCCATAGCCTTGGGCAGTCTGGTTCCACATGTGCTTTCTGAATTAACCCTAAAGGTCGCTGCTGAGCTGGTGTCAGTTAGGAACAGAGCCCTTCCTAAAACCCTAGATTAAACAGGGGCTGTGATTTAGGGTTAACCCTTCGGTTCAGAGGCTGAAGGGGAGTATCTGCAAGCCGGAAGAGAGCGGGATTTAGCACTGCTTCGTAAGGAAGATTTAGGGATTGAATCCCATCTTGGAATAATACAGCTTCTTGCTCTTAGTCCTTTAATGAATGAGCTTCCCTGGGCAACCTGTGCCAGGGCCTCCCCACCCTTATAGCCAAGAATTTCTTCCTAATATCCCATCTAAACCTGCCTTCTGTCACTTTGAAGCTCTAGCTCCTGGCAGGTGCTGGTGGTGAAGGAAAACATGTAAAGGTTTGGGAAACTGAAGGAAGTGGTTTTGTTTCCCCCTCCTTGTTCCCTGAACCATCCCCCAGGTCCAGCTCTCGGTCTCTCCAAGCATAGTTTTCATTTCTCTCTCTCTTCCCCCCTTTCCCACCCTTTTTTACTGACTCCCACAGGACACACATTAAGGCTGGAATATTTTTGTAACAGGTCAAACGCCTGATGTGGGACTTCTCAGATGCAATGAGGTTTTCTCTGGGATGCCAGAGCCCAAAACCTGGGGCTGAGCCTCACATCCCTGGGGATTTGAAGCTCCTTGCTGGAACGGATCCTTCATGCTTTGGTGGGACTGTAGGTCTGAGTAATGTTTGCAGCTGCAACGCTGCACAGCCTTCCTCCCATCTGTGCACATCCCCGAAAAACAGAGTTAGGAGCAGGAGGGATCCACCATATGCTCGTTATTTTTACAAAATGCCTTTGAAAGGTGCGGGAGCATCCCAACCATGAGAAGCAGGGGTGACCAGCTTTATCTTTCCACACTGATAAATAAATGACCCTGCGGCTCTCGCAGCCTGTGCATCGAAAGGAGGATCAGTTAATGGGGGTGGACTGACAGTTTATTGATTGTTTTTACTTTTTTTTAATCAATTTTGCCGCATTCAAGGCCCAGGATCTGCATTATCTCTCTGCATAGCTTGGAGCCACCTCCCAGGAGTGTTAGTTATCATGGGAAAACATTAATGATGGAGGTTTGCGTTTAAAAATGGCCTGAGTGGGTGTTTCAAACAGATACACCGGCTGTAAACTGGGGGGCTTGTAAAACACATTGGGAAATGGCTGACTTGGATTTGGGCAGTAGTAAAAGGTTAGTTGTCACCCATCCCTTGATGTCAGCTTAAAAAACCACAAAGGAGTGGGGAAAATAAATCATAAACCTGAGTTTATAATCTTCCTTGAGTCTGGAAAGCTATGATTGAGCTGAGGCAAATTATTTCCCTCTTGAGCAAAGGTGAAAAAGTATATTTTCATTTAAATGTGAATTCCAGTCAATATTAAAAATGGTTTTAATTTGGTTTCCTCGACTTCTGCAGTGAACCTCCATTTGTGGAACTGTTCATTTTGGAGCCTTTTTTGGGGAAAAAGGGAGTCCCATTCTCAAAAATGGATGTTTTTTTTTCCCCCCAGCTGCATTTTCACACGTGTTTTGCGAGTGGGTGAAGGTGGTGCAGGATCTCACGTGGGTTTGTGGCTGCCCACTCTGTGCCCCTCTCAGTGGCTGTCTTGGCCACTTGGCTCTCAGAGGCCTTTCCCACGTGGATTCTGCTTCCCTCGGTAGCACGTAGGAGCAGAATTTGTTTATTCATCCTGGAAACGCGGAAGGAAAAGGTTATAGCTCGTTATTTCCTTCGCAAAGTCATTTTTATAGCCCGGGGTGGTAGAAATCTCATTGACTCACAAGCCCTCCCTGTTCTTCCCATTGTGTTGTCTTCTCCCGGGGTTTCTGAAGCGGTAGGTCGAGTTTGACTCACCGGTGCGACTGAGTAATGCCCTTGCTTTGATCCAGTCCTTTGCCTCTCCTCAAAAAGGCATTTTTCCTTGCCACCGTGCAAGGATGCTGGAGGCTGAAGCGTTTCCATCCCTCTGAGGAATTCGTATTCCAAAAGGGCAACGGCTCATTGCGAGATGCGGCGGAGGAATCTCACCCCTCTCTTGATGGGGGTGCGTGATGTCATTGACCATCTGAGCCCCCCCATCTGTGAAAAACTGCCTTATTCCAGCTTGGCTTTTTGACTTTCACAGGGGGGAAAAAAGACCGCGCTGGGGGTGGGGGGAGGGAGGTGAGATCTTTGCAACTGACCTTGGAAAGTGGGGTCAGGTGCTGAAAGTGGGAGTGCAGAGGACAAGGAGGGGTTTGAGGGGTTTGGGGGGCTGATCTTAATTTCCTCCCCGTTGTATTTCCCTCCTTTCTTCAGGTGGATGAAATTTATCACGACGAGTCCCTGGGCGTTCACATCAACATCGTGCTGGTCAGGATGATCATGGTGGGGTACCGGCAGGTAAACACGGCGCTCGGGCATGCCGGGCAGGACCCGCTGTAACATTTAGCATTTAGATAAGCCCTGGCTTGGTAAAATATGGCTGTTCAGGTCAGCTGCCGAAGCCCAAATGACACCTGTGCTGAGCAGGGATGAATTTGAACCCTCCTTGGCCTGGATTTTGGAGTCTGAAGGTCTGGAGAGTCCCATGGCCAAGGGGAGGTCCTTGGGGAGCTGTTGGGTGGCTGCGATCTGTCGTTATCTGCTTGTTCTGGGATGTGGGAAAAACCATGAGAGGTTTCCTCAGGAGCTCAGGGATAGATGATGAGAAAAAGGCAGCTTTCCAAATTGGTAGGAGGAGGATATTAGTGAGGAGAAGCTGAGACCGGGATCTCCTGTGTCCCAGCCTTGACTCTGCTCCCTAGAAGGCTTTGCTGGTTGTGCAGCTCTCAAGTGGCTTGGGCGTGGACAGAAAAAGCATGGGAAGGTTTCCTGGGAAGGTTTCTCAGGTTGGATTTATTTTTTAAGGCTTGTTCAAGCACGGCAGCCAGAAGATTTTCTTTACAACAGTGTGATTTTCCTATTTTTGGGGCAAGCCCCTATCCCACACGGAGTGTTCTACAGGGGTGTTAATGATTCAGCATGGTGACGTGTCTCTGTGTGTGATCCACAAATGAGACCCTTTAGGTCTTGGAAAAACCCCTCCTTGTTATAGAAATATGCTCAGCTGGCAGAAATCCAACAGATCTGGGGCTGGTTCTGAGGAACAGGGATGAGGGTGGAGGGTGGCTCATTTCTGGAGGTTTCTATGGGACACGGACCATCATCTCCACCTGAGAAAGCCAATGATTTGTCTGGCTCCCTCCCAGCGGTGTTTGTGCTCTGTGCTCGGGGATGATTTGTGGAGGGGAAGGGATCTGGAGCAGTGGTGTTACGGCCAATAACCAGAGGGATGAGACCTGCCGGGCTCCCTTTAGGATGATTTATCCTCCCGAAAGCCGATGCTGGAGGCAGCTGCTCTGTCCAGTTGTGCCGCGGTTCAGGGAATGACGCAGGAAAACGATGAGCAGATGTTTGAATCCAGGCGAGCTCCCAGCTCACCACTGTTCAGACCTGAGTCGTTCTGCAAGCTTCTTGTCTCCCACCTGGAACTTCACGGGACAAAACGTTCCGTGGCTTCCAACCAAGGGCCGGGGCGGTGCGGGGGTAGAAGGGCAGTGTTTCTTTCCTTTGCTTCCCACCGCTGAGTTTTTCGTTCTTTTCCCAGTCGGTCAGCCTGATAGAGCGAGGGAACCCGTCGCGGAGCCTGGAGCAGGTGTGTCGCTGGGCCCACTCGCAGCAGCGCTCGGACCCGGAGCACGCCGAGCACCACGACCACGCCGTCTTCCTCACCAGGCAAGATTTTGGTCCCGCAGGTATGCAAGGTACTGTACTTATCTCGATCAGGTATGTGCAGTTTGCTGGGGGAAAGCCAGCCAGGGGAGAGAGGATTTCTTGCAGAAACACAGTCTTGGCCAGCAAGGTCCAGAAAAAGGTTATAAAAATCGGTATATATATATATTTTTTTTTTTTTTTTTACTCCCCCCGCCATGTGAAGTAGAAGAAAGATAGAACCAATCCAGAGCAGCAACCTGAATGGATGAAGTAATAGCTTTATTAATTCTGCTCTTCTTTAATTTCGTGTACCAGTCCTCCTGCTGTCCCAAAATGCCATAAAAGAAAGATAAAAAAGATAAAATATCACAGGAAGCTTCGTTGGGACAGTCAGTCCTTTCTGTCCTCTGGAGGACCTTTGAAACCTGGTTTTATGTGGATTTGTTTCTTGGACGTGGGAGCTCGGAATGAACCCTGGGCCAGAGAGGAGGTTTTACTGCAGGGGTCTCTCACCCTCTTGGTGCAGAGGCTGTGCTGATGCGCTCTGGGAAGTTCAAGACCTTGGCAAAAAAAGTTGCAGGAAAAGCTCCTGGTGTTCCTTGGCTCCGTTAGGAAAGCAGGTGCTTCGGTGTCATCGTGAGAGGTGACTTCTCCCAGTTCTGAGCCCGCTGCCTCCAAATTGGCACCGAAGAGCAGAGCTGGGGTTGTGCCAACAGCCTCCTCACTGAGCTGCTGACCTGCCCTGGGCTTCCTGTCTGGGGTCGTGTGGCAGCGTGGGCAAAATACCAGGTTTTGTTTCATTTTTCTAGACCCTTCCTGGCAAAGCGACTGTGTCCAAAGGGTGAGAGGACCTTTTTTGGCATGTCAGCAGAAGGGAGAGAAGGCTCCCTCGGCTCCCCCTTGGTGGGGAGGAGTCGTGAGAACAGTGGAGTAGCCCTGCTCTAGGAGTGCTCCTTCCAGCTCCTTCCCCTTTTCCCTGCCTGGAAAGGATCTGGCTTCCTGCTTGTCGCACGTCCCTGGGCTGGACGTTTGGCTTTCTGCAGAAGTCCCCGTGGCTGCCGTGGCCTCTCCTGGCTGTGTTGCATGGCACAAGGTGCTGCTCATCCACTGGGAGCTGCCCTCTGGTTGGGCTCCTGAAGCCGTAACATTTGGCTTATTCTTGCCTCTTTTCCTCAAAACAAAGTCCTTTTGGATGCCTCTCACCCCTGCTGAGCTCGCGGCCGTGTGGAATGAAGGACCAGACCGTGGCACCCTCCTGTACTTGCTTGTAAAGCTAGAAGAGGAAGGGCCAGCTGAGCCTTGTTGCCCTCGTGTGTGGGTTGCAAATAAACTCCTGCCCTTCAGAGACAAAGGCAGTGGATAGACGGGTTGTAAGTTATTAATTACTGCTGCAGAAGTCTTGTCAACACCCGAAGGGTTTGTGTGTCCCAGCGTGTGGCACGGAGGGATTTCTGGCCCAGGCTGTGCATTTATTGCCCTGTCATCCCCTACGGTTGGCTCGTCACCTTAGAGCAGGCTGGTGGTCCATGCGGAAGGTCAGGGAAGCTGAAAAAGGGTAGGAAGTGTCCATAAAGAAGAATTAAGTGCATGTGGAAGAAGAAGGAGACTGGCTGGTGTCTTGCTGTGCTGGTGAGGAGAGATGATTGTTGGAATTAGATGATCTTTAAGGTCCCTTTCAACCCAAACTATTCCATAATTCTGTGACATGCTGCTTCTCCTGAGTGTGTATGTCTGGGAAGCGTTTGCAGGCTATTCCAGTCTTTACCAATTAAATATTTTCCAGGTAGTTACTTTTCACCACTGTTGCCCTGTAGAGTACCCTCTTCCAGTTCTTACTGGGGTCTTCATTATGAAAGACCATTATCTGCATTTCTGAGCATTCACCCTTTCATATTTCTGTCCAGAGCCTCTTTGGTTAGGAATTTATCCCATTTTCATCCTAGACAGAATATATTTGCTCTTCCCTTATACAGAAAACTTGCCACATCTTTACTCTTTCTTGTTGAAGGTTTCATTGGCCGGTGGCGGGGGGGGAGGGAATATTTTAAAATGATTTATCCAGGATTTGATTTACTACTGTGTGGTTAAACCCAATTATGGATGTGCCTTGGTGTGGAGCCAGTACCCCACAAGGATGGTGAGCTCTGTGGATCCCGTGGTTTGGCCGGGGTGGGTGCAGGAGGATGGGTGTGCGTTCACCCCCAGCTCATCACCACCCCTGTCCTGCTGCAGCTCAGCTCCTCCGTCTTGGCTCACAGGGCTCTCTTCTTGCAGCATCCCTGTCCCCAGGGCACAGTTACCCAGCATGGTCCTGCCCTGCTTTTGCCTCTTGGACCGATAAGTCCTTCCTTCGCTAACCCCCTTGATGCCAAAAAGGGTCGGTCTTAAAAAAACCCCAACATATATTTATATCGAAAATATTCGGAAAGTAGATTCTGGAACGTGCCAACGAGTTGATTGAATGGGGCAGAAGTAACGGGAGGGGTAAAAAAAAAAAAAGGAAAATGACCAAACTGGATGCGATGTGATGCTGACTGGGCGGGGGAAGGTTTCCCTGCCCCACAGCTGCCCCACTGCACTGCACTTGATCGAGGGCTGGGGGCCGGGGTGGTGCGTGGTCCTGGGGGCACACGGGGAGCACACATCACAGGGGAGCAGGGCTGTGGTTCTGGATGGGCTCTCTGGGGAACACCTCCTGCCTTCCGTTCTCTCCCTGCCTCTCTTCTGTATTTATTCTAAATGAAGAACAACGCGGGGGGTGCCGTTGTTGGGCTGGGAGGCGCTGGTCACCCACGCCCATAAAGCACGCACGGGGTGCCCTCCTGCCTGCCCAGGGGTGTTGGCACGAGGGCAGAGAGGTGCCTGTGAGCAACCTCAGCTGGCTTTTGGCACGGGGGGCCACCACACTGGTGAGCAAGTCCTTGGCCTGCCCTCCGAGCCACTTGGGCACCTCCTCCTCTTCAGCGCCTTCCTCTTCGTTACCTCCTCCTGCCTCAGTGAAGCCGGGTTGTGTTTTTGTTGCCCTTTTCTTTCCTTTTTTTTTTTTTTTTTCCTCCTTAATCTGTCATTTTCCCCCCTCCTCTCTCAAAGGTTTTCTCTCTTCCCTCTCCTCCTGTCTCCTTCCCTTCTCTCTTTGCCCCAGGCTACGCTCCGGTGACGGGGATGTGCCACCCTCTCCGCAGCTGCACCCTCAACCACGAGGACGGATTCTCCTCGGCGTTCGTGGTGGCCCACGAGACCGGGCACGTGTAAGTCTCGGGGGCAGAGTGGGCCGTGCCCCTTCGGCGGCAGGACAGGCGTGGTGGCAGCCCCTCGCTTTGCACGGCGCGCTTTCTGCCGCCGCAGAAATCCCTCTTCCCACCAGGTTAGGCATGGAGCACGACGGGCAGGGCAACCGCTGTGCCGACGAGACCAGCATGGGGAGCATCATGGCCCCGCTGGTCCAGGCCGCCTTCCACCGCTACCACTGGTCCCGCTGCAGCAAACAGGAGCTCAACCGCTACATCCAGTGAGTCACTCCGGACTGGGAGAGGAGCTTCTCCCTTCAGCTGGCACGGCTGGTGGTGTTTTGTAGCCAAAGGTGCTCTGAGGGCTGGAGCACCTCTGCTGCGGGGGCAGGCTGGGAGAGCTGGGGGTGTTCACCTGGAGAAGAGAGAAGGTTCCAGGGAAGACCTGTGAGCCGCTTCAGGTGCCTAAAGGGGCTTCAGGAGAGCGGGAGAGGGACCCTGGACAAGGGATGGAGGGACAGGACAAAGGGGAATGGCTTCCCACTGATACAGGGCAGGGTCAGATTAGAGATTAGGAAGAAATCCTTCCCTGTGAGGGTGGTGAGGCCCTGCACAGGTTGCCCAGAGAAGCTGTGGCTGTCCCATCCCTGGAAGTGTCCAAGGCCAGGTTGGATGGGGCTTTGAGCAACCTGGGATAGCAGAATGTGTCCCTGCCCATGGCAGAGGGGTGGAATGACATGATCTTCAAGGTCCCTTCCAACCCAAACCCTTCTAGGACCCAATGATGTAACTCAGGCGTATCAAAACCTGAGTCTGGAGAGAGGCCCGGAGCTGAGGGATGGGGGTGACAGAGGGAAATGCTCTATGCCTGACTCTGCCCTGTGTCTCTGCAGCTCCTACGACTGCCTCCTGGACGACCCCTTTGAGCACCAGTGGCCCACCTTACCCGAGCTGCCGGGCATCAACTACTCCATGGACGAGCAGTGCCGCTTCGACTTCGGCGTGGGCTACAAGACGTGCACGGCGGTGAGTACGGGTTGTAGGGCCGTGCCGGGCCCCCTCCCCGAGACCCCCAGCCGGGCTGGGTGCCACGAGCCTGCCGGGAGTCGCCGCTGCCGTCCCAGCCCAGCCCCTCTGTGCTCCCCAGTTCCGCACCTTCGACCCCTGCAAGCAGCTGTGGTGCAGCCACCCGGACAACCCCTACTTCTGCAAGACCAAGAAGGGGCCGCCCTTGGATGGGACCGAGTGCTCTCCGGGCAAGGTAGGGGCTGGTCCTGCTTCCTTTGGGAGGGATGTGCCCGAGGGCACGGTGAAGAGCGCCGTCCTCCTGCGCTGCACCGTTCCTGTAGTCCTGCGGGTGTGGGAGAGCTCTTCACTGAGCACTTTGGAAGAGGCAGGTGCGGAGCTCACCCCTCCTTCTCCTGCCTTCTAGTGGTGCTTCAAGGGCCACTGCATCTGGAAGACATCGGAGCAGCCTTACAGCCAGGATGGCAGCTGGAGCTCCTGGTCCAAGTTCGGCTCGTGCTCCAGGACCTGTGGGGGAGGTGTGCGATCCCGCAGCCGGAGCTGCGACAACCCGCCGTACGTCTGGAGCTCTCCTCCCTCCCTTTCAGCAGGGGTGAAACTGGAAGCGGCCAAGAGCCAGAGGTTCCTGGCTCTTCCCTGTGTTGGCAGGGATGGGGACATCTGCTCCCGTGCGAGCTGTGCCGTGTTGAGTTTGAACGCCCTCCCCTCTCCGGCGCTCTTGTAACCCACTGGATTTATTTTCCAGCCCGGCGTATGGTGGGCGCCACTGCCCGGGAGCCACCTACGAGTACCAGGTGTGCAATGCCGAGGAGTGCCCGGGGCCCTACCAGGATTTCCGTGCCCAGCAGTGCTCCAAGCGCAACTCCTACTACACCCACCAGAACAGCAAACATTCCTGGCTGCCCTACGAGCACCACGATGGTGAGTGGCGGCGGGTCCTGGCAAAGGAGCTGTAGCCAGACTGCCTCCCCTCCCAGAGGAGGCTGTGGCCGTCACCATGGGATGGAGGCTGTGCCAGCTGCCCTGATGGTGGGTGGTGGGAAGAGGCTGAGCTGGAGACTATTGTGCAATAAGGCAGGTCTTTAAAATTGTAGAATCCTAGAGTGGTTTGGGTTAGAAGGGAGCTTGAAGATCGCCTTGTTCCACTCCCTGCCATGGACAGGAACAGCTATCCCAGGTTGCTCAAAGCCCTGTCCAACCTGGCCTTGGACACTTCCAGGGATGGGGCAGCCACAGCTTCTCTGGGCAACCTGTGCCGGGGCCTCCCTGCCCTCACAGGGAAGAATTTCTTCCCAATTTCCCATCTAACCCTGCCCTCTGTCAGTTTGAAACCATTTCCCCTTGTGCTATCCTTCCAGGCCCTTCTCCTTTGTCCCAAATCCCTCTCCAGCTCTCTCGGAGCCTCTGTCGGTATTGGGAGGAGCTGTAAGGTCTCCCTGGAGCATTCTTTTCTCCGGGCTGAACATCCCCAGCTCTCCCAGCCTGTCTCCATGGCAGAGCTGCCTGTTTGCTCCTGGAGCTGCCGTGGGGAGTGTCTGCTCCAGGCTGGGCCAGGAGCCAGGGCCATCTTGTGTTGCACTGTCATGTAGTGTGTCTCGTTCTTCTCCTAATTTCCTGAGTGTGCTGGGCAAAAATGCAGGTTTTTGATTAGCAAACGGACGTGGGAGATCAGGCACGTGAATGACCTGGGCTTTGGAAATCTGGCTGTGCTCAAGAGTATGAGCTGAGATGGTTTTCATTCTTCACTTGCCCTAATGTATTTCCACAACCCCCCTTTTTTTTTCCCTTTTCCTGTTTGTTTTGCCACAGATGCTCAGAAGTGTGAGCTGATCTGCCAGTCTGAGGGCACGGGGGACGTGGTGTTCATGAACCAGGTCGTTCACGACGGGACTCGGTGCAGCTACCGAGACCCCTACAGCGTCTGCGTCCGGGGCGAGTGCGTGGTGAGGAGCTGCTGTGGGATTCTCCCTGCCCTTCCACCTCTCCAGGCCTGAGCTTGTGCATCTCCTTGATCCACAGCCCCTTGGGGACACAGGTTTTAGCCCTGTGTGCAGCCAAGTGGGCAGCGGGGTGACGGGCTGAGCTGCAGGGATGTAACCCTGGGCTTGTCTTCTTTTCTCCATGGGTGACAGCACGTGGGCTGTGACAAGGAGGTTGGCTCCCTGAAGCAGGATGACAAATGTGGGGTCTGTGGGGGGGACAATTCCCACTGCCGGACCGTGAAGGGCACGCTGGCCAAGACCCCCAAGCAGCCAGGTGAGACTTTGGGAGCAGGTTCGGTCAGGCCCGGCTGGATCCACATGTGTGTCCAGCTGGAGCCAACATGCTCTTTCTCTCCCTCCATCTTTCCTCCCTCCGTTTCAGCAGGTGTTTTGAAGATGTTTGAGATTCCAGCTGGAGCCAGGCACCTTCAGATAGAAGAGGTGGAGCCGGCATCCCACAGCATCAGTGAGTACGCCGTAGTCCACTTCTGCCTTTGCCCTTTCTCTGCCCTGTTCTGATAATTCCCACCAAAAAGGGTCTTGTTTGGATCATCCAGTCCTCCAAAGGCAGTGGATCAAAGGGAATGATGTTGAAGTACCTCCTTTCTCCTCCAGCTGTTAAGAACCAAGCCACAGGTGACTTCATTCTGAATGCCAAGGGCAAAGAAGCCAAAAGCCAAGTGTTCATTGAGATGGGCTTGGAGTGGGAATACACCGTTGAACATGGCAAAGAGAGCCTGAAAACCAGTGGTCCCCTGCATGAGGCCATCAGCGTTTTGGTAAGGCTGACTGGGCGCTCTCTTGGGGGATTGGGGGTGACTGTCACAGAGAGGGCAAGTGGTCTGAAGCGGGAAGGGGAGAAAGGACTTTGGTAAAGAAGAGGTGGAGGGCATGTCATTAAATCCAGAGGGTGAGCCAGGCAAAAGTGAGGGGTGATGGGCTGCGTGCAAGAACGGCATAAAGAGGTGTTGCTCGGACCCTTGACTTTGAGTCCAGCTGCATTTGGCTCTGTGCAGCGACTGCTTATGGTTCCATGTCCCATTTTAGTTATGCTGGCGTTTGGGGGAGTTAGGGATTGGGTTCCCTGGGCACCCAGGGAAGGGCAGGTTTTTCACTCCCATCCACCCCTGTGTCCCCCCGTGGTTTTGGGCATAGGTCACTATACCACGTGGTCATTGATAACTTATTTTATTCTTTGGTGGCCTCCTCTTCCCTTCCCTCTCCCCCTCTGTGCCTGCAGGTCATTCCTCAGGAGGAGGAGGCGAGGAGTAGCCTGATGTATAAGTACATCATCCACGAGGACCTGCTGCCCATGATCGGGAACAACAATGTCCTGCTTGAGGAGATGGATTCCTATGAGTGGGCCCTCAAGAGCTGGTCCCAGTGCTCCAAGGCGTGTGGAGGAGGTAGCTTTCCCTTCGTAGCAGCCTGCAGTGTGTGCCTGGGGGGGATGCTTGGGCGTGTTAGAGGGTGTGGGAGCCCTTGGGGGAGTCTCTGGCTCGGAAAAATTATTGCAGAGCAGTTTAGGTGAGCGTTTTAGCCAGATTTCTTGCAGAAGCAGGCTTACATGGTCATGTGTGCATAACCTGTGTCTGTCTGTCCGTGGGCCTGCTATGATTTTTTTAATTCCTCGGCTGTTTTTAACTGAATTTGAGCCAAGGAATAGTGATCTTGCAGATGATTGGCCCCTCAAGACTGCACAGACATAGGTGTGGACACACCAGGAAGTGCTGAGAGGGACAGCAGGTAGCACACAGGAGCTCCTGGCAGGATTATTGCTGGGTTTTTCCCTCTGGGATGTGTACCCATACACTGGTGTTTTGGGGTTTGCTGATGAAAGCCTTGCTTCCATATGGCCAGTGGGGTCTGATCCTCAAATAATGGGCAAGACATTGTAGAATTAGAGTATATTTTGGGTTGGATGGAATCTTTAAAGGTCATCGAGCCTAACCCCCCTGCAATAAGCAGGGACACCAGCGCCCTGTGGCAGCCTGGGTGACCCCAGGAGTCTGGGGGGGGTTCCAGCATCCACGTGAGCATCCTGTGCAAGCCTAGGCGATGCACTGCTCAGGACACACCCCAGCAGTGACACCCGAGAGCCCACGTCCCTGCAGAGATGCAGCAGAGGGACCTGGCGGGGACCCAGGTGTGACCCCCACACCCACCACCCCCCAGGCATCCAGTACACCAAGTACGGCTGCCGTCGGAAAAGCGACAACCGGATGGTGCACAGAAACTTCTGTGACAACGGCAAGAAGCCGAAGCCGATCCGGCGGCGCTGCAACCTCCAGGAGTGCTCCCAGCCCAGGTGAGTCCTCCCCGCCCTGCCCGAGGTGCTCCCATCTCTCTTTGGGTCTGCGCTGGGAGCGTTCCCAGCACGAGACCCACCTCTGATGCCTCTTCCCTGTCCGTCTTCCCGCCCTGGCAGCTGGGTGGCCGAGGAGTGGGGCGCCTGCAGCCGCTCCTGCGGGAAGCTGGGGGTGCAGGCGCGGGCGGTGCAGTGTGTGCAGCGCCTGCAGGACGGCACCAACCGCACCCTGCACACCAAGTACTGCCCCGGGCAGCGCCCCGAGACCCGCCGGCCCTGCGCCCGCCTGCCCTGCCCCGCTCAGTGGAGGACGGGAGCCTGGTCCGAGGTGAGCCAGGGCGGGGCGGGGGGGTGGAGGTGTGGTGGGAAGCTCCCAGGAGAAAGGGGTGTATGGCAGCGGAATGTGAAGGGCGGGTGCTGATAGGGGTCATGGAGTAGAATCCTGGAATGGTTTGGCTTGAAAAGGAGCTTTAAAGCTTATTTAGTCTGATCCCCCTGCCGTGGGCAGGGACACCTTGCTTTAGAGCAGGTTGCTCCAAGCCCTGTCCAACCTGGCCTTGGACACTCCCAGAGATGGAGATGAGGGCACAAGAGCCAGCGATGTTTTCACCGGTTCACTCAAAATTAGAGAGGGGAGAACACCCCTGTGCAACCCGGTGTGGGGGTTTGCTGGAGACAGGGAGGGAAAAGCCTCCCATTGGAAAGCAATATCCACCCGAGCAGCTGTATCTGCACGTACTTCAGATGCCCCCCAGGGTGCTGTCAGGGTGTGGGGCCTGCCCCCACCCCATCACTGGCCGTATGTCTGTGTGTCTGGGCGCAGTGCTCGGCGACCTGCGGGGAGGGCGTCCAGCAGCGGCAGGTGGTGTGCAAGGGCAGCGAGAGCGGCGGGCGCTGCGAGGGAGACAAGCCAGAGGCCATCCAGGGCTGCCACGTGGCCCTCTGCCCAGGTGAGAGGAGGAGGGAGGGAGCTGGAGGTGGCACTGGGATGGGGCACGCACTGGTGGGGATCAACCTTCGTGCACATCTCCAGCCCACTGTGGCTTCAGGAGGTGCCAGCGGAGAAGGTCAGGTTGAACGTCTGCTGATGTTCAGAGAAGGGGTTAAACACCAGCCAAAATAACTTCTCCTTTTTGTTCTTTACCCTGATGTTGGCTGGTTTTGGGTTTTCTGGCAGTCTGAGGGTGTGATGAGCCGAGGGTACAATGGAGATGGGCACCCTGGGCGGTTTTGGGGTGGTTGAAGCGCTGGGCCAACTGGGTGTCCCCTAAGGGACTTCATCCCTAAGGAGGTCCCTTAAAACAAAGCAAATCTCCCACCAAAACACCCTTCCTAGCTGTTTTGAGTGCCCCCAGCCTTCTGTGGCTGCTGGGCATCGTGGTGCTCTCCCAACAGGGAAGCTCTCCGGAATCAGCGCGGGCGCCGGTGACCACGGCCCCACCAAAGGGCAGCGGGACCCCCAGGATGGAGTCAAAAACCCCGTTAGCAAGATCTCCTCCAGTAAGTGTCCCTGCTTGTGTGAGGGCAGTGCTTCCTGGGACAACCCTCCCGAGGCCCTGTCCACCTCCCTGGGGCACATGCAGGCAGGTGGGAGAGGGGACACACATCCAGCAGCGCTTTTGGGGAGTTTTATCCTCGGCTGCTGCATCCCTGGTGCCTCTGCTCCAAAGCCTGCAGCTTGGTTGCCATCTCGTGGAGCCTGGGCTCTTGCAGTTTCTATGTTACATTACTTTTGCCTCCTGGATTTTATGCCCTCTTTATCTTGGAATTTTTTTGGCTTTTTCTGGCTTTTGCCCCTTGCTCTGAGCAAGAGTCCTTCCTAACAGGGGTGAGATGCATCCTGCTCCGATTTAGGATGCTGGTTTGGAGCATCCCTCGTTCTCGCTTTTTTCTCCATGCACAGAATCCTTCTGTGCTTTAGCTTCATTTTCCAAGTCCCTCTTCCTCCCTCCCTTTGTGCGTAGGCAGCACCCTGAAAGGGCCCCTTGTTCTCTTTGGGACCTTTGCAAAGGTGCAGGGGTGGGAACCTCATGCCACCTTGTCTTGCGCTGACACCGCCGTCCCTCTCCAGGGGAGCCTTGCCTCGGGGACAAGTCCATCTTCTGCCAGATGGAGGTCCTGGCTCGCTACTGCTCCATCCCTGGATACAACAAACTCTGCTGTGAATCCTGTGGCAAGAAAGCCTCCTCCACCACTGGCTCACCCCCCACCACCGGCCCCAGCGGTGCCCCGGGAAGCGCCGCTCCCAGCCCTGCTCCAGCGCTCTCCCCATACCCCACACCGGGTGGGGACCCCACTCCAGCACCTGGGATATCCAGCAGTGGTGCTTTTCCCGGGGGGCTGCAGGCCCTGAGTGAGCCGAGCAGGGGCCAGGCAGCCAGGTAACCCACTCGGGGCCACCTCACCCTGGGGCGGGGGAAGCCTTTCTCCCTCCTTCCCTCCCTTTCTCCCCCATTCCCTCCCTTTCTCCCGCCCTTTTTCCTCTTCCCCCCCACTTCCAGCGATGGTTTTCGTGGGTGGCACTGCCAGGTTTGGAACTGACCTGGCTCCACACCCAGAAATTCCCAGGAAAACCACTTATTTCTTGTGATCCCCCTTGCCCTCCCAGTCATGGCATTTTTTGACAGTGCCATGGAGAAAAAGGTGAAAAGGAGCAAAAAAAAAAAAAAAAAAGCTGGGAGTAGACAGACTGCTTCCTCCCAAGGTGCTAAAAAGATTTGGGAAGAGAGTGGCTTTAATATTGCTTTTTCCTTTCCCTGCTCCAAGCAGCAACACAGGAGAGAGGAAGGTCCTGGCTTGGCAGTTTAGCCCCAGAGCTTGGGGGTAGCAGTGGGAGAATACTGGGAATCTGAGGGGAGCAAGGAACTGGAAGGAGGTGGTGAGGGAAGGGGAGAATTGTGGGAAAATCCCAAAATGCTGCTCTGGGCTGTCCCTCTTGGGGTAGAGAGTTTTGGAAACCTGTCTGGGAGAAGGTGGAGCTTGCATAGAGCAACTTCTGTCCTGGAGGCAGGAGATGGTCCAGGAAATGCCAATGTGAGCAATAAGAATCAGGGCAAAGACCAAAAATCGGTGCAAAAAATGCCTGTCACTTGGGAGTGAGTGACTTTTTTAGCCAATACTGCCCTTGGCCAGCCTCGAGCTGCTGCCAGTGCCCAGCCTCCCCGGGGCAACCAGCCTCACCCCTGCACCTTGTGCCCAGTGCCTGTGGTGCATCAACACCTTCTGGAGGGAAGTGGTGGCGACTGAGAAGCAAGGAGTGGATTTTAGGGGCAGTTAGAGGAGAGAGGAAGATTCATCTGCGTCTCTTCTTGCATGGGAAGGAGCAGGAGGGGGGTGATTAATGCCATTAAACGTTATTGTGCCAAGTACTAAACGTATGCACAGCACTTTAGGAGACACAGGCCGGGCACACCTTGCCAGGTGTCAGGTCAGCTTCTGGGCACAGGGTCTGCCTGGAGGAGTTACAGTCCTTAAAAAACCCCCAGATTGGTGTCCCCGAGGGGCTGCCCTGGTTTTGGTGTTTTTGGCTGTGCAGCCTCCCAGCTGAGGGCATTGGGCACCCCCAGGTGCTGTGGCAGGGGAACGTGGGGATCCGTGGGGGCGAGCTCTGCCCTAGGGAGGAGGATTTGGGCACAGAGGTGCAGCCTGAGGAAGGCAAGGCTTGGCAGATAGACCAGTTTGGCATTGCAAAGCGGGGAATATCTTGGCAGCACGTGCGTGGTGTGGGTGCATCCAGCAGCCCTGACAGTGCTGTTTCCCTGGTATCCGAGGAGCAGGATGAGGCATCCCTAGGGACAGTGTAAGCTCTTCAGGTGGCTGGGACTTGCTGGTGAGGTGGCCTGGGGTGACTTTCCTGGTCCAGCTTGGATTGCAGTAGAGGAGAGGTTGAGGTACCTGCTTTGGCTGAAATGGATGGAGACCCCTCTGCATTCCTGATTGGACACTGCCATGCTCTTCCAGAGCTTCCCAGCAGCATAAAAAGGGCTGAAGAGACGTGAAGAGGGTATCTTGTTCACCCTGCTGTCCCCAGATGGCTGCCAAGTCACGGCTGGACACACATTTATCTAACTACTCTCAAAGCACCTGAGGCTGGAGGTCCCCTACTCCTGGGTGCTGCCCTTTGGCATTAGGTGGGCGTCCCAAAAGATGGGAAAAAAAAGCCCCCTGTCTGTCTGAGCCAAGCAACTGGCACACCCTGTGGGAGTGGGCACGTGGAGGGTGCCCGTGGGGTGCCCAGATCTCAGTCATGCACTTATTGGCACCCACAGGACCCATGAGGTGCTGTGGGTGTGCCAGGGTGGGGTTCATCCCTCAGATGGCCCCTTTTCAGCCTCTCCACTGCCCTCCACAGGAGTGCCAGCATTTATTTATCGTGCCAAAGATAACGCTTCGCTTACTCTCCAAGGAGCATAAGAAAAAAGACCACCTTCCCCTTCAAAAATGGGCTGGGCTGGGCTGTCCTTCCTCCCAAATTCCCAGCTGCACCACCAACCCCCCCCCAGCTTCGGTGGTGGCCTGGGCATCGGTGCTTTATTGCATTAGGAATATTTGCAGTGGTTCCTTGCTGTTCCTTGGAGCAGAGGCCCCTCACACCCCACAGCTCGGGGTGGGAATTTGGGCAAGGGGGGCTGCGCTGCAGGTGCTAACCCTGACCTCGGGCTGAGAGGTGGGGGAGATTCAAAGCAGGGTGTGATTAACCCCCGCCTTCCTGCTGCTCTGGGGCGGTGATGCTGCAGGGCTGGCACCCAGCACTGCGTATTTCATGGAATCCTGGAATGGCTGGGGTTGGAAGGGTCCTTAAAGCTCATCTAGCTCCAACCCCCTGCCATGGGCAGGGACACCTTCCACTAGACCAGGTTGCTCCAAGCCCCGTCCAACCTGGCCTTGGGCACTTCCAGGGATGGGGAATTTTTCCAGCTGAGGGCAGGCTGAGCGTGGGGTAGCTCTGGCTACACAGGGATTTGGTCCTGTCTCCAGGAGGAGGGGATGACTCCAGTCCCCTTCACCCTCCTGGGCCTGGCAGAGCCACCCAGTCATTCCTGTGACGTAACCTTTGTCCAGTGTTACCATGATGTATAAAGTTTTGTACATATGAGATTCAGAGCTTTTTAACTTTTAATATTTATTAATTTTGTTGGGTTATTTCTTTTTGAACTCTAACATAATGTAAAAAAAAATAAAAATAAATCCAGATAAAAATCTCTGTTTATTTATTTGTGGGGTGTGTGAAGGGGGAAATACAAACAGTTGTTGAAACGGGTTTATTTTATGTTATTGCAACCCAGCCACTCCTCTTTATGAGCCAGAATTTCACACTGCTCTTTTGAGCAGGGGAAAAACCTCTGTGTATATACATATACACACACATAAATAGGTAGTTTGGCCATTGCAAAAATAAGCACTGATGTGTTGCTAGTTCAGGCCAAAAAGCTGGTCCTGTATGATGCTGAACACCAGCTGCTCTTGCCGGGGATTTTAGGTGCAAGGCTTGGTGCAGCCTCGGTTTCCCTGACACGCCCTCACTCCTCCCCCTGAGCCACCGTGGGGACAGCGGCGTGGGCAGCAGCAGCCAGGAGGAGTCTTTGGGCTGGCACCTGGTAGTAATTAAATCCCAGTCTCCAAGAGGAAAAAGGGGTGATTTTGCAGCCTTTTCTTTTTAAAAAAAAATTTTTTTTTTCATCTGGGATGGGAGCTTCTTGATGCTCTTTCTGTTCTGGAAGGCACAGGTAAGTGGTAGCAATAAATAAGCAGAGGCTGAGGAGCACCTGAGCCAGCCCGGGTGAGCAAGGAAAGACTTTCTGGAGCTGGGAGCCAACACAATCTGTGCTGTCTCTGCTTTTCCCGTCTCTGCTTTTCCCTTCTCTGCAATGTTTTGGTTTTTTTTTTAATTATTATTTATTTTATATTTTTATTTGGGTCTCTTTTTCTGTGATCTGATAGAGATTTGTTATTTGTCTTTGGCGTCCTTGTGTCTCTGCACTTGGAAATTGGACATCAGCTGGCTAAAAAGTTACCAGAGGACTGACAAGTGAACAAATGCACAACACAAGTAGATAAACCTTATTCACCTAGAAAAACCAGTTAAAAGATACAACTTCATGCACATAACGACGTATATCTGCTTGGAATTGCCCACTACTCTGGCAACTTTGGATTCCATAGGTCCCTGATATACAAAAATCTGCATACCACATACTGCATACGTACAATCTGTATTTTCCTGGTTCTGCTTCCATGACTGATCACATCTGATTGGTGGACTTACCGCAGAAAATTTTGGAAGCCTAGTTTGGTCCTTGCTCTTTCTTCCTCCCGCTTGTAACAATTGTTTTCTTTACTTCCCTTATTGTATCACACGTATGTCAACAGTAGGAAGTGCATAATCCCGGTGCAAAAAGATTAGTTCTAAAAATGAAAATTCAAATTTAACTTTGTTGATAATCCCAGAGGGGTGACTATAGGTCTTAATCCTGCTTCAAGGAAGGAAGATGAGAACATTTATTATGTGCATCCAGAAACTTCAGGAAAGCAATTTCTTGGTCAAACATATGCTTAACTCAGTTCCAGTTCAATAAAACAGTTCAAGAGGTGCTTAGTTTTGATTCAGTGGAAATTAAAAACATGCTTGGAGTCTGGAATGGTTTTCCTTTAATAAGATCAGCAAAGACTAGTTTTTCTCCCTAAATCTTTTTGAAGTAATTTCCTGTTTTGAGTTTTTATTGCTGGTTTCCCCTTGCTGAGGGCTGAGAGAGGTCACCTCCCACCTGTTGTAAAGAAGCATGAGAGATGCTCCAAAGGCTCTGGAACCTGTGAGAGGAACAAGCCAGACCCCACCGTGAGTCTCCTCTGTTACAGCACAGCCCACGTTCCAGGTTTGGCTCCTCTGGAAGGTCTTTGCTTTCTTCTCAGCCACGTGCTGTGTTTAAAATCCTAATTGAGACTTCAAATTCACGTATAGTCGGTGCAAAAAGCCAGTGTATCCTGGGGAGCAAAGAGGAAGGATACCCAACCTCGATCCCTCGTGGCACTGTGAGGTCTGATTGGTCTGTATTGGGAAGGGGAGGGCATTGATTGATTGTGCTCAGCTGTCCCTTGCTATGAGAAAATGCAAAACAGTGATGGTCTTCCCTAAGGCTTGTCCTAATCTGTATGTAAATTAACCATTTATGTTTGACTGGCTTCAATTTTAGGAGAATATGGGAATTTATGTTGTATCAATAAATAAGCAGAGAGAGACAAATCCACCACTGATATAAAATTGCTGATTATTGAATTGCTTTTCTTAAAGGCTGGGCCAAATTCCAGCTTTGAAAGTCCATGTGGAGGCTTAAGAATTGGATCATGTTAGCAGATTAGCCTTGAAAAAGTGACCAAACGAGGCTCTGTGTGAAAAAGCAGAGGTTCTCCCCCTTCCCCTGGGCCCCCCCAACCAGGAGACAGTAAGGAAAAAATCTATTAGAAAATATGTAAGTCAAAATTGCAGCTGGAATAGGATTATATTCTCCCCAATCCTGATCTTCTCTCATGTATCTGTTTATGCTAATAAAGAATAGGAACCAGAAAAGGAGACATCAGGCATGATTTAGAAAAAAAAAGGGTACGCCCTTGCAGATAGTAAAGTTTTTGTTGTGCATTAGGTGAAAAACTCGTGAATTTTCAAGTATCTACAACTGTATCCATCCTCTGAATAGTGAAGATCTGCTACAGGAAAAAAATCTACAAGAAAGAGCATTAGGAAATAGTCATACTTACAGGTTGCTCCATTTGTTGTTTTCAAGGTTTCCCTGCCATTTCTCTCTCCTGCACCCACGTACATGAGCGAGAAGAACGAACTCTCTGATCCTTGGCCACCCCTCGTCTGTCTGTTGTTGGATCCTCACAGTTCCCTTCAGGAGCTGTGTCAGGTGTATGCAATCAGAAAAACTGGGGTGGGGGGAAGTTCCTCTTCTGTGAGAACCTACAGATTTCTCCAGATGGTTCACATCAGTGTCTATGCTGGCAGGTCAATGTCGATGTATAAAGAGGGAATGCTTGAGTTGATGGAATTCACACATAAAAACACGTAAGAGTGTGTCATGATGTTTGATGGCACTTTTACATTCACCTCACGCTTCTTTTCCTCCAACCCTAAGAACTGTGTGTGAGGATTTTGAAGATAAATCAGCTCAGGGAATTTAAAATCACCCTCTATTGAAGCCTAAAGACCAAGTCAGAGGAAAGAACAGAGAGATGAAGAGCAGAGGATATATTATCACGTATTTGTAGATCTATCTGCTTGAAATGCCTTCCCAGGGCCCAGGTGAGGGATATTAGTAGGAGACTCTCTAAGCTAATTTGGCCCTTATATTCATTGTTGGTAGTCCAGGCTGGCAGCGATGACATTAATGGAAGAAGTACCAGGCAATTAAAAAGGATTTCAAGGCTCTGTGCTGATTAGTTAATGGGACAGGAGCAGAGGTGGTGTCTGCCTCAGTTCCTGCAGTAGCTTCCTGGCTGAAGGGGAGCCCTCACTGCACTCTTAACATCCACACGAGGGCAGGTACCGATCTCTTCACTCTCCTGACCAGTGACAGGACTCGAGGAACAGCATGGGGCTGAGCCACACTAGATACAAGGAGAAGGTTCTTCACCCAGAGGGTGGCTGAGCACTGGAACAGGCTCCCCTGGGAAGCTGTCACAGCACCAAGCCTGACAGAGCTCAAGAAGCGTTTGGTCTGCGCTCTTGAGAAGTCTTGCACAGGGCCAGGAGCAGGACTCAATGATCCTTATGGGTCCCTTCCACCTCAGCATGTTCTGATTCTATGGTTCTGCGTGCACTGAACAATTCTCTCTAGCTGGCTTGTACTGGGGATCAGCTTTGTCTGTGATTGCTTCCAGGCTGGTTTTGCAATCAATTTTGGTGCATTGACAGACTGATCAAATACGAAGGGTTTGAGGAAACCCTTTTATGTGACAGTGTCAAAGGCCAGGTTTGACAGGGCCCTGAGCAACTCAATTTACTGGGTGGCACCCCTGCCTATGGCAGGCCGTTGGGAACCATGTGTTCTTGAAGGTCCCCTCCAAACCAAGTGTTTCTAGGACTCCATGAACCTTTTGTGAAGCATTCAGGACAAATGAAATTCACCAACTACTGAAAAAGCTTGCCTTCTAAAAATATATTCCCCAAAATACCTATTATTTCACTAAGATGGAGAGACCCCAGGAAAAAAATTAAGCACCTCTTCGAAACACCTGTATTTTATTACATCAAAACTCAAAGTCCTAAAGGTTCACATATTTTCTTTTCCTTCTAGCCTGCCCCAAATGTGACAACATTGAGGGAGAAGTGTTTTTAAGTATCCAAACAAAACCACAGAATAAAAGTCCAATAAAGGAACGTTCATACAAAACTCACATGGCCTTTAATTAAATGTAATGTAAGTGGCATACACGGATTGACAGGTACAAAAAGACAGATGCATAAAATGAAAGTTAGTATATTTCTTCTGCCTGTTATTGAAATGTAGAATGTTTGTCTTCACTACCAATACCATGGAGGCAATAAAACACATCATCACTAACTCAGATTTCAGCTTTTATTTACAGAATTTAGATGGTAACGTTGTAGAGTATTCTTTCTTTTATAAAAAAATATCTTATAAAAGCTGGCTGTTAGATCTACCATTACTAGAGAGCTGTGCTGATGTGAGTATCAGTATTCATAGCTTGATTGCTGTCCTACAGTTCAGCCTATACCTGCATTATATTTCAGTCAGTTCTGAGTTTTGAGTGATTATTTCAGTCAGTTCTGAGAGACAATGACTCCTCTCTTACCTGATCACCTTTCCAAGGGACCCTTTCATGGGTTTTTAGGGCTTTCAAATTTCAGTGCTAACACTGACTGCAGCATTATCATAACAGGATAGAGACAGGACAACCAAAAGGGATTAAATATAAAATACTTAACCATTTTACTCTTCTGGTTTTTTCAACTTTAGTTTTGCCTTGGTACCCAAGGAAGTTCTGGCTGTCTCAGCTTGCTTTGCAGTTTCAGCAGGTTTCTTTCTTAGCCTTTTCTTTCTGGAACGCACCAGGTCTTCACGTCCCAGTTCAACCATTTTTGCTTCCCACGACTTCATTTCGTTCTCATACCGAACCTTATCATCTTCAGCAAGCTGCAGGTACGGCTAGAGGAAAATAAGGTACCAACAGTTACAGAAGGGGCTCTGTGTGGAAAACTGCCATGACACAAAGGTGACTTGGAACAATGCCTGGGCACTGGCACAGCCCAGGTATTTGCCTTTGCCTCCAGATAATAAAAAAAAAAAAAAATCAAACTTGCAGAAAAATACAAAACTTTAGCACTAAACTGTGGTTATGTCAAGAGCTGCCCACTCCTGAAGTGGAAGTTTATTCAAGAGTGCTACTAACAAACAGCTAAGGCTTTTTATTTGAGCACTAGTTTGAGAGAGCTGGATTATGGGATGAACAGGAATAGATACTGCTGCAGAATTATTTCAATTTTTTTCTACGGTAAGATCATGAACCCAGAGTGTGTCCTAAGCACACTCAAAACTTACCTGGACGAAGGTCATTTGGGATGCAGAACAGTAAGGTACAGAATACCTAAACCGCGACATTTTCAAATTAGGTTTCAGTATAGCAGCCCTCCTTTATTCATATGGCCATCTGCAGATTCCTATTTCAATATACTGAGAAAGCTGGCAGAAAATGATCCCCCGGACAACTAAAGTTAATAAATTATCCCATGCACATCACTTGGAGATTTGTTGCTTTTCCCCAACAAAAGCCTTTCTATGAGCAGCAAATTATGATGATATTGTTTAAAAATATTATTAGAAAAAAAATCAAATTGTTGCACATTATTCCACTTCCCCTCTAGACACTGCTCAGCATCCACTATACCAGGCACACTGAACTTCCATCCTTCCCACTGGCTCACATTTCAACACTGTGAATAAAATGGTGACTATTGGAATAAAGGTACAACAATCTTTTTCAAGATGCACGAAGATCTTGGAGTCTTTTCCTCAGTATTGTATTTTGAGCAACTTGAGTTCAAGATTTTGTACAAATATATCAATTTTGATTCAAGTTTGTAATTTTCTGATTACATCAGAGCCTCCATCAAATCCACTGACATACCTGCTTTTGAGAAGTGGACAGTTTTTGCCATGCATCAAATAATTTCTTCAGCTTTGCCTACAGGATATAGAACATGCAATACAGGAGGGTTATTTTAGGAACAGCCTGACCTCAGAGGGGTGCAGATGAATGCCAACACAAGCTAAAGTTAGCATAAACCAAAGTTAGCAAAAAAGCACAGAGTCACACAGGCTTAATCCCCCACCCTTTCAATGTAGGAAAATAATACACTGTACACTTCAAAACAAGCTGCTGGGCATCATCTGAGCCATGTTTACAGCCCAGGCCTCAAGAGATTGGAGGAGCCTGCCTTCTACATGGAAAAATCGAGGAACAAACTGGATCCACCATCCCAATTTACTCATTAAATGTGTAGGACTTGTGAGTTTGCTGAGGAACTCTGGCATATTCTGTAACACCACCCGAGCTACGGGAGGTACAGTGAACTGCTACTGCAGGAACAGGAGCAGATCACCACAACTCTTGGAAAAACTCATGCATTTCTACATCAAAACAAAGAGGAGAGTAATTCTCTCCTTACAGAAGGAACAGATGAAGTTTGTAACGGAGAAACGTAAAAAATGCTGCAAGTATTTTAAGTCTGTATACCCAGGCAACAGTTTATAAAGGCCATGCCAGCAGCAGTATATAGCCAGATCACTGCAGCCTAAAAAAGGTAACCTAAGCAAAGCAACATCCAGATGTCGAACTATTGAACAGTTTCTTTGAAAATGACAGAATCTAAATGAGATTTTTCTGAATACAGTGGATCTATTTTAAAAAACAATCTTTCCTGGCTTACCACAGCTGAGATTCCTTCACTTTCTTGAAAATTTTCTGACACAAAAATGTTAAGGCCGCTACGAGGTCTTTTAGGTTTTCCAAGCATAGTCAATTCCTTTAAAAACAACAAGAAAAGTTATTCCATCTACCAAGCATGTATTTTTTCCAAAACTACGCTTACCATTTGTCTTTGTATTTTATACAAAAACCAAACACAATTTTTTTCTTTGGTGTTTTACTCTGTAAACTGGACTGTATGTCATGATGTTCTCAGTGCTTGTCAAGACTAATGCTAAACTAAACTAAGAAAAGCTAACAAGTTGAGTTTTCACAGACACAGAAAAAGCATTTTAAACTGATTCTTACTTCAGCTAAGTCTTCCAGAAACCAAAGACTTATTAAATTCCACTCTGTAAGAAAGTTCTGATGACAGGTTTTCTATTATTCTTCATAAGGCTTCTGTCTCTGCTGTGAAATACTGCCTGCTTGCAGAGAGGAGGGCAGGTGGTGGACTGTGGGAGGTGAGAAGGTGGAACAGAACTAATTTCCAGGGAAACAGAACTGGGTTTCTGCTATCAGAACACTTTGCCTGCAGGGATGATGGCACGAGAAGGAAAGTACAGCAAGTTATGAATGCAATTACACTTCTTGTTTTCTCCAGTCCTGACATTCCCACTGGAGCCTGGGTGCTGCAAATTAAGGTCTGCTTAGGCATTATATATGCTAGCTAAATTCCTTGTGGTGCCATGCTCTAAAGAAAGGGACCAACACCATCATTTGGATTAAAAACCTCCTCTAAGTAGAGGTCTTTTAAACCAAATTAATTTCACTTTTGCTAGTTAGGGCAATGTCACACCAGCAGTTTAATTCACAGACATGATCAAGCAACAGGTAACCCCTTTGACTGATTTTGCTACCCAGATGGTTCTGCCTCTCAGGATTTACGTACAAACCAGTTAGGAAGGAATAGGCAAGATGGTCTGCTTGAATATGCTAGAAAAGGACACCAGCAAAGAGATGCACGTCTGCAGCCCTAATTCACCGTGGCAGCAGCGACACAGACAGCAAAGTGGCAGAGGCCAAAGAAAGGAAGGAAAAAAGGCTACTCCAAAGAGCTGCTACCTGGTAGGGACCAATGAGGTAAGAGATACAAGGCCTTCGTGAAAAGCTATTTCTGAGTGTCCTCCCACCCAAAGAAAGCGCTGCTGGTCCAAATGTCTTTTACTACCTATCCTGCCTTGGGCAGAAGCTACCTTTAAGCACAAAGATATGTGCTAGTTCTGTGTTCTTCAAGCAAGGGGAAAGCCATGACATCAGCAATTACATTCATTCCATGGCATTTTTGGGGCTTTGTGTTTGTTGTGTGTTTTCTTTTCTTCTGAGTTGGTTCTGTATTTCTAACAACATGCTTCAACTCTGCTCTGTATACTAGACAGACTTCAGCTTCCTTGAGAGAAAAGAAACTTGAACTTCAAAATGCTTACTCTTTTTGCCCGGATTGATCTTCTCTTTGCCAGTTGTCTTCTCCTTTCCTCTTTCAAAGCTGCAGCCTGGGCTGGAGTTAGTTGGGCTTTATATTTGGCCAGCTGCTCTCCATATCTTTGCCAGTCTGTCTTTTTTGCTTCCTCGTAAACCTACAGCACAAATCATCACCAGCCTTAAACAGATGCTTTCAGTCAGAAGCACTTGGCAATTAGACAAGCTAATACTTCTAATCTACAGGGGAAAAATTAAGACTGGAAAAAATTACCCTGGAACATCAGATTTTCACCTGTTTGATTATCCCCCTGTTATCCATTTTAGACACACAAAGGGAAAAGAACACAGAGTGAGCAGTCCAGAAGGGATATGAGAGCACCTCGATTCTACTGAAAAAGGATTCTACTTTATCTAGAAAACTGCAATTGGTTCCTAGCTGCATTTAATTGCTAACTGCAATCAAGAAAGAACAATCACTACTCTCCTATCACTGGCACTGAAATTCAGCAGTGATTAGCAAGTCCTATCGCTTGAAACTGCCACTCTTAGAGAAACTTTATTACTTATGACTAAAAGTTAATTTGACGACTCTTCAATAAATTTACATGTAGCAAAAAAAAAAAAAGTTGGCCCTTTCATCAAAATTAACTGAAGTTTCACCTAGCTTATGCACTTGAAAGCAGAGTAACTTTACAAAACTTATGTTATTGTATATGTCATGCACCATGTATATAATTACCATTTAAAAAGAAAAAATAACCTGCTCCCAGCCCCACAGCCATACAGAGTGAGAGCTGTGCCCTTTCGCTGCCAACAGACTAAAATTATGAAAACCCAGGTCACCTGTACAAGTATCAAAGCATCTTCCTGTACTGGGTTTGTGTGAGCAGGTTTTTGGTGGCGAGGGGGATACAGGGATGGCTCCCGTGACAAGCTGCTAGTAGAGAAGTAGAGAATGAAATTGAGCCTGGGAAGAACAGCAGGTGAGGGGAAGGTGTTTTAAGATTTAACTTTTTATTTTTCATTAGCCTACTCTGATTTGATTGGTAATAAACTGATTTCCCCAGGTGGAGTTTGTTTTGCCCTGACAGTAACTGGTGAGGTGCCCTTATCCTGACCCACAGATCTTTTGGTATATTTTCTGTCCTCTGCCAGCTGAGAGTGGCTTTCCTGCGCATTCCCTGTCCAGCCAGGGTCAACCCACCACACTGTGGTGTACTGATGTCTGAACCTCTGTACACACATGCTTTTTAAACTGCTGTTTAAAAACAAACCAACCAACCAACAAAAAAATCACCATACTAAACAAAAAATCCACCAGGGACACCAAACCAAAGAAAACAACCACCAAGACTGTATAGAGTTCAAAGTACTCAGGGCAAAGATACACTCTTACCTGCTTCTGTGATGCTGGTAGCTCCTTCCAAGCACCTGCTAATTTTTTTATCAGCTCCACGCTGCTCGCTTCTGTACATTAAAATGAGAACGCATGAAAATAAAGATCAACATTGTATCTGTAGTAAGGTTCTGCAATTTTCCCACGGCAAGCTGTCACAAGTATCTTTTTCCTGTACAGTCATTTTCATCCTGTCATAAAACTACCTTATTGTGTTAAGTTAAAGGGAATTGTAGTGTTCTGGCAAGGGGAAAGTCACTGCTCTTGGTTCAGCCTGGAATGAAACATGCACTTATAAGCTGAAGCACAATTTTAACGCAGCTACTATCACTCCACGACAATTCGGTTTTTTTGAGATGGATCTTTTTCTGTACAATGCAAGGTGGTCTGAATTTGGAGGGAGGAGCAGGGAAGAAACCAAAGGAAAAGTTTCCAGTTCACTTTTTTTACCAAAGAGATGATACAGCACATATGTCCTTCTCCTGTTTTACAGTGATCCTTGTGGGTCCCTTCCAACTCAGCACATTCTGTGATTCTGTTATCTTTATTTAAGTCCTTTATTTGCAACATTATTCAAAAGATGTAAGGTTAAAAAAAAAGGTAATTTCCTTCTCCCACAAACAAAATGGGTGACTTGAGTCTACTGTGGTTTTCAGCTGACTGCCTTTTACTCTGGCTCTTGTACTGTGGTCATTGCATGAGGCCTTCAGCCAGACTTGAATTTGTGAAGGGGAATGGAATAATAATTACAAAACAAAAAAAAACCCCAACCAAACCCAAGGGTGGTGCAAAAAGGATATAAGGTTGTCTTTTCTTGAAAAAACCTCTACAGGCTTTTTCTCTACTTCACAATTAAAAAACCAAAAAACAGATGAGCTTTTCTCCCACTTCAAATGTAAAGCTCAGCCACCTCAACGGTGGAAAAGCAGAACTAAGCTTTTCTCAGTAACCTGACTTCCAGAATTCTGGAAAAACAACACAGATGGAGAGGTTCTGTTTACAGTCAGACAATCCAGTAGTTGTAATTTTTTAAAATTACTAAACATCAAAATAAAATCACACACAGCAAAAGCGTACTTCAAATGCATGCAGGCCCAAAAACAACTGAGAACCACAAACCACTGTTAACACGTATTGCCCAGGCGAGACCTTTCAGCAAACATTTTTAAAGTTATACGCGTTCTTGGTTTTTTTGAGTTACGAAGCACGGGAGACGAAGCTAACACACGTGTATGCAGCGAGAACGGCCACGCTGTGGATAAACAGATGGGCTGGGTGTGAAAATCAGGGTGACAGACTTTCGTAGCTCCACGCGGTTGGGTTTTACACGGACAGGGGCGGTCCCGGCTCCCGGCTCAGCCCTGCTCGGGGACCGCAGGCCGCGCCCCCGCACCGGGCAAACCGCGGGCTCCCCCTCCCCTCGTACCTGGGTTCTTTTCCTTAAAAGCCGAACGGTTTTCCTTCATAAAGCGGAAATAGGCGGTGAGGGGCCGCTTCGGGCGCTGAACCGAGCTGATCCCCCGGGACAGGCACTGCTCCGCCGCGCCACCGGCCCTGCGCACAACGGCACCGCCGGGTCACCGCCGGCCCACCCGAGGCGGGCCCCCCCCTCCCCGCGGCCCCCCGCAGCCCCGCTCCCCGCAGCCCCGCACCTGAGGAGCCGCCGCCCGCCCGCCACCAGCCCCAGCCCCAGGCCCGCGGCCCAGCCCAGCGCCGCCGCCGCCGCCATGCCGGCCCGCCGCGCCTGCGCAGAACGGCGCCGCCCTCACACACGGTGAGGCGGGAGAGGCGGTGCCGGAGCTCCCGCGGCCGCTGGGCCGGGAAACCGCGCCGGGGCACTGGTTTGCTCTCACCGGCGGGCTTCTGGGTACGGCTGCGACTAAACCCCCCCTTAAAACAGCATCCCTGTGAAAAGCGTAACAGGGGAGTGCTGAGGGGGCAGCAGGGAAAGATGTTCATCTCCAGGTTAAAAGGCGACGACCCCACCGCGCCGGCGGAGTTTCGAACACTGTATTTATCATTTCGTTCCTGTAATTTCAAAGGCAGAGCGGCTACAAGGACCGTAAGAACCGAAGACAGAGGTGTGAAGCTGAGACATTAATTTTTGAATGCCCACGCAGGTTTAACGCGCCTCAGAACGGGGGTGTGTTGGCTTCACCACCTCCCGCTGCTTTCGGACGGCGGCGCAGAGAGAGTCGTTCTCGGATGCACTGCACTCATCAGAAACATCGCCGGCTGAAGTACAAATGTTTTCAAACCACCCCTTACACGGACTGGTAACCCAAAAGGAGTGTTCTAAAATACAAGTCAAACCCTCAGTTTTCATATAGTTCAGTACAGGCACGGCGAACACTTGAATAACTTCTAATACAAACAGGTTACTGCTGATCTAGGAAAAATAAAAGCTCTGGGAACACATTCTGATGGTCAAAGTTTTTTACCACCATTTGGATATGAAGCATAAACGTTGTCCTGGTTCACATATAATAAAGCACTTTATAACAAAAAAAATAATCCATTTATTCAGGGATATTTTAAGATTAACAGAGCCACTCTCGATCAAGCTGTTGTTTCAAATACTGTTACATCAGAGACAAAACTGTAGGACAGAAATTATATTTTCCCATATGTGACCCTTTGGGTCAGTAAATTGGCAAACACAAAGATTAATATTCCACCGGTAGGAAAAAAAGCTCCTACTTGTGCACACTTGCCATCCATATCCTAAATTCCAATTTAGCACATATTAGAATAATAAAAAAACCTCAAATCAAATATATTTCTAATCTTAAAAATGCATTTTATGGTGACAAATTTCCCAACTAGAAGTCAGTTTTCTTTCACGTGCGAGGTACAGAGAAAAACATTAAGTCATCAATTTTTATTTTCAGATAACCAAGAAGAATTCACAGTAGGAAATCAGAGTTTTTCTGCTTCCAATCTACCTTTTAAGAACAGACTGCCCCTCTCCAGCACTACTGGTTTTCCACAAGCATACTCTGAAGCAACTGAAATGCCAGTTAATGGAAAAGTTACCTTCAAGTGTGAGTTTACTGTAACATTCTGATATTGCAAATACACCACCTTAACTAAGTGGCTGATGTTTAGACACTTGTGGTTATCTCCTCCATAGATGAATGTAAGTGTAAAATGGCCTTTAAACTACTTGAAATCCTGTATTCAGCAACGGGCATAGCATGCTAAATCCATTAGGCTAAAGCTAGCATAAAAATTAATTGCAACCCAGTTCTAAGTAGTACATGATGCATAGCTTTGTCCTTCTGTCTACAAGACACATGCACATATACTATTGGTGATTCTCTAAGGTTAGAACGAGTACTTTAAAGATATGCATGAGTTAAAATAAAAAAAACACAACCCCAAACAAGAAAAAGTAGTAGAAAATGCATTTTATTTATATGGAAAAGGCTACATTTAGATTTGTAAAAGGTCTGTGATAGTGTTATGTCAAAAATCAGTTGTGAATAGCAACAAAATGGTTACATATCTCTCTACATAGCAGTGCAATTAGTTCTCATTGCAATAAAATTAAGTATGCAACAGAATCAAAACCAAGTGTTTCTCCATAATCAGCATACAAAGAATTACAGTGCAAAGATCATTTTAGGTTTGTAAGAAATCTGCAGTCAGTCTTTAGAATATCCTAATGGGTGGGATACTCAAATTATTTTCATTACTAGCAGTTGTAACTTGTCAATACTGTGCACAAGCAAGTAAGTCTAAAATGAAATTACTTACATTGTAAATAAAATATTTAGTCTATACAGTAAAAAAATACAAATTATGTAAGTGAACTAACAAAAAGACATTTGAATACACTTATGAAACAACAACATACTTCAATGACAAACATACAGTATTCATCACATAAAAACAGCTACTTTTCCCAGTAAAAATAATTTGGTTGCTTTACAACTGCATTATAGATCTTGTAGTCTGAAGATGCAGATGTCCAACTCTTAAAAACCATAATAGATGTCTTCTGCAAAGCATACAAAGAGGATAAATATTCTTATCACAGTCATAAGGTTATTTTTGGAAGTTTATTCTCCCTTGCTCCAGAAACACACTTACATGGGTGAAAAAAAATTAAAGGGGGCATCATGTTACATCAAAACCATAAATTGTGCTCCACTTCTAATTTTGAAAAAACCCTAGAATTTACAGTACTCTGGTATATGAAAAAGTCTTCACAAGTTTACATTGCATATTTCTGAGTCCATTCTCTTGCATGTCTGTTGTATCTGTATGTGCAGAAAGAAGGCATTACAGTGAAGAGCTGTTAGTGATACATTGGCAATGGCCACGTGTTTACTTAATACAGGTCTTACTGAGCTTTTCACCTCCGAGCATTGAGTCGAAGAAGTTAAAACAGTCTAAAAGCCAAAAAACCTGTATGTTCAGTTCCTAAGGTTACCCATTACAGCTGTTCAGACTCAAAACCAATCTCACAGGTTTGCATTAACGTGCCTATCATTGTACATACTTAATTTGCGTTTCACAACTCTTATTTGGGCCTTAACAGGAAATTGTTGTTAATTATTCCTAAATGCACATGTCTGGCAAAGTTCATGCATTTGAGTTGCATAAAATTCAGTATAATTAACTGGAGTTTTATTCTGCCTTCTGCCCTGCCATCGTTGTTTCAGAACTTGAAAGGAAAATTTTCCGAAAAGCATTTTTTACTAGATTTTAACTCTTTTCCTTCTGTTATGGAGCTGATTAGCAAACCCAAAGATAAAGAACCTTAGAGACCTCATAGCTTCCCCTCTGGTCTTTGCATTTGGTACATTCCACTTTTCAGACTACATTCACTTTCTTCAGAAACAAATGCTGAGTAATTTTTAAATCTGTTTCTTAAGATCAGTGTAACAACTCATGTACTAACTGCTTTTCTTCTTCAGAATATGCTACCATACAAGTCTTAGGATCTTTACTTATACTGAAATATCCATAGATAAATGCTGTGGGGTAACCACCCATATAATCCATTTCCTAAATTCAAGATGAGATAAAAGTAATTTAAATAGGTGATCAGCAGAAGAAGATAAAGCTATAGTCAAGACTACACATTTTTTCACTTTCTCTAGGAATGATTAAATTTCAAGTTTTGGAGAGAAAACACCTTCACAAACAGGAGGCACAATAGCTGAAATTCCTAGTAAGTAGGTAGGTGGGCAAAAGTTGAGATACAAGTGGGGAGAAGCTGATGCACAACATCCTCAATTTGAACACTACCTGCTTTGCAGAACAAGCTACAGAGTTCACGTGGCCCAAAAGTGAGTTACATGACACTGAACTGTCAAGAAAGAGGCCATTTTAATAATTCTTACTCTAGGGAGAGAAATACTGGACCACAGACTTCCATGTAACTTCTACAACACTCCTTTTTTATCCACTGCTTAGGGTAAAAGCAACACTCAAGTCTTCCTGAACCTGTGACATATGATGAGCCACAGGCCAGTAGCATAACACTGCAAGTCTTCAATGGCTCAATACTAAAAAATAGGTACCAAAACTCAGTTAACCAAAAAGTCAAAAATTATTCTTCTGTACAGGTTTTACAAACAGAGAGTTGCAGTAGCAAGAAATAACTCACGTTTGGGAAATGTTTTTTCATGCAATGAATATAAGATGACACACGAAAGTGTGATGGTTTTGTGTAACTAAGTACAAAAAATTAGGTACCCAGCAACACCTATGTGGACATACCCAATACCTACAGTTTTCCACTTGCCACAGCTATTTTCAAGATTTAAAAATCTAATCCTATAGAAATCTATGAAAAGAGTATTGCTAAAGTTAAGACAGAAGGTGCATAGCAGATAACCATCTGCAAGTACCACACACACAATTACAGACACGTTATACTCACTTTTCCTTGTCTGACTTGTAGATCTGTGCAATATCTGGTACTAAAGGGTCATCTGGATTAGGGTCACAAAGTAAGGAGCATATGGACAATAAAACTAAATAAAAGAGACACTAGATTAAACAATTTAGTTTGCTTTATTCCTATAATACATCAATATATTCCAGTACACTGAAGGAAAGTGGTAGGAGATTGCAAAAAGAATCCATATTAATATTAAGCTGTCAGAACAGCAGTTCTGTTCAGAAATGTTTACACAGCATCATTTTTCTACTGCCTAAGTAAACAACACCTGATACAAGCCTAGAGAGTTTGCAACCCATGGACTCGTACCTTTTGTAATGATCTCTCTCCCACAATTTAACCTATGAACATTAAACAAACTACAGACCACACAGTTAACTATAAATATTTGCTCAAACTGAGCATGTGTTGTGAAAGGGAACTTGATGCTACCATAAGAACCTGATGTAGAATATATTTTTTACTCTCCTGCTTTGTCTTGTTACCTAAGAGCCCACACCCATTTTCACTAGCAGCAAGTTTGGCCACTTCAATACTGACACATTTACTAAGTGCCAGTAATATTAGAAAATCAGGTTAGAATACTTGGTCACACCAATCAGAGGTGCTGTCAGTATGTTTTATGCAGCTTGTCAGATTACTGCACGAGGCTGTGTGCATGAGAATTCGCTTTCCCAAGGAGGGATGGCAACTGGACTTCCATAGACCAATTTCCATCGGACAAAGACTAACATTTTCTTTGCTTGTACACCCGATGCAATGACACTGTTCTAAAAAAAGACACACGGTTTAGAGAGCTCCCAAGCTCAGAACAACATGTGATACTGTTTAACCTTTTGAGTCACATGAGAAATTCTGTAATATGACTAAGTGTGCCTTAGCAGTTTGAAGGTGGGCGAGAAAAAACAACAGCACCCACATTTTAAACAACTTTTGAAGAGACACAAAATGCCTACAATAAAAGAACCGCTTCACTGTTAATTCTATGTTCCAAAAATCTACAGTGTTTAACTAGAGAAAGTTTAACTACAAGGACGAGAATATTTTAGTAAATCTTTTACTGATGACTTTGAAAAGAGCTACGTTTTAAAATATTCATCTTACAGAGGAATGAGAACAAGAACAATTTATCTCATTGTAAAATAAAGTGTAATTAAGACCTTAGCCTGCGCACAAGGGTGCTCAGGCAACCCAAAGATTCATCAATAGGCAATCGCCTAAGCCCACGCTTGTCACTATCAGGGTTTTCCATTTACATCCAAATTCATTTGATTTTGAAGCCCTGCTCATCAGTTTCTCCTCAATTCTGCATGACTGTCAGCTATAACACAGAAGTTGCATTTCAGGCTAATTGGACATCTATTATCTTACTCAACTTGTTTCAGAACATTTCTTTGCCATGCATGTATTTTTCTGTAATGTGACACTCCCAATAAGCTGTTTAAGGTCTTGGATCGTAAAAAGAATTCCCATGGAATTTGCACTTTCTGAAACATGCAGGATAAACAAGTTCCCACTGCCACCTTTAAGACAGTGCAATAATACACAAAAAAAAAGCCATGGCGGTGTACGCAGTTTCATAAATGCATTATCCAATCAGTGAGCTTACCTTTAGATACAGTCAGAGCTGGTGACCATTGCGATCTCAGAATATCAAGACAAATACTCCCATTACTGTTTATGTTTGGGTGATATATTTTTGTTGTAAAAGCAATCTGCAATAAAAAAATAAAAACAAACCAATGATGAGGAAGAGTTTCTTCTTGTGGTTCACCAGGCAGTTCAGCACAGCGGAGATTTCATCCCCGTGAAGAATGTACTGTTCCAGATCTTAATCCATCCATTTGTATATCACTCCTTTCACATGGACATCTCTAATTGCATCAGACATGCAACGTTTATTACATTTGGAAACCTTAACATCATCCCTTCCTTTCCAGTCATACTAGAGCTGCCAACAGAATTTTTTTACACTCTTATTTGTCATGCACAATGAGCATGTGGATTGCTCAGCCTTTCTGGTTTTAACTTCCAAAATTAAGCCTCAAAGAACTAAGACACAGAAACAAAGTTTTGACCAAAAAACTGTGATAAATTCAAAGGAAGGACTTACTTTTGGTGGTTTGAAAGGATAGTCTGTTGGAAAGTGTACTGTGAGAAAAAATACACCCCCTTGATATGCACTATCAGGCTGGGGAAAAAAACAAAACAAATAAAACACATTAATATATTTCAGCCATTTTAGAGTTTCCCTTCTGAATGCAGATAACCTTCCAAAGAAAATCCGTGTTTTCCCCAGTACACAGCCCACTATGGGCTGTATACCGGGAAGGCACAGCGGGAATTGAACCCTCCCACTGGCCTGCAGAGCTAAAGTAGAGCCGTTCGTGGCTACTCCAGCAGAGGCACAACACAGCTGCTGAGCCCCCTTTGGGGGAGAGAAAGGCAGTGTTCCACTGGGGCGGCTACAAATCTGCACAGCAATAGCTTCACTGCACTGAGGGGAATGCGAAAACCAAAGCAGGTCCTCCAAGTCCTGTCGCTGTGCAAGACCACAGCTGCTCCGAGCCTCCTCCATCCTTAAGCTATAAATATACTTACCTTCGGAAGTGGTTTCTCTTTGCAGATGCAAAGAGTAGGATTTTCCAACATAGTTCATCATGATGACATCGGGGGAGTTTTAAAACACACAACATCTTTGTGACCTGTACAAACCTGTGAACATGCATTTTGTTAGAAAACATGTGCACAGGTTTACGTCCAGGTTGCACAGAGCTAATAAAAATAACTCAGTTGTAGTCATCTGTTGAAGAACTCTCATTTTTATTAACTAAAAAAAAAAAAAAAGAGTGGAAAAGTCTTGATGCTGAATGATAGAGAGCAGTTCTGCAATTTCTGATTAAGGGAAAGAAGAAAACCACTCTCATTACATGTTAAGTTTAAAACAGCAACATAGGAAGTCAGTCTCAGGAAAGCTGCAGAAGATTGAGGTTTGGGGTTTCCTTATGGAAACAAAGGCAAACTGTTTCTAGAAATCTTCACCTTGGAAATTAATGGTTTTAGGGATGACTATATGAGTGTAAGAGGTAGAGCCACAAATGGTTCACTAAGACATGTTTTCTTATACAATTAAAGTGCAGATAGTGTTGCAGTGTAAGGCAGGTTATATATAGTCATACTAAGTCAGCATTAGGTAACATCAGAAGAGGCTGCCACAGTAATTCCAATAAGGTTTGAAAGGACTGCTTGCTTGACTACTAAAGGGACTTTTCAAAGTTGAAGATGGGACAAGTTCAGTGTCAGAGAGAAGGCAAAGTCAAGTCACACTGTGTTTTAAGAGCAAGGTGTATATACAACAAATTGATGACACCCACAGACAGAAGAGGTTACCCTACTTCCACACACAGGAAATGAATTCTGAAGGCAAGCTTTAGTCCTGTCTTTCCATCAGGAAACACACAGAATGCACATCCCTAATTTCCTTTTGTTATCACGATAAAGGATTAATATCCTGAGGTATTCTCTTCCTGTATCTCTGCAGATAGGGCTGAGAAAGGTTGGCAAGAGATGCTCATTCTTACCCTTAACTAGAGACATCTGAGTGACCTGAAGCAAAGAAAAGAATACTTTCCACTACAGAATGTGAGAGGTGAACTGCAAGGTGGAGAAGAAAATAGAATTTAAGCCACAATTTGTGTTCTAGTATTTCCCTCACTCCTGTCAGAGTTATTCAGGACAGAGACATCACTGATGGCAATCAACACATAAGCTTTATTAACTCTTCTTTGCTACTCTGCTGTTGACCCTTCATCTCAGTGCAAAAGGACAAGGGTCAGGAGGATTTTGCATGTGAAAGAACATGATTGTTCAAGAAAAATAGCAAAAGCATCAGTATACTACAGAAAAACAGTTGCTGCTGGGCCACTGACAAGTTGGAGAACAGATTCCAGCACATCATTGGCAAATTAGTGACCCATCTTTCACTACTTCAGAGCAGCTGTGCTGAAAATGAAGAAATAGTCTTAAAGCAGACACAATTCAACTTTTCTAAAGCATGCAATGATGCATCTTAATGGATTAAATATTATTTCAAAATTTCACCTTGCACAGCAACTCAGCTCAGCATCTGAACCAGAGACCTGTCTTTCCTAATTAGCTAGGTCCAAAAGGAAAATACTAGGAATACAAATTCCTTACCAGGATATTAATAAACACACCTTCCATCCGATCATGTTGTTCTTTATTCTTTTTTGCTAACATTCTTTCCAGTTTTCCTTTAAAACTTCCTGGTTTTAAGTTTTATTGTCCTTTCTTATGTCATTTCCTTGACAAGGGTCATAATTAGGGTCTTTACAGATCTTCCTCAGCCCAAGGAAACCCCTTTCTCACAGAAACCACCAAAAGCACCCACAACTGCTGGCCTATAGTTTGCAAAAGTCATCTGCTTTTGCCAGAGCCACATGACAGCTATCAAATAAAATAAGCTCTATCTAAAAGCCCCCAAATCACCCTTTGCAACTCCACTCTTGTTTACCAACTTTAATACTGTATTTCCCCTACTCTTTGTCCTTTCAGATGGATGAATCTTCCAGAATTGATCTGATCATCTTTGAAAAGCCAGCTCTTCGCTTTGCAGGGCCCTCCAACCAAATCAAACACCACAGCTGAGTGATTAAGCACTTCTAACTTCATGAAGAGGACAGACTTTTGAAGTTACAGAAAGCAACTAGTACCAGACTACTATGAACACCACCACCACCCTAAACCTTCAATCTATACACAGCACAGCTGAATGTGACTGCTGTATTTATAGAAACCCAAATGAATTCTTCTGTAACAAAAAGAGAAGCAAGGTCTTACATTCTAAGAGGCACGAATTATATACTTACAGGTCCCATAATAGTTGCTTGCCAATGAAACACTGAAAGCAAAAAAAAAATAAAAAAAATTAGAGATTTTCCAAGCTTTTTCACAACTGAAAAAAAAGGTAAAAATCTGACAATGCACTACAAAAAGCTTACAGTCATCTCCAACAGGTCCGGCAGAACAGTGGGCCGGGGGGTCTCGCTGCAGATCACTTAGTTCCTGCAAGAAACACAACATTTTGAAAGACATCTGTGTGAAGATACACACACTTGGCAGCAGCCCTTCAAAAGTAAGAACACAAACAGATTTTATTAAAACTGTGAGGTTTTTCTTGTGGTATTTTGATACAACAATCAACACTCGAAATCCACGTTGGGACTGAAGTTTTTTTGCCAGGTGGTCTGCAACTAATACTGTGCTAGAAATTAATATCTTAAGGTATTTAAGAGTTGCAGCTAGGTTCACAGTAAGGAGAATATACTTAAGTAGACAGAAAAAAAAGAAAATAGTTTCTTAATTTGTCTGTAAACTCACTGTTTAATTTAGAGTTATGCGTTAATCTGATTATTCCTTTAGCTTTTGATTTTACAAAAGTTTCTGCATTGGCCTAGTCTATGTACATTTGCTAAGACTGCCTGGAGGTTATATATAAACATAACATAAAGGTTCCTAACTAGACTAGAAACTAGAGGAAAAATATTAGTTCGCACACCTTATTTATTACACCTTGATTTAATTCTCTGCATGCTTTTTTTTTTAAATGACTACTGAAGCAGTCCAAAGGAATTTGAAACTTAAGCACTCACAGAAGTTTTTGCAGGTCAACTGATTAATTTTTCTAGCAGGAGTCCACACAATGGACTAAATTATTAGTGGACTACTAATTTAAAATTATTATTTGATTACACAAAACCAGCTCAGTTTTTCATCTGATTTATCATTGCTATTATCAAACAGTAAACAAGCCATGCATTAATGTTAATTTTCCTCATTTAATTCAATATACTATTTTTGATGTCTGAACTTTTACTGTGCTAAGAATGAACAACTTTTTCCAGTTCTCGGCTGACAGAACTTGTGCTGGGGTAACTTAATGACTATGTGTAAATACTTCCTTTAAAATGAGTTAAAAGATACGTGCTAAATCACTGTAACTCAGTTCATTAATCAAAACATATGTGTTTAAGTCAACAATGGACATAAGCAGGCCTGCAAATACCTTGAATTTATTGTGTAATTTAAAACAAGAGAGACACTTCTTTCATATACTGAAATAGCTCAGGTTGCCAATTAGCATTACTTGTCCTCACTTTAGTCTTTTGGTGAAACTGTATATTGCTCCAGAAACAACACTCTGGGCTAGGCTTTAACTAATAAAGGCAACAGAAAAACATGCAGTTCCCGTTTTAATCGGAGGATTCAAATTTCATCAAGGAGTGATCGAGAGAACCAGCTGTCTCTGCAAAGCCAGGCCACTGCCAGTACACACAGGGAGTCAACCAGTGTCAAGTTTCCAGCAGTCACCAGAGTTGTCACAAACATGACCAGCAGCAGAGCTGTTACAGCCACCGTCTTTAATTTGCAACTCAAGATATAACCTAACAAGAGAAGATTAAGTCTTGCATACACACTAAAACAGCTACATGAAACTGTCTGCCAAAACAGAAAACTCAGACTAAAAGCCACGCATTTTATAATTGTCATTGATGACTACTAGATTCAAAAATATGTAGCTTAAACTCTTCAGGAAGTCTCTGAAGTATATGCAAAACATTCTCTATACAGATGCAAACATCCAGGCAAGCACTTCAGTTTCAGAGTCACAAATCTGTAACAGTACTCTCATTTGCTAGATGTTTTCCTTGAGATCTTTACATCTCCCAAACCCCACACAAACTGGTTTTCTTTCAGGT
The DNA here is from genome assembly GCA_035584735.1 of Pseudotriccus pelzelni. Lineage (NCBI taxonomy): Eukaryota > Metazoa > Chordata > Aves > Passeriformes > Tyrannidae > Pseudotriccus > Pseudotriccus pelzelni. Next base: position 2,474,087 of record JAWMRA010000162.1, on the reverse strand, counting down.
ATACAGGTGTACTACAGAATTGGCAGAACTGGGAAAGGCTCCTCTGGTATACACGTTCAATTTGTTCAGGCTGAAGACACTGAAATTTGTTCATGATTAAAAAAACCCCACACCATTCTTAATCATACCTTGATGAGACACAGAACTATCAACTCCTGTTATTAATATTTCCTAATAACAACGAAGAAAAGGCTCTCTTCAACCAACTTCACTAAATGAAAGCAATGTTCACAGAGACCTTCTGCAGCTAGAAAGCAAAGCCAGAGCAAACTTCAAAATCTTCATTGTGCAGATTCAAGCCTTACTTTGCAACCATATGAAATTACATACTGAAGCTAGTGTGGTTTAAAAATATAAGTGGTAACGTGATCAAACTTTGGAAATTGAAATGGACACTATGAACGGTTTGAATCCTTACATTCAGAAATTCCAGATCAAGCTGTGATAAAAAGAACTGCTCGGCTTTCTATTGTTAATAATGCTGTTTAAGCTTCAGAATCAAATCAAAATTATGTAAGACTTAGGCTTCAAGCTTCCCTACACCTTTGTGTAGGTGCAAGGAGAATAGAATGCCTCCGAGTCAAACTGACTTGCCAGCGCCCAGAACTGAACACTGCAGAACAGGTGTGAGGACTCTCTAAAGTAGATGTAAAAAACTGCTTCATGTCTTTACATATTCACAAAAGAAGTATTTGTATAGGGAATTCTTGTATTCAATGTCTCAAAAACGCTCTTCACAAGAACGCCAAAACTTTGCTTTAGTCGAGGGACGAGGCTGAAGATTTACAAAGCTTAATGTGCTGAAACCTCACCAGGAAGAGCAAGAGAACTGCATGTGAGGCACTACACAGTCAACACTAGAGGTTCCCCTGTAATTTTAAGTTAATTGGTTAGAGTAGCTTGGTCCATGCTACCATCATGTAGCTGTGTGATGCTTCAAGGCCTGCTCTACATGAATATTTTTAGTCACTCGTATAGAAAATGTTGGTGCAAGACTTTGATGTGCAGGTGCCAACAAATGGAATCGATAGCTCAAGGTAGTGCAGATTCGCTTTCAGAAGAGAAAGTCACCACTATAAATCAGAGTGTACACTGATACAACGTGTTTTATCAGAATACACAAACCCAAAATTCTGTCTGCAGGAGGTGCATCAAAAGTATCAGTTATTTCAAACACTGGTGAGTATCACAGACTAAAGGAATCTGCCAAGAGCCCCAACGCATGCTACACTATCCCAGAACGGCCAGGATAAACTAAACAGAGAAAAATAGCTAAGCTGGGAACTTGAAGGGGTAACTCTTCTAATCCTGTTAAACATACAAGAGAGTACACGGTAGAATAGAATACTATTGGCTAAAATACTGCTGGAGATGGACACGGCAAAGCTTCCAAATGACCACCTTTCCTTGCACCACACACACTCCAGAACACCCCTGTAGCAGCATGAGGCAAAAATTTAAGATTCAAGTTTAATAGCTGTGAAACGCAGGCCATGCTAAGCAATAAATGGAGAAGTTTCTGACTGTGCAGACTTGTACTCATGGTCAAAGAATTATACTTTTATGAAATACATCCTGTGTTAAGTTGAAGACTGCAAGGGCAATTTAACACTTACATGCTTGATTAGCAGCCAGGCTTCTCTCCCAAAAAGCTACTCGAACATTGTAAAGGATACTTTGGTAACAAGGAGATAAATGTTTTCCACATAGTACTCAGGGATACTCAGTGACTTATGAGCACGAGTAGCAAGAACAAAAAAAAGCCCTAAAATTTTTTCAGTTTAAAATAAAAAAATCAGAAAAAAGACTGTAGATTATCAGAAGCCCAAAATAAACTGCACACAGCATCACTAAAAGCTATTTTCATTCTCTAATCAACACAAAACCACAACCAGAACCTTTTACCACACCACTATTTAAAATATAGAGGTTTATCTTTGTCAGCCACGTTCTTAATTTCTTGCACAAAATCCACTGTAGACCACAGACTCACTTCCTACCAACTCCATGTATTCCACTGCTTGGAACCATTTGTCAGAAAGCTCCACAGTGGTCATACTTAAGACTACTTAAATAATTCTCTGTTCTTCATAAATCTGGTAAATGTGCAGCACATATTTATAAGAACATTTATTGATATAACTGTTAGTCAGTAATAAAGTATATATCCTATTTCCATATACGGTTTTAATGCAAAAAACAATATTGCTGTGATGTCACAGCTGATGTTTTGAAAGCAAATTAAAACATATTACGTTACAGCCAAAAAAGTTCTTAGTATGTTTCTGACACATAGACCATCCAAATGTTTAAGGTCAAAATCTAAGCCATAAATACCAATAAATTTTGAGTCAACTTACAATAACAAAAGTTATTTTCAACATAAATTTTGAAGCCCGACTGTCCTGTTAGCCTACACATCTATGACATACACACTGAAGCAGACACAGTTCATTGAAATAACTAAATGTTTGAATACTTCTGTTTTTACTGAGTTGTAGGAGAAAAACAATCAAGCAGTATTTGTACCAATAAGAAAAAAACAACAGCTATTTTTAAACCAGTCTTTAAATCTATCTCTTCTAACAGGTTTCAAAACCTCTTCCAAAATCTCCTTAAATCCGATTTTTTAACTCCTGTAACAAAAGTACACATGGAGTTGTTTTGTAATTATTGCAAGCCGGCCTGAGCATTAACCAGCACAACATCAACCTCCCATTAACACTGGAGGAGTATCCGGGTACAAGACTTACGATGAAAACAACCTCCTCAAGCACCGACAAGGTAAATGAACACAGGTTCCTCAGCTTAAGGTGAGTAAGAAACCCCCCAACTGAAGCTTCTCTGAGGAACTCCCAAGGTGTCATGGAGGCAGCACTGATGGCTGTGCCTGCAGAGCAAGGCTTCACGTCCTCATTGCTCTTCCACCTGCAGCACTGAGATCAACATACTTCCATGGGCAGTGATCAGCTTGTTCATTGGTTACGCAGTTGCCCATTTTTTAAGGAAGCTCCCAAGTGAAAAATACATCATTCCATGACTAATGGATAGTCTTGAAGTCCATATGCTGTCCTCCTTTGGGGAGTCACTCAAGACCGGTCAACCAATGGCAGGATGCAATGAAACAGAGCCCAGTGGCAAAATGATTTAGAAATCAGAATCCCAACCAGTATGAGAAAAAAATATGCTTACTAACATGTCTGCATATTACAGCTTTGCCTCCCCTGTAGGTGCTATCATACTGAACACACCAATTATTAAAATTACTGTGAACAAACAATCAGGCTTGCCACCAAAATCTCTTAGTTGTGTTACGGCACAATTCTGCACCACCCTAAATTCACCCAAGCTTAACTTCAGACAGTATGTCTAGACTGACAAGCTCCCAAGCAACACCACTGTCTTCTGTCAGCGCTTTGTTCTCCAAAGAATTCCTCTAGGCACTCTGTGAAACCGTGGAGTTCTTACAGCATTTCCTCTACTCCAGATCTTATCCCTTCCTACCCCTTAGGATAATGGCCAGTCTTCGCAAACGAAGAACCGGGGAAGGTCTTTACACCTTCCAGCCTGCGCATTGGATTTTTTTAGGTGAGACACAGTGTGCGCGG
>JAWMRA010000162.1:2432395-2470379 GCA_035584735.1 Pseudotriccus pelzelni | reverse complement strand
GGCCTCAGGCTGTGCCAGGGGAGGGTCAGGTTGGCCATGAGGAGGAATTTGTTGGTGGAAAGGGTGGTCAGGCCTTGGCAGGGGTTGCCCAGGGAGGTTTGGAGTCCCCACCCTTGGAGGTGCCCAAGGCAGGCCTGGCTGTGGCACTCAGTGCTCTGGGCTGGGGGACAGGGTGGGCATCGGGCACAGGGTGGGCTCCATGGGCTGGGAGGGCTTTTCCAGCCTGAATGATGCTGGGATTCCATGATTTCTGGAGCCTGATGTTGTTCCCTTCGTGCCCCAGGACCATGTCTGGCCGCAGGCTCCGGGAAGCTGTTAGAAGTGTAAGCCGCTGAGGAAGAGGTTTCTCCAGAGCGCGGCATGTCTGGAACTTCACGTTTCCTGAGCCTCCTGCTTTTCCCCTTGTCTCCTCCCCCCAGCTGGGCTCACGGGTCTCGTGTCTCACAGCTGCTTCAGACAGACTCTGCATGTGCCTTCTGACATGCAGGAGAAATTAATATCTCCCCAAAAGACGCAAACCCATCGAGTTTCAATCCATTAAGCCAATACAAGCAATACATTTAATTTGCTGGAATGGGAAGGTCACACGTCCACTTTCCCTTTGGGAAGTGGATATGAGATGTTAGCAGAGGCAAATTGCAGTTGCAGGTTTACATTCCTGAGCATCCAGCCCTCTCCATATCATAACTCTGTATTCTATCCTGGTAAATAATAATAATAATAATAATAATAACAATAATAATATACCAGCCACCGTAACAATAATAACAACATTGATTCAATAATAATAACAACAATAGCAATAACAGCAGTATATTTGTGCAAGAAGCAGTTGTTTCAAGGTAAGTGTTTTCTTTCCTTTCTTAGGAATTTGATTCCCATGGGACACCACGGATGAATGTGGTAATCGCAGGCCTGTGCAATGTCTACACCCACTACATCACCACCTATGAAGAATACCAGGTAAATGTTGAAACTGGGGCCTGCGTAATCCAGTTCAGCTTTCGGCTGTATGGGGTGACAATTCATGTGAAATTATGTGTGTTTAGAGCACTTTCCCACAAAAAGCTGTAAGATTTGGAGCAGGAGGGCTGTAAGGTGACCGTGGGATTGCAGCGCCCCGTTGCTGTGGAAAGGCTGACGAAGCAGATGTTGTGCTTTGAGGAAGATGTGGACCACTGCTGGGACGCCTTGGGTTTAGAAACCCTAAACTGGGAGGGGAGGTTGGAAGAACTGGGGTTGTCCAGCCCAAAAAGCTGAAGCATCGTGAGCCTTTAAAAGATTATGATCTGTGATAACTGGGAGAGCAAACAGGTCCTCCCTGTTTGCCATGGGTTGGAGAACGAAGAGTCACCTGAAACTGCAGCAGAAGTATTTTGGCAAGTTGTTGGGCCGTAAATAAACCCTGATACAGTGCTGATCTTGTCAGTGCAGTAGGATGGGCTACATAAACCACTCAAGAGCCCCTCAAAACCTCCTTTTCCCAATTTGTCCTCCGCCAGGTTCAACGATATGAGGCCGCTTCGACCATTTATGGGCCACACACCCTCTCTGCCTACATCCAGCTCTACAGAGGCCTTGCAAAGGCTATTGCCACGGTAATCAAACTTCTCCACGTGCCACATGCAGCTGGAGACACTTAAATCCTATATTTGCTCCTCAGTGAGGCCAAATGATTGCTGCCCTCTCTTCTCTTGAGAAACACTCATGTGGTATGAAAGTAATTCCTGTAATGGGGGGGTCTCATACCACTTGAAAAATTCGAGGGGATTTTCAGTTCAAAGTTTGGGAAATAAGTACCTCCAACCTTTCAGCATGCCCTGAAGTTGCCGCTTTTTTTACCTAAAGGGGAAAAAATAGTCTGCTGCGTTTGTTTCCGCTGGCAGCGTCCACTGTCATTGTGACCATGTGGATGTGCAAGACTGGTGGACAGCCCTGGTGGATGGGTTTGAGGGGACCCCAGCAACAGGGATTGCTCCTGCCCGCAGAGCATGGGTGAAGATCTTCCAGTTTGGTTTTAGGCTCACTTTGTTATTCTTAAAGTCTGTCTGAGCAGGGGTGTGGGACATAGAGCCACGGCGGGGATACGATTCATCAGGGAGGCGCTGGTTACGTCCGTGTGTGTCTAACAAGCGCATCTGCCTTCTCCCAGAACACCACTCAGGACTTGCCCCGTGGTCCAGAGCCCCCGTTTTTCAACGTGAGCAACCTGACCTTGCTGCCCTCTCTCAGCGTCGAGCGCGCGCCGGCGAACAAGACGTTTGGGGACGTGCTACAGGAAGTGAGACGGCAGTACCGAGAGGTGAGAGCTGCAGGGGTTCACTGAAACCGCTTTTAAACTCTTCCCCCTCTCCCAAAAGGTCTGTGCTCCCCAAAGGGTCGTGGGGCCCTCAGACCAAACGCTTCCGTGGGTGGCCATGAGAAGGCAGAGACTGAGTGTTTTCATACCAATGTCGTCGTACTGAACGTGATTCAAGGGGGTGAATCAAGAGGAAAATAAAAGCCCTTTATTCACCGTCAAGTAGATTTCCTCCCCTGCTTCAAAATAAAACACCAGTTGATTAAATAGGCAAATACTGCACAGTGATTTCTTTACAAGCAGAAATCAGGTCACCTTTGATGCCTCTGCTACGGAATGTAAATGAAATGAAATTAAAATGTTGGAAATGGTTCTGTTTTCAATGCTCAAAATTTAGATAAGATGTTCAGAGCAAGGACTTTCATCTCATTGCTGTCTCCAGCAGTAGGGCAGGGAGGCATTCTGAAAGATCTCACTTGTTTCTTCCCTTCTTTATGTGGAGTTTATCCAGTTTATCCGGTTTTATGGTGGAGTTTTATCCAGCAAGTAGGACAAATGGAATGGCAAGGCAGATAATACCAGCTCAAAGCATAAATTGTCCGTCGCGGCTGCAACAAGTGGAATTATAAATAATTTCAAACAACAGCAAACCAAACACACCAAAACAGCACAAAAACAACCAAACCCTTAAAAACCTCAAAGGATGTTCTTAATGTGCAGTGTGATAGCACAAATAATACAACTCTCAATTTCCACCCCCTAGGGAGAAGTTGTTGAAGTGACTTTTGTGGGAGGAAACCCCCGGAACTCTGCGGAGAACGCGGTAAATACGATGCAGCCATGCTGAAATTCGGGGATGTTTGGGATTAGTGAATGTTTAATTAGTGCTTTTTCCTTTGCTGGGGGTTCAGAAGGAGGTGTGTGCTTTGGGAGTTGCCACCACCAGAGTGCTTTTGGGGCAGAGGACTGAATTTGGCCGTGCTGGGCTGTTCGTGAGCTCTTCACACCGTTGAAGTCAGAGTCACCCACATCATGTGTCAGGCCAGATGGCACTCTCGGTGCCATCCAGGCACAGCAAACACGGTCTTTAGTCTCCATCCTAGCAGCCTGGTGCATTATTTTAATAAAACAAACAAAATTAGAAAAGTCCTTCGTTTTTTCCAGTCAGTCTTCTTGCATAGACACTGATAGCAAATACCTCACCTGCCTCTTTTTAATGGTAAGTTCTTTACCTCATTTATGTGGGGTTTGGCAGTGAAACAGGAGTAAGTAGCACAGTAAGTGCCAGGAGGCACCACATTTGCCAGTGAAGCATGCAGAAGCATGGGCCCTTCTCCACTTTAAAGTGACACAGGAGGCCGGGACATGCCTGTACCTTCAGCGTCTGGCTGACTCTGCTGTTTTTATTCCAGACCGAGCACAACTTCCTGACGGTGGAGAGATACACCAACGCTTCAGGCACCTGGCAAGTGGTGCAGAACGACGCCTCCTGGGACACCAGGTGGGTGCCCTGAGCAGATTTCACTGTCCCACAGGCTCCTGGGTGTAACTTTATTTTAACCCGAAGGCCTTTATTGCAGAGCTCCCCGATTTCAGAGTCTTGGCCCTGCAGATGGTGCTTTTTGGGGATGGATCAGTCCATATTTGGGTGGTTAACTTGTCAAGACCACAAAAACTGGTGTTCCCCTTGGCTCAGGCATCTGCAACGAAAGCTTAGAAGTCTGGGAAATGTAGAAGGAAGGGCAAGAATTAAAGAAGGCTTGGGGTCCAACTTGCTCATAGCCTATATCCACCCATCTGTCACACCGTGTGGATGAATACAATGCCAAGCGGAAAACAGGAGAGACTCACAGGATTGTCATCAGGAAAAGCTGTCTGGGTTTGTTGTACATCACACAGGAGGTACAGACAACAACTGAAAAAGTTTGCAAGAAAGAAAAGTTAGGGATGTCAGTCTTCAAGGAAAACATCCATTAAGCAACAAAGGTGGTGTCACCTTCCAGAGCTGCACAGTTTTTCATCCAGTCACGATTGTAAATACTTATTTCAACCTCAGTAAGACTAGGCTGAGAAAAAAATTTATTCAAGATGTTCTGTTCAACCTCTTCCTTTAATTAAGGTCCTGAAATGGGGGTGCTTATCTCACTTTTAGTGAACATTCCTCCTCTCTGTTCAGCATTCCTCCTTGCACAGGGAGGGCTGAGCTGATGAGTGTTTCTCACAGAGGTGATGGTTGTGTTGTGGAGTTGGAAATGGAAGGACACATGGGTAGAAATATTCTTCACCTACAAAAAGGACCCCCTGACTTGCATTCTTGTGTTACCAGCTGTTTTTCAGCCCTGCTGGGTTTTGGCTTGGCTAGTTGGCTGCTGCCCTGGTAGCCTAAATCTATGAGGAAAGGTCAAAAGCAGCTCTTAAAATGTACTTTAACTGGAGTGCTTTCATCTCATTCCGCTTAGTGAGCTCCTGGGACATTGGAACAAGTGAAAAGTGGGTTTTGCTGCTGACTGCAGGGTTTTGGGCTTGTTTGCTAGGTTTTACTGGACCAAAGGATCCCTGAATCGGAGCAATGTGACCGTCGAATGGCACATCCCTCGTGGCACGGAGCTGGGCGTCTACCGGATACGGTACTTCGGGCACTACAAGAGGAGATTGTCCCTCATTCGCACCATCACCGTGCCGTTTGAAGGCTCATCCTCGGCCTTTGAAATCACAAGTCCATAGGTGATCTCAGGCAGCAAAGGTATTTTTTCCCCTGAGCAGTAGGTTTGATATCTGAGAGTTTCCGTGCAGGGCTGGGAGCTGGAGTTGGACGATCCCTGTGGGTCCCTGCCAGCTCGGGACATTCTGCGGTTCTGTGATGTTCTGGAAGGGGGTTTTGTTGTGGCACACGTGGCTCTGTACGTCACTGCTGTCCCTTGAGTGCTGCTGGTCAACCTTTGCTTTGCAAAGCTCAGCTTCCTGCAAAGTTTTGGCTTTTAGCTGCAGTTCAGCCTCCTCATGTATTCTCATTCAAGTGTTTCCTGTCCTGGCCAGATCTCATTGCAGTTGATTCTTGCTACAATAAAAGGTGTAACTTTTTCTTCAGTCATTAAACAAGTGCATATTGATGTTGAATAGGATCTCTCTGAGGGAATTAGTGCATACTGGGAGCTAATCCAGACCATAAAATCGTCCATAAAATTGAGCCCAGTCCATAAAACTGGTAAGAATTCACAAGGCATCAGAAGAGAAGACTCCTCAAGCGTGCTTGAAGTGCAAAGCTGACCTCTTAGGATGGCAAAGGGTTAAACAGGGTAGGCATTCATGAGGAATCTTGGAATATAATTTCATTTAATCCTTTGGAGGATTGCAACAGCACAATGTGAAGAGAACTGCCTGTAGCTCTCCATAAATCCGCGGTTCCAGTTTCAGAGGTGCCTGCCGAGGGTGGCTGTGTGGGCTCCTACCTCCGAGGCCTCAGGCAAGGAGAGGAAGTTCAGTCACTCACGAAATTTGAAGCAGCTGGCTTTTTTTTTTTTTTCCTTCTGGACTGTGTCATTCTCTTTTCACCAGTGTCACTTTTGAAGTGACTGGTGTGCCAGGGTGGGCCCAGTGCTGCCCGCCACGTGTGGGTTCTGTACTTTCAACTCGCTGGGCAAGTTTTTGGAGGAGAATCCCCTCGGGAAAGCTCTCAGTGGCCCAAGAAAGCACAGACGGGCTGTACAAGGGGAAGGCCACAGTTTGTCTCATGCAGCACTACAAAACCAAACGGCCCTCAACTTGTTACTGGCCTCACAAGGAGGTGTGTGCACAGTCATCAACACCAGCTGCTGTTCTTACGGAGACCAAAGTGGAAGAATTGATGAAGATCTGGCTGCAATTTCAGAAGCAAACCGACATTCTACATGGAGTAACTCTTGCTGATGTCTCACCGGGTTTTGGAGACATTCTCCATAAATTTACTTCATGGTTGAGGAACTGGACCTGGCTAAGAGCACTGTTTATGTTAGTGATATCCATGGTTAGTGTTTGTGTAACAGCTCGTTGCATGAACCCATGTTGCAGAGGTTGGTCGTCTCTGTGGTGTAATGTTAGATAGAAGCAGTAGAGATTGAACAAGATTTGGGTTTTGTCCATCTCTAAAGGGGGGAACTGACGCCTCGGAGCTTTATTTTTTAATTTTTTGTAGATTTTAGAAATAGATGTGAAGTGGATGTATTATGGAGGGTAAGGGCTTTCTTTCCTGCTTGGAAACGCGTTCATTCCCTTGCAGAGCCCCTGCGCTGGAATGGTCAGTCCTGAGTCTCAAAACTGAATACGGAGGAAGATTCCTCCCAGGGAAAAGGTGCCAGCGCAGGAAGCTCTGCGTGAGCGTGGAGTGCCAGGAGTTCCCCACTGTGGTGACTTAAGGGTACTACAAGGACACAGTTTAGCTCTGTTTGAGCTGGGGCGAACTGAATCCCGAGGTTTTTTTATCGCACGTAAGCGCTACAACTTCTCACACTTGGCGGAGGGATATACAGACTACAGGGCGAGGGGAATGCATGAACTTTTCCATCGCACAACTACACGTTTTTCAAACCATTCAAACTCTCCACGAACCAGTTTGCAACGTACTTGTTACCATCAGTTAACTGCCCAATTTATAGTCCCTATATGGAACCAATATAAACAGTGTTTTTGTTTCAGAGTTGCTTCTGGTCTCAGGCAGACGTGGCACGGTTTCGCTTTGGCCGAGTTAGTAGTTCTGTTTCTCTCCTGCTAAATCTCCAAGGCCTCCTGCTGAATTCCATGGCTATCTCTGGGGCCTCTTGCTGGACACCAACTGCACATGAGAGATGGAGGGTAAGGGCTTTCTTTCCTGGGTGGAAATGCAATCGTTTGGTGTCGGAACCCCTGCGCTGGAATTGTCAGTCTGAGTCCCAAAACTGAATACCGACGAAGATTCCTCCAAGCCAAAGGGTGCCAGCAGAGGAAGCTCTGTGTGTGCATGGAGTGCCAAGAGTTCCCCACTGCTGGGATCAAAACTCAGCTATCAGGAGAAAAAGAAGTGACAGGATTAAGCAGCAAACTGTGGGCGGTCGGGAGGAACTCCTTGCTCTGAGAGCCAAAAGCCTGGCCACAAGAGATACCATGAAGCTTGTACCTGTTAACATTTAACTACGTTTGATGGCTCTTTCTCCCCTTAGCAAGAAATGGAAAGGCTTTGTAGTGATGTTTGCAAGACGGTGCAGAAGCTCCTTCTGTTCCTCTCCCCGTGTGGCCCCATGCTACTGAGAAATACTAACCACCTTGGGTCACCTTAGCAGGGAATTGTTTAGTCATCCAGTTAACATAACCCATCCTCTAGTTAATCTAGTTAATCCCCTTCATTAACATGTCCTGCCCACCAGACCTTTACATTGAGAAGCGTGTGTTTAATAAGGGGTCCAGTCTGTACCCCCTAAACTGGGGTCATGTGGGGTTTTGACCGCCTACAGGAAGGGGCTTCGAGCAACCTGGTCTTCCCGTGCAACTGGTCCCCTGCTGGGCAGAGGGATGGCTTGGTCCAGGAAACCTTGCTGGCAGGAGCACCCCTGGCTTCCATCTGCTGTGTCTGTGCTGACTGCTTGGAAAGCTCTTAGAAATGGCTTTCCAAAGCAATTCCCAGTAAGGCCGTGGTACAAATTGCGCGTTGCTTGGGTATTACTGGCATCACACGGGCAGCCTTTGGACCGAGACGCGCTTCGGAAAAAAAGCAGATAAATTTGCCAATTTTCAAGTGTTTAGGCAAGTGGTGGAACTAGGGACACAGCAGGAGTGCAGCAAAACATGGACAAGTGTCTGTGACCTCTGCTAAAACCTTTGGCTGCCTCTACAGTGAGCAAATCCTACTTACCTTCCCACAGCCTCAGGCTCTCCCACTAACCCAGCTTGCCATCAGCACAGGGAATGCTTTTAAGCCAGCAGAGAGCTGGGGACCAGCCCAGCAGCTAGAAGACACTTTGTCCCCCAAAACATGGGTCCAGCTGTGTGGAGGGGGTGCATTTCATGTGCTGCAAGGAGGCTGTGAGCAAGGCTACGAAACATGGTGCCCACAGGCCCGAACTGAGCTTACCTGTGTCCTTCCCCATCAGCCTCTGAAGATAACGAGGAATTTTGGAAGGCAGCCTATGGGACCCTCTTGCTACCAGCCCTTTGGTGTCCTTCTGTATTGCTGCAACAGCTGCTGTCTTCAGGCCTAAGGGGAGAGATGGGGGGGCTTTGGGGAGCACGGAGCAGACAGGGGTGATTCCACGGTGCCCCACATCCCTGCTGGGAGGTCATCTGCAGCTCGGCCCTGTGCACGATACAGCTCAGGGGGACGGTTGATGCGACGTTCCCAAGGAGACGCCCGGGACACAGACCGGACGCCCGGGGCACGGCCGAGAGGGGACACTTGAGGAGTCCCCAGTGCCACTTTATTGAGGACTGTGGGGGCAAAGGCAAACTGGTGGCACTTACATGGGAGGGAAGGACGGGTTAGGAGGCGACAACAACGTGGCTTTGCTCTCAGGGAGAGTGGAAGCTGCTGTAAAGCCATGATAGTGGAAAGTGGGTGCTTCTTATGGAAACTTCATAGATGTGGCGGTGGTGATCGATGCTGCTGTAATCCCTCAAATAATGGTTTATTTTCCTCTTTCCTACTTTACTCCCTTTTAAATCTCTCCTGCAGACCTCTGGTGCTCACAGTGATGGTGGGATCGCTACATCTTTTGGCAGGAATTTACTCAGTCCTTCCCCTTGTGTTTTTAATGGTCCCTCTTAAAAGGTTGAACCCAAACCCTACCACGTCACTCCTTAAAATACAACCACATTGGATTCCTCTTGATCTTTGCAGTAGCTGTTTAACAATTTACACTGTTAAACACTTGTTTTTATAACTGATTGCAAATTGCATGTTATCATGAAAGTTATCCAGTGAGTAATAATTTCAGTTGTATATAGCTTTTCTGACTGGCTACAGTGACCACCCACCACATCTTAATTAACCATCTTCATTAACAACGCTAAGAGCAAAGTACATAATATCAAACTCCCCATTTTCAAGTGCTTTGAAAACCCTGCTCGGTTTTTACTGTGGAAAAGCTCTCCCGCCTCTATGTTGCCAAGTGGTTGGATGCTTCCCTTTCACACAGCAGCCCTAGGGCTCACTGCACCCTTCAGGCTGTGAGGCTGCAGCAGCCAAAATATTTGGGCAAACAAGGCTTTTTGGCTTTAAAAGGGATAGGATAGGAAAGACTTCGAAGATTGGGATTCAGGTGTGGTTGTGGTCAGTGGGTTTCTTGCTGGGCCACGTTGGACGGGGCTGGAAACAGCCTGGTGTGGTGGAAGGTGTCCTGACCATGGCAGCAGGGTGGAATGAGGTGAGCATAAAGGTCCCTTTCAAACTCAACCATTCTGTGATACTTTGATGCTGTGAGATGGGCCAGAGCAGGTGTTTGTCCCCATGTCACCCTTTGTGCCCTTGTCCCACACGGAATTGGGACTCTGGCTGTCTCTTCAAACACTGCTAATATCTGTTTTCCTATAGAAAGGAAAATACTCGCACTCTTGGCCAAGACGGAGGGGGTAGAAAAATTTTCCAGGAAAAGTTCAGCTTTTTTTCCCCTGGGTTTTTGCCCTGGTGTGCCAGAGGGTTTTATCCCAGTCCTGGAGACTTTTTGGCTCGGCTCAGCCAGTTCCCAGGCCCTCTGCCTGACTCACCAGCCCTGGCCCTGAGCTTTCCCCCCAGCTTTTCCTGCAGGGAAAACCTCATGGCACAGCTGTGGTTTGCCCAGCTGGATCCCATTGCAGCTCCACAGCTTTTTGCCCTCCATCCCTGACGGCTGGGCAGGTTATAACAGCAACCCTGCCAATTTCTCCTCCTGGGATGCTCCACTCCTTACCCATAGTCTGCTCCAGAGTGACTCCAGGGTGCTGTGGCTCCCGGACAGGCGTCCCTGTGCCCGTCCCAGGCTTTCAGGACAGCCTTGCAGGTTTGTCGGTGTGATGTGCACAGCCCAGGGCAGCTGCAAGCTCTGCAAGCAGGAGCTTGGGATGTGCCGCTGCAGCTCCACGTGAGGTTTGCTGCCTCCACCGTTCGGGTGCTGGGATTTACACCGCGGCTTTGGTGAGTTCCAAACCACTTTTTGCTTTGGATTTTTCACGGGGGCTGGGAAGTCACTGGGGCCCAGCAGTGAGGAAATACAATCCTTTTATTGCAAAGAAGGAAGGAGAGAGCAGTGGCTGGTCAGAGTTCTGCCCCAGCGCTTTAGACCCGGCTCCCAGGAGAGAGCTGGTCCCTGCCCACGGTCTACCCTCTCACACACTTCTGTGCTCGCTCTCTCGTGTTAGTTTTGCCTCTGGAGCCAGCTGGGATAGACAGGCAGATAACGTTCTGTCGCCCCGTTTGGTGAGCAGTGTCCGTGCGCTCTCCTGAGGGGCTGTACGAGGTGTCCCGGGAACAGGGAAAAGAAAATATGGGAAATCGCCTGTGATGGCAAGCCTGGAGGCCAGGAGAGAGGATGGCATTGCCACCCAGAACCCAGCTCAGGGGTCAGCCCTGACCCATCGCAGAGGTCCCCCCGACCCTGCGGGATCGGAGAGGAGGGGCTTTGTCCCGGCGTCTCGGTCAGATTTGGCCGCAGCCACTGGAGGTCACTGCTGATCTGCAGCTCGGCGTTGCAAAGCCGCTCCTGGAGAGGCGGCAGGAGCCCTGCTCCGGCTCCTGGCTCCGGGCTGCGCTGCCTCTCGCCCCTTGCAAGGTCCCTGGCAGCTGGGTAGGGGCTGTCCTGCGGGATCCCCAGCAGGAATCACATCTGGCACCCCACCCTTCCCTGTATAGCTCTCTCATGGGATGAAAGGATGGTCTGGGGAGGCTGAGGGAGATGGGGGTGTTTATCCTGGAGAAAAGGAGGGGGGATGTTTCTTACCCCCTACAACTTCCTGACAGGAGGGTGAAGTCAGCGAGGGTCAGGCTCTGCTTCTGGGGATCAAGTGACAGGATGAGAGGAAGGAGCCAGGGGACGTTTAGACTGGACGTGAGGAAAAAATTTCATCCTGGAAAGGGCTCTCAGGCATTGGCCCAGGCTGCCCAGGGCAGCAGTGGAGTCACCGACCCTGGGAGGACAAAAGATGTGTAGATGTGGCACTTGGGGACATGTCCAGGTCCCTTTCTGCCCACTTTGGCTGAGGTGGCTCCACAGGCACGGTACTGCTTGTGCTGGGGGACCGAGTCTGAAAGGTCCCTTTTAGGAGGGTTTGGAGCCACTGCCAAAGGCCCATGTCCCTTCACTGCTGTTTGAGCATCCAACCAGGACTGGGGGAAAAAAATCTCAGGAAGGGACTTGGAAAACCTGAAGGGTTCGGTGGCTGAGCGAGAGAGCAAAGGTCCCAGCAGCAATGCAGAGTGCTAAAATCTCTCTTGAAATGTCCTCACCATTTCCATGGGGTCTGGAAACAAATTCCCCACTCCAGTCCCAGCTATAGGACCTGGCCCCTCTGGCAGGACAAGACTAGAAGTTCAAAAATTTAGGGTAAATCTCAGCTGAATGACAAAATACAAAAGCACACGGCATTTATTTCTGTACATAACCAAAGCACTGGTAATTAGTGTCCCCAGATGGAAAACCAAACAATTTTCCTCACCCTAAAGCAGGAGACTCACTGTCAGGCTCATAATTTAAACAATATACTCAATGTTCCTCTTCCTTTTTCCATAAAAAGCACGTTTTATGGCACACAAAAAAGGGCTGAAAATATCTCAAATGCACACTATTATCAGGGAGGAATGAAGAAACACTGTTTTTGCTTCATGAGCTTCCCTCCAGCGCTGGAGAGGTGTTGGGTGGTGGTGGCTGATAACAATCCAGCTTGAGAGCAGAATGCAGAGCAGAGGAACAATATTTACTCAAAGCTAGTTGTGATTTTCATAAATGGTCACCAAAAGAGCCCAAATATCAGCAGGAAAGGGAAGCTGCTGTGTCTCTTTGTGGCTGGAACCCCCATGCAGCGTGGGGGAAATCTTATCTCCATCTGCTGCCTCGATTAAAAGAGAAGGGGAACTGCTGTTCAGGAGATAAGAGAGGCCAGAGGCTTCTCCATTAATATGTAAACTTTGGATCAAAAATGAAGATGAGAGGCTGCAGGCAAAAGTCACCTCTGGATTGATGGGTTTTGAGTCTGAAGGCACATTTAGTATGTGCTGGACTCGATAAAGAGGAGGAAGAGGATGGGATGGAAGTGTGGTCCCACTATTTAACTTTCGCGGTTTGGGTTGAATTATGCCCACCCTGAAGGATGCTGACTTGAAGTAACAGCTTCGTAATGCTTGTCCAAACTCTTCTGTGGTAGATTCTCACATCCAGGAGGGACCATGTCAGTCAAACAGGATCTTGTGCCCTCTGTGGCAGCCACATCTGCAGTAGCCCCACAGGATGGGCTGCACCACCTGCACCTGCACTCATTAAAAAAATAACAATACCCAAAGGTTGGAGAACTTTTAAAACACCTTGGCAGCTCTGAAAGCATCTGGTTGCCCAGCTGAGGGTGGCTGACTTCAGATCCAGCTCTGTGTGCCACCTGTCAGAGCTGTAATTTCTCCACTTTCAGTGTTTTCACCCCGTCCTGGGAGTCCTGATAATCTCAAAACACCTTTTCAGTCCACTCTTTGCCAACAGTAAAAATGCTTGTGCCCTTGTGGGTTTTAATTACAAAGTGTTTTTAACGACCTCAGATGATCCTTGCAGCCCTGCCTATCCCAGAAGGAAAAAAAAAAAAAAATGTGGAAAAATTCCGGTGCAGACACTAAAGCAGGAAGCCACCAACCACATCCCTGGTAACACAATGTGCAGATTTCCCCCCAAGAAGAAGAGGATGGCACCAGGCTGTGAGGAGGCAGCTGGGTTGCCTTTGCATGCAAATAAATGCAAACACCTTCATGTAAGCCAGAAAGAGCACACAACATTTTGTCTTGCTTCTCTGCCTCTCTCCCTGAGGATTATTCTGAGGTGTCTCTGAAGTTGTGTTAAAAAACAAAGTTAAAAAACATCACACTTCCTCCTGAGATATTTTTTTAACGTGTTCCTGGACAATTTGGCAGCCACAAAAGCTGTGTGTTTAAGGAGGGTCATCCACTCCCTCCACTGGGAGCTTCCTCCCAGCTGGCTGCAGATGTGCTCCCTCCTGGCTGCTTTGATAAATGGGGCGAAAACGGGGCGTTTTGGGGTGTAGGTCTGTGGGAGGGTTTCTTGGGCTCCAAGAAATCACGGTCCTGTTTTTCACAGGGATCAGCCAGCAAGGCCTTCCCAATGAAGGGGGAGAGTCCAGGTGGGGGAAATCTCAGCCTTTTGGGGTGTGAGGGCAGGTTTGGCTCCTCCAGCCCCGAGCAAGGGGTGCCTCTGGCTGTCCTGCAGCACTTCCTTTTGTGGCCTCTTCCGATGTCCTTACTGCAGCATTTTTGTGATTCAAAGGTGGTTCTGGAGGGGTTGGGCTCACAGGGCTGTGTGGCAGAGAGAGGGCACTTCTCCAGCCCTGTAGTGCTCCGACTCACCTACTCCCTCTCCGGTGTCAGCAGGAGGTTGCAGACCTTGGAGTTGGTTTGGTGCAAGGCAAATTCCCTCCCGGGCATGGTGCCACGCCTGCCTTTCCGAGCGGTGCTGCTCTGGCTGCCGGCGGACTTGGAAACCGTGAAGATTTCCCTGTGGGATGAGGTGACGGCAAGATGGTCAGGAGGCTGTGGTGGTGGTGGACTTCATCCATAGTCACCATCTCCTGATGGTCCAGGGATGGTGCTCCCACTCATGTTGCCACGAACCTGCTCTATGCTTCCCCCACTCCTACCAGCTTCGACCCACCCTGCTCAGTAAGTGTACGGCCATTAATTCCCACTCTCTCCCAAGAAATCCTCCTTTATCTCAAGCACCTCATGGCGTTTCTGCAGTATCTGACTGTACCCGGGGACTTACCTGTATGGGGCTTGCTCCTCCCTCAGCTGCAGGCACATGAGCACGGGGCTGCTGGAAAACCTCAGCGTGGTGTCAAAGTGGATTGAGGTCTCCACCTCTGTCTGGCTCCTCAGGGTGGCTTGGAGGAAAGGGGAATCTAGTTCTGCCTGGAAATCCATGGAGAGGCTTCCCCTGTCAGAGACAAACACGTGGGCCTGGTCACCGAACAGTGGCCCTGCGCTGGGCACCACGCACCGGCGCCAAACAACTCCATCAACACCTTAATTTGAGGTCTGGCCATGGGAAAGTGTAACCGGGGCCTGCCAGGAGAAGAGCTGGGGACTGTGGAAAGCCACCCTGGTGCTGGGTGCTGAGACCCCAGGTACCCCCATCCCCACAGCCGAGCGGTTCCCCACCCGCTCACCTCGCGTTGATGCTGGTTTTCAGTTCCTGCTCCCAAAGGCCCAAGTCCATGTCAGCTGAAATGTCCAGCCCCAGCCCACCCTGGAGTTTGATGGTCACCTGGAGGCCAGACTGCAGAGGAATGACCTGGGAGATGGAGAAGGCAGAGCTTGCTGTGACTGGGCACTGCCCTTGCATGGGTGGCTGATACTGGCAGTGACTTGTGGCATTTATCCTGAACCTGCAGCAGGGTTTACCAGGGAGGAACTCCAGCCATGCCACTTCTGTCCCATGGCAAAGCCATCCACCCATCCCGCTGTTTACCAACACCCAGACACGTCCAGCAGTGCCACCTCGCTCTTAGATCTGTGTCTGTGGTAACAACCACCCACTTCATGGGATTCACTAGGATTTGGCAAGGAGGCAGGTCACTGCTTCTCCCCCAGCCGGTACCTGGTGATGGTCCATCAGCAGGAGGTTCCCTTTGACCACACTTGTGGGCTCTCCACTGCTCAGTAGGACCGTGGCCATCAGGTCTGTGTATCCCTGGAAGAAGACGACCGGCCGCAGCTGAACATCGAAGAAGGTGACGGACATCCCGGCCACGAGCTCCGGCTCCTCTTCCCCATCCGAGATGTTCTCTCCCATCATCGACTCCATCCCTTGGGCTTCAATGGTGACCTGGAACACGGAGGTGGCACCCTAAGAAGGTTAGCAGGGCACACAGGCAGGGCAGTGGCACCGGGGGGTTGGTGCTGTCACCCCCAGCCCCCTCTCCCAGCAGTGCACCTGAGCCGCGCGGAGCCGCCGGCCGCGGCTGAGCAGCGAGAACTCAGAGATGCTCTTCCTCAGGAATCCGCCCTCCAAAAACAGCAGGTCCAGCCCGAAGGTGGAAAGCAGGTCCTGGGTGACTGAAAGGCAGAGAGGTGCCCATAAGGATCCCTGGGCAGCACCTGGCGCACCTGGTCTGGTGGAAGGTGTGCCTGCCCATGACAGAGGGGTTGAACTAGATGAGCTTTAAGGTCCCTTCTAACCCAACCCATTCTAGCATTCTATGATCTCTTTTTGCACAGGAGTCACGGAATGGTGGTGAACCGCAAAAGCTCGGAGAGCAGCAGCAGGAGTGAAGGCTGACATGGAAACACAGAGGCTGTAGGTGGGATGTGCCAGGCTGGGATCCTGGCGAGTGCATCCCCTGCGCCCGGTGTCACCACGTCAGCGCTCGGCAAGACAGGATGGTGTCTTGGAAAAGCTCCTCCAGAATGATTCCAGGAATTGGGAGGACACTAAAAGCAGGATGCTGGTGGCTCCTAGGTAATTTGTAAGCCTCCTCAATAGAGAGGGTATGGCTGGTACTGTAGGGATGCGTCTCCTGTGTTGGCCATCCAATATCTGACAAAGCTACATGATCCAGAGGGGAAAACTCTGCACCTTCTCCTCCCATGCTTGCAATATTTGAAGGATTTAGCATTGCAAGGTTGTTTTTCATTTCCCAAGTGCTGGCTATTCCAGCCTCACTAACCCCCACAAAGCCAGACTGAGCTAGTTCGAAGAGGGATGGAAATGAGAGCTGAGGGATGAAAAATTGAGCAGATATTTAGCAAGTGTTGCTTGTCGCAGTGCCTCTGAAGTTTGATTTTTTTGTTGTTGTTGTTTATTAATCTCAGTGTAAGGATTCTCCTTTTTGAAGAGCTTACTAAAAATACCAAAGGAACTGAAGAATGGAGGGAAATATCTTGACTTAGGAAAAACACAGAAACTCCCACCTACTATTTACCATTGGTTTCAGGCACACCTGAAGCTCCTCTTTCAAATTAGCAGGATTTGGGAAAAGTGTGTGGCACAGCCCAGCCCTCCTGCTGTAGAGTTGTTAGAGAAGGGTATGTATGGATGTATCTCGGGTGATGGCAACCAGCTGGTGCTGGGGGATGTGCTCAGAAACCTCACACAGAGATTTTGGGGCATTCTATAGAGTTTAAGCCTTTCCTGGGAGCTGCCTTTCCCTGCCAGCCCCTCCTTTAGCCCTCTGAGGGGACCACGGGCTCAGTGTCCTCCGTGCTGTCACCTGTCAGAGGTCCTGAGAAAGAAGAGGAGGCGCCAACTTTCGAGAAGAAGTTGTAGTTGTTTATCTGCGGGTCTCCCATGATGTCTTTCATTATCTTCCTGGGAAGCAAGAGGGAAAGGGTGTGTCAGCACTGGGAGGGAAGGAAGGGAAAATGTCAGTGGTGATTACAGAAGGCTGTGCAAAGGGGGAAATATAAATTTCTAAGGTGTTTCTCTTGGCTGCTGACTGCCCAGAGCAAAAAAATGAAACGAGCAGCCATGGGCTACCCTGGAATTCCGCTCTCCTCTGGTTTGTTAGGATAATCCAGTCAGATATTACAGTACAGCTTTTGCTTAGCCCTGAAAAATGTGAGTGCTTGTTTGGTTTTGTGCAGACAGGAAGATGAATGCAGAGCGCCCTGAGACACCAAGATACAAACTGTGCAGTGCCCCGGCCAGAGCTTCAGCCTCCAAGGACTCTGCTAAGACCACGAGCCTGGGTCCCGCTGTCCCAGGGCAGGATGAGGAAGGATGCTGGGTTTTGGCTGGCTGGGTGGCACCTGCATCCCTTTTCTTCCTCCAGGAATTCCCAGCCAGCCCCCGTGCCAGCCCCAAGAAGTGGTGGTGGTGGTGGCACATTTTGAAGGCATTCTGATCAAAAGCTACAGATTTTTGGGAGGAGGAGTTAAAAACTGATGTAGAGCAGGGGGGGAAAACAGAACCTTCCCCTCCAAACCCACCTTGCCGGGTGGTGGTGGGCGCGCAGGCTGTTCTGGACCTTCAGCAGCAGAAATGTTGCCATCTCTGTCTCCATCTCCTTAGTGGCCAGCAGGATGTTGACGACATCCATGGGTGAGGGGTGCTTATCCAGGAGTATTTCCGCAGCAGCCAGGCGACAGGTTTTCTCGTAGCTCTTCCTCTTCTCGTGGAAGATCCTCCTCATTGCTCGCTTCACCTGGCGCAGGAGGGAAAGGAAGACTGCGCTGTGATGTGCAAGAGCACCCCAACAGCTTGGTTTTGGGTGGGAGGAGGACACCAAGCCTCGGCAGCTGCGCTTCCTACCTCGCCGGAGACGTGCCGAGCGGGGAATCGCCGCAGGGCAGAGATGGCCGTGGTGGTGACAGCAGCAGGACCCTCCTCAGCGTGCTCCAGGAGGGTGGGGATGGTTCCGGGGAGCATCGCATTCCCCAGGGCCAGCAGGTAAATGACCACCTCAGGCTCCTCCTCGGCACCTCTCAGCCCCCTGAGGATGGTTTCCATCCCACGCTCCACCTCCTGCTCGGGAGGGCAGAAGAGGGAGGAGAGCGAGGTGAGGGGAAGGAGACATTCTGGGCATGCCTGGAGTTGGGCGGTGTCTAAAAAAGCCAACCGTGAGGGTTTGCAGAGGACCCACCTGCAGCCCACACAGCTTCTGCTGGCACAGCTTGCCCACCAGAGCGCCCACGGCAACTATCCCCATCTCCCAGGTCTCAGGGGCCAGTTGCTTCCCATCCAGCTTGTCCTGGGCATCAGGAAAAGGGTGTTGTTATGCAGGAAAAAAAAAAAAGGGTGAGGGGAAAGAGGGAGGAGGAATATGTTTTACCTCCTGTGTCAGAGTGTTCATCACAAAAGTAAGGAAAAACTTGCTCTTACCTGTCTTGAAGGAGGCCATGCATGGTTTGATTGGATAAAACACTGATTTGTCACACTGGTTTTAATTAAGCTTTCATTATGTGTAACGTACTGCTATGAAGCATTCTCTGCTGAAAGCTTTTCCTCTGAGGAGCGTCAGCTCCCATCACCAGCGTCCCATTAAGCGCACATAAAGTAACCCCCTAAGCAGGAAGATTGATTTCTACAGAAATATATTGTCCTTTTTCAGGAAAACATGCTTGGTACTCCATCCTGCCTGAAATGGGTGAGGATCCATCCCAGATGCAGGACCCTCGGGGAGGAAAAGAGATGGCCATACTTACTAAGACGAGGTGGAGGAGCTCTGCCGAAGGCCGGGGAGAGAAAGCTGCTGCATAAAGGAACTTTTCCAGGAGGGACTTGGACTCCTCCTTGCTGAAATCCAGGAATTCTGAGAGAGCTGCCAAGGAAGCCACTGACTGTGCAGCCACCGCTGCCTCCACAATGAAGGGGCTGGAGCAAGAAGAGGGAGGTCATCAGTGGAATGACCCTCAAAAACCATGCAGGGCATCAAGGAGAGTGCGTCAGCACCAAATGACTCCTGTCTCAGCCAGGAATGACTCTTCATGCCAGGGGATTTTGGCAAGAAAGCTCCTGGCAGTCTCACCGTGTCTCCTCAGGTGCTCTCCTCAGCAGCTCCAGAACATCCCTCTTCTTGGCGCTGCGCAGCATCCGGATGAACCTCTGGAACTGCCAGGCCGTCGCCACCTTCGAGGGGTCTGTTTTGACTCGCCGTCTGTCAAAAGCCTTCAGGTGGGCTCTCAGCTGCAAAGGTGAGGCTTGTTAGGTGGGGTTTAGCCTCTTTTCCCCCCTCCCGTTATCATGGGATATTTTTTACGCTAGGGAAATATTTAGGAATGGGAAGAGCCCATGCAACTGCCTGCAGGGCTCGACTGCAGCCTCACACCCTCCCTGCTGAGGACTTGTGCTGAAGCCCACACGCCCCAATCTCTGGTGAGTTCCAGGCAAAGAGCAGGAGAAACTGTGAGCATCATTTTGTTGCAATTCCAGATTTCCTACGTGAAAAACCTGGAGGATCTGGGGAGGCGGAAATAATCCCTTGTTTGTCCTCTCCAGCCAGACCTGCAGTGGGAATATTTGCTGGCCTCAGAGCTGTGATGGGTTCAACCCAGCTGCGTGTGCTCCTGGGGCCGCATCCTGCCCCTCCAAAAGTACCGCTGTGGTTTAACCCCAAAATCCTACAAGTGCCCAGGTTGTGGGGAGAGCATGGGGTGAGTTTTGGGGGTCAGTGGCATCACTGACCGACGGGCAGTTGGTGCAGACCCTCCTGAAGGGCAGGCTGGCCATGCCCAGGGGCTGGTGCCGTCCCTCTGTGCCAGCCAGCACATCCTCAAGGCTTTGTCCAGACACCTCTGCTGGGCCAGGCATTGGAGGAGACAGTAGCTGGAGCTGCTGCCTGTGGAAGGAAAAGAAGCCATTGGGAATTGCTTTGTCATTTACACCCTCTGTGGCTCATGGCTGGGGGCATCACTCACCTTGAACTGATCTTGATGCCAGAGCTGGACCTCAGGGCTGGAGCCAGCACATGGCTTTCCTCTGCCAGGGCCGACTGGAGGAGGGTGTCTTTCACCACATACTGGCTTCTGCTGCTGGGCTGCCACTCGACTCCAAAAACCTCGGGAAAGGAAAAGCGAGGAGGAAAAAATGCAACCTTTTCTCTCTTCCCCTCTCCTCGGGAGAGTCTTCTCCTCTCTATCAGCAGAAAAAGAACTTTCTGGCCCACAGAGTCACCTGCTTGGCTTGCAAAATGTAGGAGAGGGAAATCCAGAAGTGCCCAGCTTCTTCCCAGACGTGGGAGAAAGCAGCACCAGGAGAGGACCACGGCAAGGGGATGCTCTTGCCTGTGGCTGATGTGAGGAGACAGACTGGTGATACCACATGGACTTTCATTACAGGGAGGTGTCACCCGGGCTCAGCCACGGCAGAGGGAGCAGGGGGTGCTCCTGCCTGGTGCGGGTGATGCCTGGAGACTGCAAACTGGGAATAAATGCCTCCCAAAGCGTTGCTCTTCCTCCAAGCCCGTTCAACAGCGTCAGCTCCCACACAGCTGCGCGGCGCGGGAAGAGGAGCGGCCCTCAGTGCCCATTCCCCGGGAGCATCAGCAAGGACACTCCCCAAGCAAAAGGGAAAGCAACGGCAATTTCCACCAAGCCGATGCCAAAAAATGCTCAGCTTCCTCTCCGTGCTGCGTGGTGACCTTGGGGAAGATGTTATCGGAGCAGCTGGGCCTGCACGTGGCGGGGCTGGGGGAAGGGGAAGAGCTGGACTAGGTGCAAGTGGTGGTTTTAGGCAGCAAATGGCATTAGTGGTGATGATATCACCCTGTGATATGCCCGCTGCTGAGACCCCTGCCAAGGCCCCCGGGCTCTCTGTGGTGGTGTCCGTTCTTATGTTGAGTTCAGTAGAGTTTATGTATTTTAAAAAAAACCCTTCAAATTTTGATCGTGGCAGCTGTAACCGCACGAAGACCCACAGAATTTAATCTGTTCACGTCAGGGCTGAACATGGGCTACTGCTCTAAACAAAACAAACAGAGGCCTTTGGTCCTGTCAACCTAATCCCCAGTCCAATGAGCCTGAGGTCCAGAAAACATCAGTTGGGGGATGGCCCTCATGTACTCGACATGAGCTGAGCCCACCACAGGGAGAGTAATGGACTTGCTTTGTTTACAGAGGTGAATCCAGAGCTTGGCTTCGTGCAGCTGAGGAGATCTTTGGTCTTGGTGATGGAGTGGTTGGACACGGCATAGGTGACTTGGCAGCTCCCCGAGGCGTCCTCCTGAAACACAAATGTGAGTGAGCAGGGTGGGTAAGGGCGACCAGCTTTGATCACCCTCTGTAGAACAATCTGTGGAGAGGACAGGCACACAGGACAACCCAATAAATAGAAAAAGCACCAAAAAGCTGGAAAAGTGGGCTGAATCTGGGAGGGTGTTGGATGGCTCCAAGTCCATCTACATTTCAGGCTGACAGCAGCAGCAGCATCTTTGGGCCTGCATTTTGGGTTCTGAGGTTACTCCACACTGTTCTCAGGTCACTCCAGCCTTGGTTGAGCTCTGGAGGGAGGGATTTCCTTGCCATTTGCTGGCTGCTGGCAAAGCAAATCCTGCTTGGCAGGAATGCTTGTGGAGTTTTTTCTCCACTGTTCCTACTGTCCAGGGAAAACCCATTATTTCTTAAGTGTGCCCATTCCTGAAACTCATCTGGAGATTATTTTAAGCCTTTCCAATAGTTATCCTCGCTCAGTGCCCAGTTGGAGCAGCAAAGCCTGTGCTGTTTATCCTGAATTTTGCCTCCTCTGCTGAAGCAACCTGGGCTGCCTGTGCTCCAGGGCCAGCTCTCCTGGTCCATCACGGTCCCTGGCTTTTGGGCAGGACGTGGCCCCAGCTCTGCACGTACCTCCACCGTGGTGCCGGCGTGGGGCTGGAGCTGGAGCAGACTGATGATGCCTCGCTTCAGGTTGGAGACCAGGATGCTCTCTGCTTCATTCCTGTAGAAAGCTTTGACCTGGGGGGGGCAAGAGGTGGTACCTGGCTGAGGGGACACCTCTGAGGGGTCCATGGAGGCTCTCGGCTGCCAAAAGGCCTCTCCCCTGCAGCCTGAGCAACACCCTGTAAACACCTGAAGAGTTTTCTCATGGAGGATTGTATCCCTCAATAGCGGGAGCTTTGTGGATGCATGTCCACAAAATTTCCCTTTCCTCCCCACCCTGGTTTTCCAAAGCCTTAGAGGAGAAGCTCAGAAAGGAGCTTGTAACCCATTGTTAGGACTGAAGAGCTTTTACCATGGGATGCTGCAGCCCCTTTGGAGGATGGTGCTCCATCTAGGATCATATGGGAGACCAGATAGTCCTACACTGGGCATTCTGTCCAGTTTCTTCTGCTCTGATATGAAATCAGAGGTGGAGCAAGAGTTCCTATGGGCTTCCTAGCTGGGAAAATTTGGGGTGCGCGCAGGAACGCTTTGCAGAGGGCACGGACAAGCCCAGGAGGTGTCCAGCTGACCTTCCCACTGTTCCAGGAGATGAACACCGGCTTCTGGAGCTCTGCCTTTGCCTCCTGGCTCAGTTCAACCTCTGCAGGGGGATCTCCAGTGCCACTGTGGCTCCTCTTCTCACCTGGCTCGTGTTGGGCCTTCAGGTCACGGATCTACGACAGCAGAAGATGGCAGAGAGCAGTGACCAAGTGTGCCACGCCAAGGCTGGCGTGTATTTTACCTGCAGGCAATGGATTTTGGTCAGAGAGGTCGTTTTTCAGATGGCTTGGGCTAGAAAGGGAAGGGGGCTACGCCTCCTGGGGTGCTGTGATGGCTTTTCCAGCCCACACACCTGCAGCTGGAGCAGCTCCTCCCCGCCCTGGTCCCTCCAGAGCCGGTGCACGTGGACCGACGCCTGAGCCCGCAGCCAGGCTCCCCCAGGGGATGGTGGGGCCACGTGTTCCAGCTGGACATCCAGGGTGTAGCGGTACTGATACGCTGTCCCGGGCTGGAAAGAAAGTGGCTGCAAATCCCCTGTGGAAAGATGCAGATGTTCAAGAGAAGCCGTCAGGAGACTCAGTCCTGCCCCTTGCTGCACCCAGCAACCTCCACCCTAGAGGGGCCCCAGCCCTGCAGGGATGCTCGAGACCTGCATCAGTCTGCCTCCAGAAGGGCCACTTCTGTGCTGATGTGGAAGTGTAGCCCATGGGAAGGCTTCCATGGGAAACGATTTGTGCCTGGTTTGGGATATTTGGGTGTTCTCGGGGTGGCACCTCAGGCTTCCAGTCCTGCCTTAGAAGTGATGGCCAGAGTGGGAGCTCTGCTTGGGCACCTGGGGACTTTCAGAGAGTGCCAGAGAAAGACACTTTAGTGCTGAAGTCAGGTTTTCTGAGCATGCCCACAGATAAGAGGGATATCTCACAGTGCCTGTTCAGCATTAACTGGGGCACAAACAACATTTTTAGGGGAGGAGAGAGGCCATATTCTTCATACTCTCTGTTACCCATGAGAACTTAACTAAATCACTGACTTTGTGATAAGGCAAAATGAAGCTGATGGGGCAGCTTTAGATCCAAGCTCCCTGCTTTAAGCTTATTTCTCTAGAATTATTTGGAGTCCCTTCTCTTGTTCGTATACAAATATGATTGCATTGTGTGTGTGAGGGGGGATGTTGCCTTTGCCAGGACAAACCCAGTCAAATCCATTTTCTAAAGTCACTTGAAATTCTCCTGCAAATCTGATGCACTTGCTGGGCTTCTGAAATGTTTGCTTTTGTTATAACAACAAAAGACAGGAATCAATGGAAATCCAGCTCATTCCCTGGGGCTTTCCTCAGTGAGACAGACTGAAGAGTTTTTATAGTTCTGCACTGTGTGCAGTTTAAACAGTTCCAGCTCTCTGGTTTTCCTCATCCCCCAGGGAGGACTTCCAGGATCCCAAATGTTTCCTTGCCTCAGGAGATGCTCAGCCCGTTTGCAGTTTGCAGTTTGGCAATCGCTCCTCCCTGCCCAGCTGGAGACTGGGGAGATATTGGATTATGTGGAGCCAGGGATGAGCATCTCGTCTCTGTGGGCATCCAAACCCCGTCCTGCCCCTGGACCCAAATCAGCCCAAAGTCTCTTACCTTTTGCTGTGTTCGTGAAGGAAAAGCAAAGCAGGCAAAAGCATCCCAAAACTGCCTGCGGATTCATGGCGGGCTCTGGGAGCTGGGCGGGAGACAGGGAAGGAAGGGGGGGTGGGAGAGGGACTATGCAACAAAAGTGGGCACGATCAGCAGTGTCAGGCGATGGGGCCCGACCTTCTCCCTATCCCCGCCTTACACACCCAAGGGAAAGCAAATAATTAAACCTTTGTACCAACCCCCAGCAGCCACGGAGGGTTTGGAAATCAGCTGAGCTTTGCCAAAGGCCGGCGGGGAGGGGGAGGAAAGTTGGGAAAAAAAAGAGCTGCCAGAAGCAGTGTGGGGTGGGGAAATTGCCAGTTTGCCTTGATATGGGAGGGGAATGCTCAGAAAGCTGCTCTGTCCCTCGGCGATCCATGTCTTCCCACCACAAGAAAAAGGGGAAGAGACAGTTCCTTTCAAAAGCAAAATAAGACCCAGAAGGGGGAAGGGGGAAAACAGTTTTCCATCCTTGTAGTTCGAGACTGGGATTTGCAGCCCGGAGGCTCAAGTTACTTAAAGGGCCAGGCTGGAGGGAATGGGAAGAGCCCGGGGAGGGGTTGTACCACGAGCATCGTTACCCCCAAAAACAAGGTGGGAAAGGGATGAGCTCTGGAGCTCCCACAGGAAATCTGCACGTGGGGGTGTCTTGCTGTCACTGCGTGATCTCTGTTATAATCTCATCCTCATGACAGGATAGCACAGGGCAGGGAAAGTCACCCGGAGTGGGATTTATCTCTAGGTTCCCACATCAGGCCTCTAGACTAAACCAGCCATCTCGGATTCTTCTAAAGGCAGCAGAAAGGGAGAGGTGACTTTGGAGGAAGCCACATGCCCCTGAGCTTGGGCACTGCCTTACTGTGCCACTAATCTCCCTCTGATGGTATTTATTTCACTCCATCAGTTATGTAGGAAATTTAATACCTAACTCAGACTTTGATGTGTCACTTTGAAATGAATCCTGTTCTCTGACGTGTGGCTTTCTCAGACAACTGTGTCATTTTCTCTGCCCTGAGATAAAACTCCTGTGGGTTTGTTAGAGCTGGAGGGGAGACCAGGAGGCACAAGGAGTTTCAGTGCCTGTTGTCATCTGGTTTCTCTTCCACCAGACCTGCTTCTTGCTTTTGTCTGGGAGAACCGGTGAAAGGGTAAAGCAGAAGAAATCAGAGGGAGTTATAAAATGTTGTGAAGCATTCTTCTCAAACCCATCTGTCTTGCTCTTGGAAAGGTGCCTTATGGAACTTTGAAAACCTACGGAGAGATGCACGGTCCTAAAATCAGTGCTCCTGGAATCTTGGGTGCTCCTCCAGCACCTTGTGCATCACCCAAGGGACACGTGATCCCCA
Organism: Pseudotriccus pelzelni; assembly: GCA_035584735.1. NCBI lineage: Eukaryota > Metazoa > Chordata > Aves > Passeriformes > Tyrannidae > Pseudotriccus > Pseudotriccus pelzelni. The sequence continues at coordinate 2,445,036 of JAWMRA010000162.1, read as the reverse complement.
ATTAGGCACAACCTGCCAGTGCAAATCCTCTTCTCATAAATTAAATCAAGGTAATATGGTCAAAGGTCATCACTTTCTTATTTGGACAGTGTGCTGCTGGCTCCCTTGGAAATGACTTGGTGGGAAGCTTTACGGACAGAACTGGGGTGCTGAGCATCCCCCCTCACGCTCCGGGTGGTCCTTGTCCTGCTGGATCACCACATGGGTCTGCGGCTGCAGGACCTGACGTGGCAGCTCCAGAATCCCCCGGGGCAGAGCAGGGTGGGCAGGGTAACCGGGTCACCGTGCCCAGGTCAGGGAGGCACATGGGCACCTTGTCACCGAGGTGTGACGTCAGGGTGGACTTTGGCAAAGGGCGGTCAACGTGCCCACAGCTGAACCCAGGTGGAAGCAGGATGGAGGCAACGGGGGCGGTTGCATCAAAGCCTGCAAATCTCAAGCCGTGGGTGTTTTCGGGGCATTTTCGTGTCCGGACTGTCATCACGAATGTCTGGTGGAAATAAGGAGACCCAAACACTCCTTAGCCAGGGGAATACCAGTGCCCGGTCTCTAAGCTTGGAGGCTGTTATACCATCTCAGGGTTTAGCCAGCACTGCTCTTGGTTAGCTGGGGAATTTCCAGCTCTGTTACCAGTATCTGATCACCTTGGGGCAGACGGGAGGGTGGAAGGAAAAGCTCCCTAAGAGTTCTGTTGCTTTCCCTTTTTTTTTTTTGTTGGTGGGTAGTCTTTAGTTAAACCCCCACTCCAGCCTTTTATTATTCAGGAGTTTTTAGGAAAGACCTGGAAGCAAGTAGGAAAAAAACCCCTCACTCATTAAATATGCAGCCAAAGGGGGAAGCAGGAGATAACTGAGTACACAGCAGGTTAAATTGTTACAGGATGACTCAGTGAAAAAGAGCAGAGGCAAAGCAGCAAAGGAAAACAAAGGACAGAGTCATTTTCCTAAGGGACACTGCTAACAGGACAATTGGCAGCAGGTCCTCTTAGAAGTGAGGATAATTCAAGGTGGAGCAAACTGCCAAGGGAATCAGGGGATGCTCCATCCCTCACTAACCTCAAAGCCAAGAGGATGGCTTTGCTGGAGGACATCCAACAACGCAAAACAACCGGTTGAAATTCTCCAGCTCTGCTAAACACAGCAGATAATGCGTTATAATAACCTATAGTGGCTTCACATTCTGTTCAGTGCCACCCGTCTTTTCTACTATGAACAGAAGCTTGTGAAAGCAGGTCTGCCTGTCACAGCCACCTCAGCTCCAGCTCTTTTCCACCCATTCCCATCTCTTTTCCTTTCCATGAGCTCTTGTTGCTGGAAGGGGAGGATGGCTGGTTCTCTGCTGAGCGTTGTGCCATGCTTTGCTCCTCATTTTCGGACATCTCTCCTTCCAGCTTCTACTGAAGTCTCTTAATTCCTGCCCATATCAGCTTTTCCGTGCCTTGTGGTTTTCTCCCATGGTCCTCTTTGCCTTTCATCTGCAGCTGCTGATGGATCCTGGTCCCGTCTCCGGACTGTTGGAGTCAGGGCCGTGTCAGCTCAGCTGTGTGCTGAGGCAGGACTGGGCTTGTGAGCCAAGAAGGGGAAAACGGCTGCATCAAGCCAGTTCTGGGTTTGGCCCCAGCCCCTTGGTTCTTGCTGCTGGAGGCTTTGAGTGGTGAAGGGCAGGTTTCCAGGGCCACAGGGAAGGGGTTTGCAGGCTCTGGAGCGCACAAGTCTGTACATGATAAAGGGATGCACCCTCTGACTGAATTTAATTAACATTATTTCTGCTCTATAACCTTCAGCTGCAAAGCCTGCCTATCAGTCATGTCCCCCCAGCATCTTTGCCACCTCCCTTTTTGCCACTGCAGTGCCGCTCTGCCAACAGGCTGCATCAACCCTTCCCTCCAAGAGAAAAACTGAAGGGGCGTGAGCAGTTCCCACATAACTGTACTGCTGGCACTCAGAGGCCTCCAAAATCCCTGAGCGGAGAGATCTCCCCTCGTTTTCAACCTTCTGCCTTTGCGGTCCTCCAGGTTTTATTTCAAGCTTTATTAGAGCAATTAGAGGTGAACACAACCGTGCAAGAGTTTTTGTCTTTGTTCGCGCGTGCCTGATGGGTCCTTCCTCAGCGCTGTTCTAATTCTTGTGCTTTCAAACACGCGCAGGCTCTCTTCCTGCTAAAATCCACGCTTTTGTGCAGAGGGAGCCTTCCCTCCAGTCTCTGTTGGCTGGGTAGGAACAGCGTGGTCGGGGTGCCCTGGGGTTGTGTGGGACGTACGTCTCCAGAGGACCCAGGTGTGGCCAATGTAGACCTGAGGGCCCTAATGGGCTTTAATGGCCCTGAGGAGCCTCACCTGTGATCTCTAACCACACCCCTGGGCTCAGGAGCATATTTAAGCTCAGCCTCGAGGTGTGATGGCTTTTTCAACCGTGGTGTCTCCTCTGTTTGCTCCACAGCTGCTGTTCCTGGATGGACCCAAAACTCTTTTGTGCCGCTGCTGAGTTGGAGGATGCCGATGGAGCCTTTTGTGGGTACCCAGCCTCAAATGCTTCTGGAGAGACCCTGTTGGTGGGAGCACTGCCTGGACTGGCTCACCCTAACTCGTCCCCCTGCGCTGTGTGGGACTGTGGATCATCCAAGGAGCTTTTACCGCTCCCAAAACCTCTGCCTCTTCCCCCTGCTTCCCCGTGGCCCGTGCCTCTGAGGTAGGTGGGATGTGTTCTGTGACTCTTTGCTGTGCGATAGTTTTTGTTGGGGAGGTATCTGGAGCCCCTGGAGCTCATCGTATAAACGTCATGAGATAACAGGAGTAATAATTTGCAAATATCCTTTTTTTCTGTAAAGCAAACAGCTTAGGAGATGATGCATATCCCTGCAAAGCAGCCTATCACCAGGGAAGCATATGGTGCTGGTATTCCCTGTTTAAAAAACAAACAATATTAAGAAAAAGGTTGACTATGCTCAGTGAATATTGGGCTTTGAAAGGGTTGGAGCTATTTTATTTGTGAGTCTTCTTTTTTTTTTTTTAATACATGGGTCTGGTTTTGGACTAGCCCTTTTAAAGACAGCTCACCTAAGCTGGGCTTGGCAGCCAGAAATGCTCTTTTCCAGCCTGTTTTTTTAGGCAATTTCTTAGTAATTTGCTATGAAAACACAGAGATTGTGCTATCTGTGTGGAGGAAAACAGTGCACACCGGGGATGAGATGTGTAAAAAGAGCTACTCCCCACCAGCCCTTGCGAGAGGCTCATGAGCCCCCCCATTTGCCAGACGCCGTCTGTGCCCTTTGTGTTTTATTGTGTGGAGGTTGCCAGGCTGCATTTTCCAGGACAGCAGCAGAGCCAGCCTCCTTTTTGTCTTCTTTTTTTTTTTTTCCCCTCCTTCCTGCTGCTTGAAAGGGGCTGTGAAATAACCCCATGGCTTGGGTGAGTTGTTGGTTGCTCACCAAAGCTACATGTCAGGATGGAGAAGTTGCCTGGCCCAACTCCCTGGGCTTGGCTTTGCAGCGATGGGTGGATGTCTGACCTCTTTGCGAGGAGCTGCTGATAGAGATTTCTCAGTTTCTGTAGTGAATTTGTCCCTGCACTTTAACGTTATAAAAAGTCTCCTCTTGCTGCAATTGCCCCCCATTATTTCTAAATCTCCCCCCAGCAGACATGGAAAGCTGTTTGTTCATGCGAGGAATTTGAAGATGCCTCAGCTGCTGCTCTATGTCCTTCTCTCACCTTCCAGGTCCTGTTTTCCAGACCCTGTTCTTTCCCAATAAACCCTTGGTAACCAGTTCCCCAGTTAAGGCTTTGTCATATCCTTGTTTTTGTACTTTCTGAGTGCTCTGGATGAAGGGTCTGGCTTTGGGAACCCCATCCTGCTCCCTGTGCTCAGGAACCCATCCCTGTAGTTATTTTCATCTCCCTCTGCTGCTGTCGTTGTTTTGGACTTGGGCACTGCTGAGGGCTTCCGTAGGCACTTGCTGTAACGCAAAATATCCAGGAAGATTTCCTTTTTTTTAAGGCTTGAATGGTCTCTGCAGGTCCTTGAGACGTGACCAAATTTGTTAAAAAAAACCAACAAATTTCAAGTGCAAATTCACGCAGGTTTCCTCCCCTGACCCCCCTGTGCTCTGTCTGCTCTCTCCACAGTTCATTAGTTTGTAATCTCAGTAACTGCTGAGGAAATCTTTCTAAACTTGTCAATTGCCAATGCAACCGCTTTTTAATTTAGTTTTAAAATAGTTTTCGAATGCTATTGATTTGAATTCTTGATGAAGTTGCTGCGTAGCAAGCTCTTTGCTGCTTTAAAGCCTTCCTTCCTCCAAGGGTCAAAGAATGACATTTAAGGGAGGGAAGGAGCGTTGCCCAGTAGTTGTTTTTTAAATGTAGTTTATTAAACTAGGTTTCTTTAAAAGCAGTTTTGACTTTTGAAGTGAAATTAGGGCACTTGAATTATATATGTATACACATATATCCTCTATTCAGTTTTTGTGGCTGATTTTCATCATTAATGTGCTTTACGCTTGGTTGTCATCAGATGGTTTCTTGACCTGAGGTCCCTTGAAGTGATCAAGCTTGCAGAAACTCAAGAGCTTTGTTCTGTCTGTGGAAAATTGGGGTTTATTTTTGATGACAAGGTTATATGTTTAAAAAAAAATCTTTAGAACACTGTGCACCTTTCCAGCTCTGGGGAGGGATGGTCACTTCTTGCTCTGATTGATGTCAGGGGAGCAGATTGCTCAAATGAGATGTGCTGGGAGCTCCTCTGCTCTGTGGGTGCCTTTCTGCAAATGCTGGGAGAAGTGTTATGTAGCATCTATGAAATGCATCTTATACCTATTTAATAATATGCATGGATATTTAAAAATGGTTTTTAATTGATAAGGTTTAGAAGTTCTTGGCTGTGAGAGTGATGAGACACTAGCACAGGTAGCCCCCAGGTCGTCCCATCCCTGGAAGTGTCCAAGGCCAGGTTGGACGGGGCTTGGAGCAACCTGGTCTGGTGGAAGGTGTCCCTGCCCACGGCAGGGGATGGAACTGGGTGATTTTTAAGGCCTGTTCCAACCCAAACCATTCTGTGATGTAGCCCTCGAGACTTAATGACTGGGCTTGTACAAGCAGGAGTACCCAGAGGGCGTGCAAAGCTTTGTGTCAGTATTCGTTCAGGCCCTGTTTTGGCCATCAATTTTTCAACTCTCTGTTTACATGCTGGGATGTAACTACCAGGCTCCCCTTCGTGCTGGCTCTCCTGTTACTTTGCTGAGCGTCCTGATGTTGAGACCAAGATATTGCATTTACCAGGGCGATCAAAGCTGGCTGGAAATGGGAACAGGCTCCACGATCAAACACCAAAAATGGCCAGAAAAGCCAGTGCTGGGATCATCTTCCAGTTACTCCTAATCTGTGCTGTCACCAAAAGCATCACTGTCTCACATAGTGAAGACAGAAAACAAAATCATGGGTGGTTCCAGGGGGTCTTGCTCTTTAACTTGTTTAAATTAATATTCCTCAGATGTAAGGGAACCATGGAGGCTTTCCTGACTCTGACATGTGTGTCTTGTTATCCATCAAACCACCGGTTGTGGCTCTGGAAGAGCCAGCACTTGCTTAGAATTGAAATGATGTTTTACAAGCCTCAAGTGCAGCTGAAGAATCTCTTGTTTCTCTCTTTGGAAGAGATATGTGAGTCCTGAGGCATTAGGCCAGTGCTTGCTGCATTTTATTAACATTTTTACAATTAAACAAGGGGTTGATAAGATTGACAAGGAAGATATCACTCAAGAGCTTGTTAGGCAGCAGCCTCCAAACTCTTTGGGCGATGCAAAGAGCAGTAGGGTATGAAGAGTGTTTTCCAGTGTGAGATTAATCAATAACAACATGCTCACTGACATAAAAGTCACTTCTCGAAAGCAATTTATTATTCATTGAAATGCAGGAGGGTAGAGTGTTTGACAAAGCCTCAGCAGAATGATGGAGAATCTTCCTGTCTGATTTCTCCTTCTCTTGTTGTGCCAGCAAGAGCAATCAGTCATCTTTAGGGGATTTTTTTTCCCCTCTGTGATCATCTGTAGTTTAGGGGGAAAACAGTATCCAGGAGCATTAATTACTTAATCTTCATTGCCTTTTTCCTCAACGTGGGAGGTCTGGGTACTGTGCTGGGAAGTGGGGCCAATAGAATTTCTGGGAGTCGGACTTGGAGCTCGAGCGCATTCTATGTTCCTTTTTAGAGGTTAACACCGGAGACTCAGCTCCCTCTATGGTCAAAAGAGGGGGAGACACTTTCCTGCAGGATATTTCTGTAGAGGATGCTCTCCCAGAGCTGGGTATCCTCTGTTTAGTAGCTCAAGTCTTGCCTCTTCCTAAAATTGTGGTGTAGATCCCACTTGAGGTGGGAAATCTCTCGAGTGTGTGAGTTTGGGCCTACATGCCTGCTAAGGTGTGACTAGAGGGGTGAAAGAGTTTGTAAATGAGTTTTGAATAATCAGAATCACACAATCACTCAGGCTGGAAAAGACCCCCAGGACTGAGTCCGACCTGTGACCGATCCCCACCTCGCCAACCAGAGCAGAGCACTGAGTGCAGAGGGATGTGGAGATGGGATTTTGGGTTTGCATCCCCACCTGCTGGGCACACGCGGGTTTGGATGCTCTTTAGCAGAGCTGTGAGGTGTGACATGGGCAGCAGCTCCTCCTCTGTTGCTTTGGGGGCTTAAGTTGAGACACTCAGAAGCTCAGTCACGTCTGAGCTGCTCTGCTGGCAGCAGCAGAGGAAGGGACACCTCCAAAGGCCACAGAGCCCATTCAGGGTCAGGAAAATCCTGAATCTTTTCCACCACCTGCAGCCCATACTGCTCCTGTCCCAGGCACTTTGGGGAAGTGGCATAAACCCACGCTGTGCTTTCTGTGCCACACAGACAGCAAGGAGCGTTACCCAGTCGTCTCAGGCGAATTCCCACTGTGGGGCTGTGGAGAGTAGCTGGTTGTCAACAGACTTTGGCGGGGGCCCATAAGTGCTTCTGCATGCCCATACACCAACAGAGTGGTGGCATCTGTGGCTGTGTTACACAAACAGGTCCCTTGTGAGGCTTAGAGACAGTAAATTTATGTGTGTGAGGACACGCAGAAGATGACAGAATGTGGTTTTCCAAGAGGGGGGCTTAGCTGTATTCCAGGCACCCGTCTTGCAATCAGCTTTCTCGGGGGGTTTCTCCCATGCTGAGGCTCAATTTACTGTGCAATATGGGATAGTCAATATTTTATTGTTACTGAATGTGTTTGGTGTCAGCATGCGAGAAAAAAGAAACAAAGATGGAAATTCCTTGGCATTAATGTGACATTGGAGAGGATTTGGGGGCCTGTTTGGTAACAAGCAAGGCTTTTAATTTCTGCTTGCTGGCTCACTGTGCCATGGGGTCTCTGTTTTGAAGGGAGAGGTTATTGCCTCTCTCTCCTGCCTCCAGAGAGGAGCTAGAAAGTTCTTCACTGACAAGCAGCTCTGAAGAAATCAGTGGGAAAGCAATTGCAACACCGAAGGACTTGAAATTGCGAACATTGCTACAGCCACTCTGAAGGCAGCAGCACGAGGTACGTGTTGCAGCAATCCAAATCCTGTTGGAAAGGTGCCTCTGGCAGGGAGCGGTGTTTCTACCTAGTCCTTGGCAAGCAGGATTTTCTTTAGAATTAAAAGAGCTTCTGCTGGAAAGGAGCTGTCTGGGTTGTGGTCTAAATGTTTGGTAACAGCTTGCATTGCTTTCCAACCTGGACTGAGCTGATGGAGTGGGAAGAAGCTTATATCCAGTTCTTTTCATATGTACTGGGTACTGCAGGCCAGTGGTAGAACCATTGCTATTACACTGGGTATTGTCATCTTCTTGATTTTACAAGTCTGGCTTCATTTTTAAAGTCTATTTTGCAACTCCCAAGAGCATCACCTGATGCAATATTGAAACAAACAAACAGACCCCAAATAAAAAAAAAAAAACCAGCATATTCCAGAGTGATGCTAGTCTGCTGTTGGGATGGCTGACCAAAACCAGCACGCAGCAGGATGTGATAACTCATGGAATTGCTCCAAACTGGGCTGGATCCTGGTGCTCAGGGTGGTTAAACACTGTCAAAATGATCGTGCAGGCAACAAAAAAAGAAAGCTGCAAATATGAGGATCTCATCCAAACCTCCTCTGAGGTGCCTTTGCATGCAGCATGTGCTATGCAGCTAAAGCACAGTGTGCCCCGCTGGATTCCCTAAGCTGTTCCAGGGTCATAGCGCTGGAAAGCATCTCACTGGTGACTAAGCCAGACCTCTGAAGTCTTGCAGCTGTGGAAGAAAGTCCAGCGCCAAAACCTGAGCTCTGCCAGCTCCTGGGTGCCTGTAACCTGCTCCCCTCAGCGAGACCTGATAATTACCAGTGAGCCAAGGGAGGAGGAGAAGAGGGGATTTGCTAGGTGAGATTCCCAGGTGTCTTTTTGGTTCTGTGGATGTTCCAGGCCCCATTGCTGCCTTGAAGGAGTGGCACTAAGAAAGTAATAAACAAACAACTCCCCTGCTTTGAGTCAGAACTCTGTGAGTTTACTACATCCAGAGCATCCTCAATAAAAAGGGCAGCAGTGTGGCAGCTGAGGGCATCTGGGAATGCCAGGACCTGCCTCCCAGCTTACAGTTGTTTGGTACATCTCTGAGCAGGTCTAGAGGGCAGTAGAGGGGGGCTTGATGGTAAAATCCCATGTGCACAAATGCCCTGGGAAGACAGTGCTTACAACTGATGCAGCTTGGTCCATCTTGTCCTTTTATGTCACCGGTCTGTAATAAATCCAGTGACTTTGGAACGAAATGTGTGTTTTGAGCAGGGCAATTGCCAGACCTACAGAGATCACAGGGATGTGAAAGCAGACATGGAACCTGCACAGGAACAAGGGCAGAGTCCCAGAGCAATAGTGTTAATGGGAGGGGCAGGCTGGGGGGACCAGAGGGGTGGCACTGGAACAGATCTGGAATGCTGCAAGGAGGTGTCACCTCCCGGCCGGCCCTTAAGCACCTCCTCTGGGTGCTGACTGGGACAGGACGGGGCTCAGGGTCCGTTTGAGCAGGACTGTTCCCTGGAAAGGAAAGCTCGAAGTGTTCTTGCCAAAAGCATTGTCAGAAATGTCTGGTGTGGGGTCAGCACGGGCAGGCAGCCCTCAGGATGCCCAGGAAATGTCGGTGTTGCATTCTGCTCCTCAGCATCCTGGGTGGTTCAAGGAGCTGAAAGCTCCCTGGTTTCAGCTCGTGGTAGATGGTGTCTAACACAAACAGCTCATTTTTTTCCTTTTTGAAAGGCAACAAGTTCTTCTGGGGAGCCTCACAGGGGTTGTAAAACAAACAAAAAAAAAACTGGACAGAAAAGAGGCAAAATAATCCCCAGTATCTGTTTTTCTTCCCGAGAACTTCTGTTCTTTGACTGCTTTGCCATTTCCCAGTCTGGGGCTGCAGTCATTAAGCTAAGCCACTTCTGAAGTTTCGAGGAGGAAAATGTTGAAAATGTGTTATGCTGTGTCCTTTAACTTTTGTAGAGTTTGTATAAAACCAGATCTCTGTAGTTCTTTAATACATACACAAGATGCACAATGTAATATTTATTTTCCAGAGCTCATATTTCAGCACTTTGAGTAGCTTCTGTCCTGAACAACTTGGAAACAAGAAATCAGATTCCTTTTAATTCCCCCAATTTCAGGGCAGTTTTCTGTAAGACAAGAACTTCTGCTGCCTGCCAAGTAGGAATAGTGTACAGTTGTGTCAGGAGCTGAGCCCATATGTGCACAATATTAAGTTGCATGGATGAGATTGCAGGAGAGAACTTGCTCGTGTAGAGAACAGCTACTGTTTTTGAGCTGTTTAGTTACGAATCGAATCAACAGGAAAATTCTGGGCTATCCAGGCATAATGTTTCTTTATGTAAACCCATGTTTGGCTTTTGTTGTGAGGGCCCTTTTGAGGTCATTTGGTTTTATATTGCTTTTTGAAAGCCTGTTCCTCTGACTGCTGAGAGTCTTCTTCCAGTTCTCTTCCCTCAGAGGCGTGTTCCTGTGTTTAATTTTATGCGCCGTAAATTTTGATTAAGCTGGCGCTGTTCTTTGAGACGAGGCTCAGAGTGTCTGCTCAAGACCAGCTTTGCCTCTGAGGCAACCCAGGCTGGTAATCAGCCTAAAACCAGGCTGTCCTTACAACAGCATCTCACAGTCGAGTTACAAGTGTCCTGTGTGAGTGGTTGTCTCTGATTTATCACGCTTGATCTCGGCAAAATCAGGTTTGGGTTTGGGGCCCCCTTTCCTTGTGGTGGGTTGTGCCCCAGCAGTCACTCAGCTCATCTCCCTGGGCTTGCACATGCCACGGCCACCTGCCTGATGTGAGCCATGGAGAGGCGGAAGGGAAAGGGAGAAGAAAAGGTTCTCCTTTACCATCAAATCTCTCTTGGCCTCTGCTCCCTCCAGACTTGCACAGAACCACACCAACAAAACTAAAGGACAGAAGCAGCGTGGCTTGGGCCATGTTGACATCATGGATGTTTGGGTGGAAAACATATGTCTTGATCCTCGCAAATCACTTGTGGGGAACACTGAAATTATTTAGTTTTCCTGCTGCTTCTTTTTGTTCCTAGATAGCAGTCAGATTATTTTCTGGAAATGATTCAATCGTGTCCCCAGGTTTTGGGAGATTAACTGCTTGACTGCTTTCTTAGTCTGATCTGCACCACGCTAGTTAAGGATGCTTTTGAGGATTTTCGGTGTGATGTAGCCTGTAGTTTCCAGGGTCATCCTTCTTGCCCTTCTTGAAATCAGGACAGTGTTTGCCAGCTTCCAGTCAGCTGGGACCTCTCCAGATTCCCAAGACAGCTCAAAAATCAAGAGAGGCCTTGCAAAATGACATCAGCCAGCTCCTTAAGTATTCTCGGATGAAAACGTATTTTGAGGAGGGTGGCTCTGGCTTTTGAGGCTTGTAGGCTGTTATTGCTCTCAGGGCTACAAACCCTCTTGCAGTTCTCAGCCTAACTGGGTTCAGGGCCAACCTGCACCCATTTGTTCTCGTGCCACCATTGTCCTCTCACTCAAATGGCTTCTCTCCCCCCCTGGTGTGGCTTTTCCTCTCCCACCCACATATTTACAGCGAGACATTCCCTTCTACCTGTGTTTTTAGCCACATTAAACAAACCAAGCTCTCTGTTTCCTGGGATTATGTGAAAGTGTACATGAAGATTAGCAAAGCTTGCAACGATGCACCCGAAGAGGCTCTTTTCAGGGTTGAAGGAACAAACAGATCTTCCTCTCACCCTCTCGAGAGCAAGATGTTACTTAGGCATGAATGTGTTTTTAAAAGATGTTTCCCAAACAGCAACATTCTTCTGGAAGACTGGGGTCCTCTGTGTTTGCACAGGTTCTTATAATCAGAAAGCACAGCTCTTTTGGGGTTGTCTTGAAGAGATGTTTTCTTTCTTGGCAAACACGCAGGAAGAAGACCTATTTTGCGAGACTGATCGCGGGTTACTAACAGATCTGTTTGTTCCCTTTTCTGCTAAAAAAGAACATCTGATATCTAGGAATACTTCTAAAAACAACCCCACGGGGGCAGTTTGCTTGAGATAAAAGTTCTGCCTGGAGACTTGTGCGAGATGCCATCTTGTGTGAGGAGACAGCTTGGATGGCACGGTGACAGCAGACAAACAGTTACCGCCTGTAACACAGCAAACTACGAGCGCCAGGAGCTGGGGCTTTTGTGTGTCTGCTTCAAACCAGGGTAAAAACAAAAGGGAGGGAGGCTAAGAGGAAAATTTTTAAATGCTGCACCTGAATGTGTGTGAAAGAAGGTACAGATTTATAAATTCTAAAGCCAGGGGTGTGTTCTGCAGATTAAGCAGAAACACTGAATTTCAGTTTTAATGGACCTAATGCGTTAATGTGGGCGCTTGCTCCTTTGGCCACGTCTCAGGAGATGGGCAGGTGCTCCACGTAGTGTGTCAGGCAGGTGGCAGAGGCAGCACCCCATAACACAGTGAACTGCAGTAGCTGCGTGTGTTAACTTTTGGGAAACGAGCCAAAGGCTGCTGTGGTATTTGTTGAGTTCACACTTACTGGATAATGCTCTTATTAATGTGCTCCAACTTTTGGTCAGCCCTGAAGTGCTCAGGCAGTTCTACTTGATGATGGTGTAGGTTCCCTTCTAGCTCTAACTATTCTGCAATGCAACTGCTTCAAAACGCTCCTTTCCACCACCAAAATGCCCTTTGGATGTTTGTCAGGTGGTGTTTGCCCTGGATGTCTGGAAATCACTGTGCTTGTAGGAGGCTGGTCCCAAGCAGTACTTCCCTTACTGTGTTTGAAATCCGGCACCCAGCTTTTGTCTCATGAGGTCCTGCCCTCATCCACCCAGAGCAGAGAGTGGAGTTTAATCCACAGATTAACAGATTGGAGTTCAATGCCACATCAGCCTGTAGCTCCTGCCTTATATTTTGCGCAGAACAAAAACTCTCCTCAAAAAAAGAAAAAGAATTAGAGAATGGCTTGGGTTGGAAGGGACTTTAATGATTATCCCATTTGACGCCCTGCCACGGACAAGGGCACCTTTCACCAGCCCAGGTGGCTCCAAGCCCCGTCCAACCTGGCCTTGGACACTTCCAGGGATCCAGGGGCAGCCACAGCTTC
>JAWMRA010000162.1:2403840-2431107 GCA_035584735.1 Pseudotriccus pelzelni | reverse complement strand
TCTCTGGGCAACCTGTGCCAGGGCCTCCCCACCCTCACAGGGAAGAATTCCTTCCCAATATCCCATCTAACCCTGCCCTCTGTCAGGGGGAAGCCATTCCCCCTTGTCCTGGCACTCCCTGCCTGTGTAAAAAAGTCGCTCTCCCTCGTTTGTATAAGCCTCCTTTAACCCAGCATGTTCCTGGATGTAGGAAAAACATTCTGAATGCCCTCCGGTTTCTCTAGGATTAAGTTAATAATTCAGAAAGTATGGGTCTCTGGTACCTTGCTGATACTTTGGGGCAAAGAAGCGCTTGGAAAAAAACCTGAGTTCATAGTTAGCCAGGGATCTGGATAGTTGTATTTGATTGCTAACTTGCCTTCCATGCCAATTGTTACTGGGTTTTTTAATCCCTCTTTTTAATATCCTCCTAAATTGATCAATCTCATCCTTCAAGCTCCTGTAAAAGTACGAAATGATTGAAGAAGGAAATTGAGAAATACAGAGAGAATTACCTGTTCAAACTGTATTATTTAGAGATTGATTTCTTTTTTTTAAAGCAAGAAAGAGAAAGAAATTCTTCAGTGGCTTAGCATTAACATAATTCAAATCTTCTCTTTTATTTGTTCAAAAACTTGCAAGTGCCATTGAGCTCCCATGTATCAGTGCTCAGGGGTTTCAGTGGGGATTGTGTGATTTGACAACAAAATATGCAGTCAGCTGGGGTCTTCTGCCCAGAGCTTTCTCCAAGAGCCACATCAATCTCGTGCCAGATTTATTTCTTTTAACTTGGCCACTGACTGAAGTGACTTTTGTCTCGAAGGTCACGTTCCGTTTTGATTTGAGGGCTTATGGCTTACAGTAACCTCCATCTGCAGGAAATAAACGTAGCACAGCCCACTTTGTATTTGACGCTGCAGCATTTTCTTGAGACACCAGCACACTAGTGGCTCCATTTCCATCCTTTAAGTGCAGTTCCAAAACTGAACGATATCCTGGCATTTAGCTCCCAGCCAACGAACCGAAGTCGTTGCCGCTGGTTAAACGCTCCTTTCCGGGGATTTCCCGGAGAATGATTGTTGCAAACTCGCTGAAACTTAAGTACCGCCTCTGGTTGGCTGGAAAAGGTGGCTCTTCCCTTAAATTCTGAGGTTAAATCGGCTTTGTGGTGCGTGGATTGGAGGACTGGGCATTAGCTGGGACGTTTCCTAATTGCAGTGGTTGGTGTGGCTGCCTTGTTTTGGAGGCTGAAGTGCTTGGTGTATTTTTAAATTGCCCTTTGCCAAGTGAATAGGTGCTAATTTGCCTCCTGGCAGCTGAGTGCTGCCTGGTTTTGCTGAATTCTGCCCGTGCTAAGACCTGGGTGAAATTATTCCTCTGTGAGGGCAAATGCTGTTATTTTGCTGGAGTTCATGCTTGGGTTGCCTAAATTCTTTTAAACCCTGTCATGTTACTTGCTTTTCCAAAGTAGCGAGTTTTTTAGCGTTGGGTTTTTTTGGTAAGGAATCCTGCCTTCTTCCATTGATTATTTGGAAAAACGTGGCTCCTTTTAGGCTGTCAGTAGCCTCTCCAGTTGTATTGGAATGACAAGCTTTGGTTTGTAACATGCAACACCCCCCTCACCAAATTATCATTATTAGTCATAGCTCCAAACAAAGCGTGGATTCTTCTTAGTTCTTTATCTCTAGAAGCCTTTTTCCAGAGAATTGGATGGAATGTTTAGATCCCTTTCCTCTTGTGCACACCTAATATTCTTTGCCCTGTTCTGATGCTCTTGAAGAGCATCTGGTTTGAAGCTATTGATGATGCACTTGGGTTCCGTCCTGACAGTAATTCTTGTTTTGATGGTGGAATTGTTATTTCATCATTATTTTCTGGGGTTTATTTAGGTGGCAGGAGTGTTTCGCTCTTCCATCCTCCCTTGCTGTGCAGCTTGCTAATTAGACTTTAAATTTAAGGAGTTACTGAGCGTTTGCATCTTCCTTAAAAGTCCAGCCCTGTGTTGGTGGCACCTTCGCTCAGCACCTGATAATTCCTTGGAAATAAATATTAACCCAGTTGCTTCTCTTGGGCCATGGTAAGACCTGGTGGTTCTTGGGACTGTGCAGAGGACCATATTTTACTCCTCTGCTCTTGGCACTTCCCTCTCAACATCTGAAGTCTCTCAAGGTGCGTATTTTTATCAGTGACTCTTAACTGGAGGTGGCTGAAAACTGTCTCCTGTTCGCAGGAATTAAGGAGAGCACGGGGTCTGCGTGCTGAAAAACACCTTTTTAATCAACAATGAGACTTTTGGATGCCCCATTTGTTTGCATTTGAACTTCTCTCAGTATCATTCTGGCTTTCCCGTGCACAGGATGCCGTTACTCCCTTGAAGGAAGTCCTGCAGATGTACTGGGAGAAAGCAACGGGCTTTGTGAACGCCCGATGTGCTGGACTGGAACCCTGGCAGCTCATCGGCTTGACCTTTTCTTCTACCCTCCTGAGTGTGTGGCTGCATGGCTTCCTCTTCCAGCCTGAGAGTGAGTATTTGAAAATGAGGGATTTTCCTGTGTTTAGAGGGAAGGGAGGGGGGTCGGAGTTGTTTCCAGGTGTAGTGGAAGGGAAAGAGGGTGGAACAAGGACAAACGCTTGTTAAAACAGACTTCCTGCTGTCAACAAAACCCTCTTCCAAATGAAGGTGAAGGCCTGTCTGATCAATGGAGCACCCCCATTCCTTCTGAGGGTGCAGCAGCCCAGCCTGGAATGTGCCTCTGTCTCCTTCTCTTTCCCTCGTCTCCCTTTTTCTTCGGGCTGGATCATTTACTTGTCGCAACACTCTTGTTGCTCAAAGCCCCGGGGAGGTTTATCCCAGAGCCAGGTTCCTGGGAACTGAGTCACTGCTGCGAAGTGCCTGGATAACCCTTGGTTGCTTCCCTTCCTGCTGGGGGAGGAGACGCGGTTTTGATTTGGCGTTTGAGGCGTTTTTCGTCCTCAGGATGTTCAAGATAATTACCTGGGGTGTTGTGGTGGTGGTGGTGTGACTTTTGCTTGTTTGGGGTTTTTTGCTTGTCTGTTTTGTTTCTTTTTAAGTTTTATTTTATTTCCAGACTCTCTTCCTGTTTTGAGCGATTCCTGAATTGGCAGTGGGATCTCTTCTGGTGAACTTGCAGTTTGCCCTGGCTGTGTGATGGCCAGAGATCACTACCTTGCCCTCAGAGAACATGGTGCTTTTCATTTCCCACGGGCCTTAGGGTTACGCTCCAGTGGCAGTTTGTTAAAAACAGCCAAGTTTGCAACTTGATGTCAACCTCTGTGTCTCTGTTTCTCGAGCAGCCCTTTTTCTCTGAACAGTGGGAATGTCTGTAAGGAACAAATTGGTGTGAAGCTTTTGCTCAGCGCAGGGTTATGTTATTTTCTTGGCTAGTATTTGTACCGTTGCACAGTGTATTTTCTTAAAGTGTTGACTTGAAAGGTTGTCTGGATTTTTCAGGAGTTTGAAGCCTTTTCTCACTGAGGAAATTAATAATGAAACTGTGCACAGTGAGATGTGCAACGGAAATGTTGTCAGAGGATTGAGTATTTGCTGCAGAGTGTTCCAATTAGTGTCCTTAGGTAGCCTTTCAAACTGTACATATGAAGTGAAATATATGTGAAATGGAAGGGAAACTGTAGATAAAATTGCCAAGTCTTAAGAGTGTTTTTTTTATTTGCTTGGTTTTAAACTTTTATTGAGTTATTTCTTGGTGTGTCTTGTGGGTGTGTAAGTGAAATGCCTGCAGGACTTGGAAGATGGTTTTAGTGGCTATAAAGGATCTGTGTCATCCTGATTTCATTCCTGCCTATAGAGCTAGCCTAGGAGTTTTCCAGTGCTTGTCATCAGTGGTTTCTCTCCTTCAAGTGGTGGAATTTCTGCTTTTCCCTCTGTGCATCCCCTTTCTCTGAGCCACCTCCCATTGCATCACATTTCCTATCTCTGGTGGCCACACATGGGGCAAATCTGTGTTTGTGCCATGGCTGACACGGCCACAGATGTTGGTCTGGGAGCCTGTTTCACATCCCGCATGGTTTTGTTTTCTGGTGCTATTCTGGTTTGAAGAGGCAGAAGATAATGTCCATAAGTGCTTAACCTTGTTGCTGGAGACCTTTCCTTTAGCAAACCCTGAAATCCCTCTCTTTCCTTTAAAATTCCACAGGTGGATGTGAACTCCTTGTAAGAAAGCAAGTCAAATTATGGATTCCTGTAGATGGCTCGTGTTCTGCAGTCCAGATGCTTCCATAGCATGGTCCACTCCTGAGCCTTGCTCTTCAATTTGCTCATCTATCCCCTTGGTCACTGTGTTATTTTAGCTTGGGTCAGGAATGCTGAGCCTGGATCATGGGCTGTATAAGAAGTATTGTGCTTAGAGTCATTTTTATTTTTTTTCTTGACTCATTATGGGTTCACTTCTAACTTTTTTCTCTTTCAGGTTTGACATCCCGAACTAAAAAACAGTTCTTCAAACTGCTGAGAAAAATGCCACTGGTTGGGGCCATAGTAAGTATTGGAACAACTGCTTCTGGTGTCCTTGTTTCAGCTCCCTTGCAGAATATACAGTTCTGTGCATCTTTGTCATGTCACTGTGACCATAATGATCCAAGGATATACAATCTGGAATGTCTTCTGCTGCCACCTGGTGTAATGACAGATTTAATTTCTACCTATCCTTTTTGTCCCAATATCGCCCTCAGAAAATGGAGGTGCCACCTGCTTTTGATTTTTTTAACTTGTTTTAACCAAGAATCAGTGTGGTAACAGAAGTTTCCAGTAACATTTCCTCACTGTGAGATTTCAAGAAAATAATTTCGATTCTGGGAGAAGAAGGACAGGATTGAACTTGAGTTGCTCTTCTGAACCAGTGTCAAGTGTGAGATAGCCAAGTTGTGCAACCTGGAAGGATATTTATTTTAGTCAGGGAACTGGCCATGATTAGTTTAGGGCTCAGATAACTATTAGCAGCAGTTAGCATTATAGCACAAGGCTATCAGAACTTTGTGTAATCATTAAAACCACCCCAAGCTGTGGTTTGGGAGATTTTTTTTTTTGTTTTTTGGACAGAAACTTGCAAGCACAAATTGTCAGCATGTTTTAGCACGTTAACAACTTAATGATGGAGAAATGCCCAGCTGGGCTTGTTTTAGCTGGTAAACGAGGGTATCACACTTGACGGCACTTCATTCTGCTTGGTGTGTTGGCATATTTGCACATTGACTGGGGAGTCAGATCTGTTACAGGTGATTTTTATCAAGAGAGCAGCATAGAGGAGCTCTGTTCCTTTTGCTGTGGACACAGGAGTTCTCCAAATTCTCCTCAGCTTTCCCCTTCTGACCTGAGTAGCCCTCGATCAGACGAGTTCTCTTCTGCTTGTATTTTTTGCCTACCTCTTACCTTGTACAATTCCTGTTGTGTCCAGGCTTTCCCTCCCTAGGGCTGACACTGCTCTCCCGTACCAGAGGGCTCCTGCTGTGCCCTATCTGTGTCCTATCCTTGCTCTTTGGTAGGTTGACAGCTGATAACCTATCAGTTGCTCACTGGGAGGCCTTGACTTTGAGGCATTCCAATGTCCAAAGTCACTGTCCCAACACCTGTATTGCCTGGAAGAAGAGTCTTTACTTTGGAATGTGCTGTGAGAAGAAGTCTTGAGTTTCCTGGGTGTCAGATTGCGAGTGGGAAGGAAGAAAGCTCTGCATTGTGCCTGTAGTGGAGATTTCTTTATTGTGTCTCTGTTTTCATGAGTTTCTGAACTGTGTGTGTGGTGGCAGAGGAGAAGAGGTACAGACCAGAACACATCTGAAGGCTTCTGCAGATTAACAACTGACTTAGAGGGGTTTGGTGGATAAAAATGCAGTTGCCTCAAAGCTCCCACAGCTCTTCCATACCCAGCAGAGCACGTCCTGTGTCTGGATGTTGCAGTGGTGGTGTCGAGCAGCTGAGCATTCAACCACCAAGTGCCACCACCAAGTGCCACTCTGCAGTGGCTTAATGGACACATTTCTGGGCTGTGCCAGCCACCATTCCCACAGGCTTAGAGCCTGCTGTATGCCAGGTCACTGTTCTAGGCAGCTTGTTTTTGGAGGGAGAAGTTGGCAGGCTGTTTGATCAGAGTTCCTGTCTGTCCTGCTCAGCACCACTGATGCAGCCAGTAGGTTCTGTCCTGCACACACTCAAGTATTTATAATATGGCTGGTGCCACGGTTTCACAGGCTTTCCCTTTCTCTTTAGATTCAGAAGAAGATTGATGAAGCCTTGAATGATGTCACTTCCAGTTTATCCTTCCTGAAAGATGAAAAGGATTATATCAAAGCGCTGCCGGAACAAGGCATGAGCCAGCCCCAAGTGCTGGAGAAGATGAAAGAGTACAGCTCCAAAGGTGAGACTGTGCTGCAGCAGAGGTGGGTCTGTCAGACACCTGACATTACACTCGCTCTCCAAAATAAGTTCCAGTGACTCCTGCGCATTGTTTTCCCTTAAATATTTCATCCCTGATGCTCTTTGCTTGCAGGTTTTTCTGTTTACCTTCTGGAAGCGACTAAGATGGGTGTTTATGACTTTTAATATTGGGTATTCACGCTGAAATTCCATTCCTTCCCCAAGAATTAATTCTAGACTGCTGGAGAGGTGGGAGAGCTGAGGAGAATAGAATATGGAGGAAGTTACCTGAATGCATTTTGGTTTGCATTTCTGAGCAGCTGCCTTGATGTTCGACTTTTACCAGAAATGTGTTTTCTGTGAAGCCCCAGGAAATACCATAATCAAAAAAAGCAGCTTCCAAGTAGGATTTTTAGGGAATTTCCAAGGCTTTTTCTCTTAATTGAAGTCACCATAATGGTTTGCGCCTTGAAAAATGCCTTTTAAGGAAAGAAGGGTCATGATGTTGCTGTGCTGGCTTGAGCAGTGTTTGACACTTGATATGAATTGCCTCTCTCTCCTGTAAATATCTCCACCCTAATTAGTGGAACTGTTACTCCTAATGAGCAAATCTGGGTGACTTCCTGTCCAGATGACTACCCTGGTCCTATCCCAAATGTGAGAAATGCCTGGAATTTTCTGTTATGAGAGTGCATGTGCTCCAGATTCAGAAGCAGATTCACAGCGGAGTATCCTGTAGCAACTTCCTTCTGTTCTGCTGATGTGTTTGCTAGTGCTGCTTCTGTCTGTGTTTTCCCTTAAATTATTGTTTCCTTCTTTCACTGGGTTCTTTTTCTCCTTTTCCTGAGGCCTCCTCCTTCCCCCCCACAACACGGTCCCCTTTGGAAGTTGCCTGGAAATCCCGGTTTTAGGTGACATTTCACTGAGGTGCCTGGTGTGCTGTAGGTTTCAGCAGTACAGACGTGGCCTTTCCATCTCATCTCAGCTTGCAGTGGCGGCGGGTGCTCTTTGAAAGTGGCTTCAGTTTGGCCAATTTAGCGTTCAGTTGGTTGGACAGCAGTTTGGGGAGACTGATGGGGGATTAAGCGGATTACATATTAATATAACTGCTTGCTTGCTGTGTGTTCCGTGCTGACTCTTCAGTCGCTGTTTACTCGCCGTTTGCCAAGCTCACGCGGTGCCAGGGGCTCAGCCCCACACACAGCTGCCTCTGGGGCACAAAACCCAGGGAACTCTCAAAAGCTGAGCCCTCGCCTGCACAACTGAGAGCGCTTTTCCACAGGCTTTTCCACGCTTCCTGAGGATGGCTGTGTTTGTGAGCGCTGTGTTTGTGAGCGCTGTGCTCTCCCCTCTCTTTCAGGAGACGTACGTTGGCAGGACGGGAAGGTCTCTGGCACCGTGTACAGTGGTGAAGAGAAGCTCACCCAGCTGCTAGTGAAGGTAAACTGTGAGCCAGTCCAACTTTGCAGATACCCTCTGCATCTTCAGGGCGACCAGAAACCCCTCAGTGCTGTTCCAGCACCTCAAAATAAATAGGGAAGATGAAAAACTTTAAGGCTTGCCTGAGTTTGTGAACAGCCTGGAGTAAATGTAGGAGGAATCAGTAGCAAAGCATTTGAGCAGCATAAATCTGGCCACGTAACTGTCCCTGCAAAAACCCCTCGTAGGGATAACTAGCCCAGTCAGGTGAGATGTCTTGAGTGAGAAGGTAAGAAGCTGCTTACAAGTGAGCTGGAAACTGCTACTGGAACAACTTTCACTGAGCAAAACTAAATCCCTCTTGGTTTAAATAAAAGACAAGCTTGTAAAGTGGTTTGTTTTTTTTTTTGCTTGGCTGAGTGGTCCAAATCTTAAACAATGGAGCACTGGCATGGTTCAGTGGTGTCTTTGTTAGGTCTGTTTACCTACTGAGGAACTTGTCCCTTTGAGGAGGCTGGAGAATAACCTGAACAGCCTAAAGGTCTGCTTGCAAGTGTATTTCCTACCAGAGTTCTTTTGCTAGGAAAGGAAGTCCTGCTCCTGGGAACAGCTTTTGTAACAAGTGTAATGAGCTCTGTTTGGTGGTTGCTATTGCTGTTTTCTTCCTTGCGTTGACGTTTTCTTTGCCACTTCAAGGGAAACATAAAGCTCAGAGCAGCCTTTCTGGAGGGGCCTCAGAGTGTTGTGGAAACATTCCCTCTGTTTGTGCTGATTATTCTGCTGTATTTCTTTTAACATCCCTGCAGTTGCTCTTTGATCTGGACTGCAGGAGGTTGGAACTGGCCTTTTCCAGCCTTGTATCCTGTGAGTTTGCAATTGCAGAAAAACATGAAACGCTGGTTTCCACAGCCACTTCTGTTGTGGTGTGGGTGGGCATTTGTGCTTTTTGGTTTTTTTGTGCTTCAGAATTCTCCCTTAATAGTAAACTGGACAACTAGTTCTGCAAAGGAAACTTTTTGGCATGTTTTGTGTAAAGCAATCGCAGGGTGCGTGTTGTTCTTTGCTAAAAATTGCCTTTACAACGAGAGATACTGATATGTTATACAATCAACCCAGGGGTCAAAATGCCCTAGAGAAACATGTTTTTAAATCTATTTGATTCCTCAGCTCGTGGCATTTACTTTTGCAGGAGCAGTTAAGTCCAAGGAGATCCACGGTGTTCTTATGGTTAAATGCAGCTAATTTACTTACACAGTGCACATGGGGAGTTCTCAAAGCTGCACTGATAATCCAGTCCTCCATCTGCAAGGCTGACTTTGTCTTCGTTTCCTGAAGGTGTATGAAGAGTTTGCCTGGAGTAACCCTCTCCATCCGGATATATTTCCTGGCCTGAGGAAGATGGAAGCAGAAGTAGTGAGGATTGCCTGTACGCTCTTCAACGGGGGCCCCAAGTCCTGTGGTGCTGTAAGTAGCCTGTCTTAACTTCCCGAACATTTTGGGTATTTTTAACTCTGATAAGTGCAAAAGCACCTTGTGCTCCGCAGATGAGACTGAGGTTGGGCTCACTCTGGGATATTCCACACCAACATACCTCTATGATAAGATTGCTTAATTCCTCTTCTTGGTGAAGCTACGAGGGACAATTTAACTCAGGGAAATAGTTCTCTTAGACAAGACTATTTACTTCAGCCTTTTTTCCCCTCCCGATTTGAAATGACACAGGCTGGATGGCAGCTGGAAAAGAGAACTGGTGTAATGCAGCCTGGCTGGTGGTCCGTGGGGGATGCTGAACAGAGCAGTGCTACTTGGAGTAGCTCCCCTCAGTTTTAGTCTCTGGACTGGAAATCTGTAGCCTGGCACATTGCTGGGATTGAGGGCAAGGCCAGCCGGCTGGCTGGTCACCAACAAGCAGGCATGGCGTGCGTTGTCAGCTGTCCAGCTGGAAAGCTGTGTTTCCAGCTTTATGTGGCCTTCCAGTGCACTGCAGCGGAAACCAGTTTTACAGCCTCCATAAAATTCCTAGCAGGAGTCCAAATGTGTGCTCTCAAACTGATTCCCTCAGTGTTGGTCAAAGAGCAAAAGATAACAAAGTTGCACGGTGAAATATTGTTATAAAAATAAATCCTGGCTTCTTCCCTTCCTCCCTCTCTCCTTTGGGTGAGGATCCTGAATTCCTGAGGGCAGGTTGTCTCCCTGTTTGGTGTGTGGGACAGCGAGGTCTTATCTCCTGGCATGGTGCAGCTGGCAGACAAAGAGGCAGCTTTAATATTTGAGAAGAGCGAGTTGAGTCTGTGAGAAGAATCCGGGTGAGGTTTCCCGGAGGCTGGCAGAGGTGCTTGGTGTCCGTAAAGGCGCTGGAGAAGGGAGAAGGCTGGCAGTGGCTCAGGGTCACTTGGGAAGGCAGCGTTGACACAAGAGCTTAGGAGGTGAACTGGCCTTGAATGGGCTTTATCTGTCACTTGGAGGGCTTGGTTGTGCTAAGGGGTCAAGTGCTGCAGTAGCCTTATAGTAGGTGTAGTTGGGATCAGACTCCAGCTGCACTGAAGCTGAAACTCCACCGTGGAGTGTGTGGGAGTGTAAGATGTGATTGCCTGTGACAGGAGGAGGTGACACCCCATGACCTGACTTGTCTTCCCAGGGCTGTATTCCTTGTGCCACCTTCAAGTGTACAGAAGGAATGTGCCTCTCTGCTTGTATAAGAAATGTTTAACCTCACCTCAGCTCCCTCCTGGCTTGCAGTGCTGAGAACGGGGGTGAGATTATCCCTGGAGTGGGGAGGAGGCTGGGGATCAAGCTGTTGAAACCGGTTTTTATCACCAGTTGGGACATCAGCTGATAAAACAGGTAGATAGCCGTGTGCCACTGATGGATGCTTGGAGGGAGAACTTTGCTTGCTGGAGCCTGCAAGGAGGACGTTCGGGTTTTGTTTCGCAAAACGCGTTGTAAAAGCGTCAGCCTCGGCCCCCGTGTGCTCCTCCACTGAAACTGAAACGTTAGAATTGCCTGAGAGGAGGTCAGAACAGGTAAAAAACTGCTCCAAAATAGTAAGACTGTGACACGGCCAGTGTGAGACCTCCTGCTTTTCCCCTCAGTCCTCCCCTCCCTCCCAAGGATGGTGCCATAAAGCCAGACAAAGGAGCAAAGCGGACACCACAACCTGCCGTGGAGTCAAATCCCAGCTGGATGAACAGTCTCATTTGCAGGGTGAAGGGGAGGGCTGAAGAGCTGATTGGCCAGAAACAGAAGATTAATTGCAGCCTTGTAATTATTGTGTCCAAACAAGTGTCTCCAGTGGACTTCTTGTCTTCCTCCCACATGTCCCTTCCTGACTGGGAAGTGTCCAGAGTTGCTAATCATTGACAGAGAGATGTTGGGTGGGTGTGTGGAGGTCACATGCTCTTCAAGTGGCTGGCCTCAAAGACTTCTTATTTTCTTCTTTCCAAAGCTGAATTAACATTTCACAATAACTTCTGGAGGCTTGGACAGTTCCAAAGTCATTTAAAAGGAGCATTTTTTCCAACTGATGCAATGGTTTCTGTCTTGGGAAAGCCCTGCTGTAGTTGGTGGCTCAGAATGCCACAGTTGCGCTTCAGTAACTGGTGTGGCTGTAAAACACAGGTTTTAAGGCTAAACCAGGGAGGGTGCAATGCTCTGAGTTACCTTTAAATTGATCTGTTCGTGAGGGGCTGCTGGCTTGTTCTGCTGAGAAGGCTTCTGGTTTACTTGATTCCACTTTTACGGTGTTGAAAATTAAAACCGCTGCTGTTTTTTTTTTTCTCTGAATGGCACCACTGCCTTCTCTGAGAAGCAGTGGCTCGTAGTGCCAGGCCCCCTGGCCACTGGATTTAAGCAGCAGGGACTGCTTGGCCAATTTTTTGGTGCCTGGTGGTGGTCCCTGAGGGCAGATGGAGCTTGTTGGTGTTTCTGGGTGGTGTGTTTGTGGCTATGCCGTGTGGAAAACACCAAAAGCTTGTGTCTGGGTGCCTTGGTGAGGCACTTTCACTTCCTTTGCGCTCTGATTTCCACAGCGTGTTGCAGAACAGCACTCTGTGGGACTGACACTCTGCTTTCCAGGTCTGGGAAGAGCAGCCACGTTTGTGCTGTTCCCGAGGCTTTCCAGCAGCCTGGGATCTCTCTGTGGTCCTGCCCTGTGTCACGTGGACACCTTCCTCTGCAGGATCTCTGGGGAGCAGTCCCCTGTTCCCTCTCTGAAGGTTTTCGGTGTGTTTAATAAATGCTAAGATGAAACCTGTCTTTTTTTTTTTTTTTAGGTTTCTGAATGTTAAACTGGATGAGCAGCCTGCATTATTTACAGGAGTTGCCTTTAGCTGAGCCATGTGGGTTGTAATTTTTTCTCTTAAACATGGGCATAAAACCTCTAACAATGCCCTGGTGGTGGGGGGTGTAGATGTGCCTTTGCCTTAAGTTGCTCTGAGAGCTGTTGCAGGTTTTTAAGCAGTTTTAAAAGCAATCATTTTCAGCAGTGGATGGATGTTTTCTATTTCTCACTAATTACTGCTGTTGTTCTTACTTTTAATTGCGCTAGGCAAGAGCAAAGAGACAGGAATTGGGGAGTTTTGGCACCTGGGAGATTCTAATCACATTCTTGCAATGATTTGGAAGGACTAATTAAGCTCAGCACGTAGAGGAGGAACTGGGGGATTCATTCCTGTCTGCTGTGTGCATGTGTTCATGTTCACAAGGTGCTTTGTTTTGCAGTGCTAGCTTTGTGGATTTCCCCTGTAATTTGGGGAGAAATCACCACTTTTATGCAAGCCGCAATGATTTGTGTGTTTTAAGCAGTTTTTTGACCTTTAAAAAGAAAGGGCAGCTTTGAAGTGGAGGGAAAAACTGTCTGGGGGTGCACATGTGTGTATTTGATATCAGTCTCTCTGTGAATTCCACTTATTCCATAGCTGAGGGCAGAACTGGGAGACAAAATCAGCAGATGGAAACCTGAACCTCCTGTAGAAACCTATTTTGTCTCTTCTCCCCAAATCCAGGGCTTCCAAACTTTGTCCTGGTACCAGCTGTACATTTGAAGTAGGACTTTAACAGTGAAATGTGAGTGATGTGTCTTGAGTGTGTGTGGGGGCTTAAAGTGTGCAGATCAGTCAGATTTTATCTGGAGTTTTGAGCAGGTCACCTTGAGACAAGACACAACTAGTGGAATTTACAACCTGCAGGTTTACAGGAGTTTTATGGGAGGCTGCCACAACATTATGACCGTGCTGTGGATTGGGGTGTATTTTCTCATTCTAACGTTACCTCAGAAGTAAATTGTAGTTTGATTTTTTTTTTATTCATCGAGTAATTCAGCTGAATGGATTTTTTTTTTTTTTTTGGTCAGCTTTGTCTCCGGGGCCTGAATGGAGGTGTTTCTTAAGGTGAAAATGCAAACAAAACTCGAGAGCCCAGGAACCAAAGTGGTTCTTTTAATGTCTGACAGCTTAACAGTGCATGACCAGGGAAATCCTCGAATAGGGACCGTACCTTTTGTTGCTGTTGTAATGTTGGGGGTCCAGAGCAGTGGGACTGGGAGGGAGGGAGCAATGGAAGCGATATACCCGGTAGAGAAAGCAGGAGGGATATTTATTCCCTGTGCTCTCTCCTTTCTCCTCCCATTTGAAAAGCAATAAGTAACTCAGGAACACAAAAAGTCCGTTTACTCGCCTTTTCCCCGCACACTTGGCCTGGCCTTTGAAGACAGCACAGGGGTTGGAAAGCCGCTGAAAACAATGTCCATTTCCAGCCCCCTTTTCCCATGGCACGGCTGGAGCCTGTGGACTCCTCTTGGAGGAGGGAGAGGGATGTGTGCGAGCCCTTGGCGGTGCTGAATCACCGCGTGCTGGCCGGGTGCCGACTGCCCGGGGAAGTGCGATCCTGTGACAGCGATTCGGGCTCTGGCTACAGCAGAACGGCTTTGCTGTGGGGAGCTGAGCTGCCAAAGCCTCCTGTAAAAAAAAAAAAAAAGGAAAAGGGAAAAAAAAAAGAGCAGGCTCCATCCACAGGTACAGTCCGTGGGGACCAGAAGGATTTGGCTGCTGTAGCTGCACTGGGTGCGCGCTCCAGGTCGAGCTGCTCCGGTACTTCTCTCTGGTGGAGACTTGTGATGTGCTGGCTGTGGGCCAGTATAGGAAGCTGAGCTGGCTGTGATTCGGCCTTTTGGGTGGATTTTCAGCTGCTTGAACGAGCTTTCTGTGTGGTTGTCTGCATGCCAGTCCTGCTGCCCTGGGGGGGAAGATCCATCCTGGATGTTGTTCCTTATCCTGCACGTGACCGACTGCTGATGAGTGTTGACTCTAACCTACCAAAAGCTGTCTGTGGCTCAGGATTTCCATGCAGGTGATAAGCCAGACTTCGAGGAAAGTTTATATGGAAAGGCAAGGTGTTGGTGTTTTGGTGGAAAGACTGAAATGTGGGAATAAGGTGTGTTTTTTTTCCGAGAACACATTATCTAGGTGAGAGTAGGGCCCGGTAGCGTGGACTGCCTGGTGTTCACTAACATGAATCCCAAGATCCCCAAGTCCTTCCTAGCAAAGTTTTCACAATCACTGCAATACCTTTGTTGCAAGGAGTGTTACAAGTATGCAATAATCCCATTCCTCTTCTCCCACCCAGTAGGAAGGAAGGCAGTCCCTGTTATACCAGCTGGGTTTTTTTTTCCCCAGTGGTAATAGCTGACAGCTTGACAGATCTTTTCATAAGGAGAGTTGAGAAGTGAGTGACACAGCCCTTAAAAAGCTTAAGACATTTCGTTCCTGCTATCACCCATTTGCTTCACAATTAATGCAGCGATGTCTTTATCCAGTGTGAGGCTCTGTTAGGTTTTATCTGTGACAGCTGTTGCTTTTAAACTACCAAAAAAAAGGGCAGAAATTGTCTGTGGCGTGACAGTCACTTCCACACTGCCTGTGTCAGCAGCTGCTGCTGGCTTGGATCCTGTTAGGAACAAATGTGGCAGGCTGGTTTTTTGTGCCCCTGAACTTTGTTCCTTGTCTCTGTACTTAATGTTTAGTCATCGTCACACAGTCACACTTCTTTGTTTTTTGGGGCTTTGCAGCTATGTCAGCTGGGAAAAACCAAAGGAAACCCCAAACTCGGAGATGTCATAAGACATGCAAGCGTGATTGCGTCCTTTTAATGTTGGTTTCTGGGGGGAAGAGGTTCAGAGGGGAAGTTGCAGTTGGTTCAGCAGATCTGAGGATCAAAACTAGTCTCCCATATGCCAAATAAGTAGCTTTTGATTCTTCTTTCACCTGCACTCCTGTGAGACTGTCCCAGGTGTACCCCCTGTCCTCAGGTTAAGGCTCTCCCAGTCAGGGAGTCCTGCTGGATGCTTGAAAAACCAGCCTCACGTTTTCCCAGGTTAAAGTTTTACCGTGGGAGGTTTGTGCCCAGTGCCCCCCTGCGTGTCAGAACTCATGAAGCCTGGCCAGTGAGACACAGTCCTCCCACCTGAGGAATCTCTTCCTGTAAAGAGTTTAATGTATGTATTTGCAGCAGCTCTGGAGTTCTAGTCTGCAGCAGTAAACCTGGGTGTACCTTCCCCTCTTCTCCCTCCTGCAAACCCCCTTGTTCTCCTCCGCTGGATTGGGTGGATACTGAGGGGCTTGCTGGGCAGAAACTCCTCCTGGTGGGTCCTTGAGGGCTTAGCAGGCCTAGGCTGGGCTCTGCAGAGAGAAGGTGGGAGAGAGCTCTGTGTCCTGCAGTGCTCCAGGTTCTGGGAAGGTTTTGTAGCTTGGGAGCGGTGCCAGCCCTAAGCTTGACTCCGTGCCTCGGTGTGGCACTGCTCCAGACCTAATAAACCCTGCTGGACTGCAGTTGACTTAACACAGACTCAGCTTTGTTGTTTCCGTGTACGTGGCATAATTAATTTGTAGTGCAGATAAACAATCCCCAGGTAATCAAGAGCTTAAGTACGTGCTTGCAGTTTTGTGAGGTGGGGTGTGTTTGCCAGCTAGTGACTGTGCAGTGTGGTCCCCTCCTGTTAGGCTTTGGAGTTGAATACTTTTAGTTTGTTTTCCCTTTCCTCCACCCCATTTAAATGGAGGATTCAACATTTAAATGTGCGTTTTCAAGCTGATTGTCAGAAAGCTGCCTCATGCTGTTCAGTGGCTTCTGCGGCCTTGAAACCCCAAGTCGTCCTGTGGCTGAATCCGTTTTTGTGCTTTTCCCCTCTGCAACACCCATGTTAGGCAGTTGTTTTAACTTGTTTGCTTCTTTCCTTCATGACAGATGACATCTGGGGGGACTGAGAGCATCCTGATGGCCTGCAAGGCCTACCGAGACCTGGCGTACGAGAGAGGCATCAAACAGCCAGAAATGTGAGTGGTCCCACCTCCCCAGCTCTTGGCTTTGGGGGCTTGTGGGATTTACTGTCCCTCTTGAGACGGCAGCTGGACCTCAATAATCCTTCATTTCACAGCCCCTTGCCACCTCCTCTGTGTCTAGAGGAGGGAACTCGGGGTGGAAAGAAATGGTTCAAGGGCATAGCAAGCTTTAAGCAGCCTGGGGGGCTCAAATGTTGCCGGGGGGGGCTGTGATGAGCAGGTGTATTTTGGCAATACCTGTCTGCTGGTCTAGACAACCTGCCCATACCAGCTTTGGGCCTCTCTTGAGCAGAGATTGTCAGGCCCTTTGAAGCATTCGAGGGTTTTGATTTATTTGGATCAAAGAGGGTTTAGCCTGAAAACACTGGGACTGGTTGGAGCTCAAATGAGGAATTGTGCTAATCATTACGCTGCTAATGGAGGATTTGCTGTCCCTAATGTGCTGCTTCTTTTCTAGATGGTGCAGCAGAAATATTTCTCTGGTTAATTGCTGATGAGGGGAAAACGTAGAAAGAAATGAAACACTGGTGTTCGTCTTCTGCTGAATTCCTGTGGTTCTTTTCTTCCCTCTCTGATGTTTAAGGCCCTGATAATAATACGAGGCCTCAGGAAAAAAAGGCTAATTAAGGCTGTTCAAACAGCATCTGCCCTCTGTGAGGTGGGAGACACAAATGTTACATTCATGTGGCACGTTTATGCTGCTCCTTCCTTTTTGTGTCTTCTCCTCTCAGGGAGGGTGGCTGGGGGGAGATGGAGACGGTACAATCCTGTTTGATATAACAAGAAAGCAGATTTCTCGGGAATTCTAGCTCCTGGGTGACAGAAGACCATGCCAGGGTGTTGTTCAAGATGGGGTGTCCATCGTGTTAGTCCAGACCAGGTGCTGCCTGGGTCGACACACACGCTCTGTTCCTTTTCCAGGTTGGTCCCAGTGAGCGCCCACGCGGCGTTTGACAAGGCAGCGCATTACTTTGGGATGAAGTTGATTCAAATCCCATTGACCAAGGCTATGGAAGTGGATGTCCAGGTAGTGCTTTAGGCAGCACATCGCTCCTTGTGTGCATAATTAGCATTGTACAGCAGCTAGCAAGAAATCTACCGATCCGGCCAGCAAGAGGGGTGAATGCTTTCTGGAAACAAGATAAAATGGCATGAGGGAAGTGCCTGTCACTGCACATGAGATTTTGGTTGAAATAACTTGATGTAAACCTTCCCTCTATCTTCTTTGATTCATTTAGGATCAAGTAATTTATGCATTTCAGAAATAGCCCCAGATTTCAGATGAGGGTGAACAAAAATATTCCAGGATTTCCAAGTGGATGAGTTAATGCCTGCTGGTGCTTGTGGCTCGTTGCTTTGCTCAGTCTGCTTTTTTTGTGCGTTGGTTTGTAAGACCAGACTCTGCATGTTTTCACTTTTTATCTTTTTTGGCAGGGTGGCACTTGGTAAACGGAATGTGAGCATCTTCTCTCTTTAAATCTTCAGGCAATGAGGAGAGCCATCTCGAGGAACACAGCCATGCTGGTCTGTTCTGCTCCCCAGTTCCCACATGGAATTATGGACCCGATTGAAGAGGTGGCAGAGGTAGGATACCCATCCCTCTAGGGAGTTCTGCGTGCTGTAGGAATAAAAACAGCGCAAGAAGAACAGAGGGGGCTTCCAGGATGCCCACCATTGAATTTGGTGGGAGGGACATGCTGGTTGAAGGGTAGTACTGTCCTCAAATGGGGTGTCAACCAACAGCAGAGTGTGTAGGATGCAATTTGGGAGCAAGGGGGAGTGCTTCTGGTTGGTCTCATAGT
The DNA here is from genome assembly GCA_035584735.1 of Pseudotriccus pelzelni. Taxonomy (NCBI): domain Eukaryota; kingdom Metazoa; phylum Chordata; class Aves; order Passeriformes; family Tyrannidae; genus Pseudotriccus; species Pseudotriccus pelzelni. Next base: position 2,413,186 of record JAWMRA010000162.1, on the reverse strand, counting down.
CACACATTCCCCCTCATTCCTGAAACAAAAGAACAGCTAAACAGTCCACCTGGTGAAAAGGCTTTGGTTTAGGGCCTGATGGTTGTATCAAAACTGGTCTGAACTCTGAGTTAGGAGTCAAAAGGCTTTTCAATTTTATTTTTCAGACACACCTCTTGATTTCTTCCCTCTCTGTGCTCCAGTTATTTATTTTGTGTGGAACCAGCCAGGGCCTCTGCCCTTCTGTTCTTTTGGCTCGTGCCCTTGTACTGCATCGAGGATACTCCTTTCAGACTGTGTTGCCATATCCCTTTGGCAAACACAGCAAACTATGAAAATGCCATGGTTTTTTTCTCTGTGTGGAAGGCAGGAAAAGGGGTCCCACAGGTAGCCAGCCCTTCCAAATTTATCCTCTTGAGATAGGCTTGAGAGCGGCATGATGCTCCTGAAGGCTTCAGTGAATGTTTATTTGTGAAATGGCCAGTACATCTCGGTGACTGGAGTTCGGGTGCCCCAGCCACATAATTTTCTTCCCTGATCTCTTGTTCACACACAGCTGGCAGTCAAGTACAAAATCCCCTTCCATGTGGATGCCTGCCTGGGTGGATTTCTCATTGCGTTCATGGACAAGGCAGGGTTCCCTCTAAAGCGTCCCTTCGATTTCCGCGTAGAAGGTGTGACCAGCATTTCTGCTGATACCCACAAGGTAAGAAGAGGGTCTTGCAGTGTTTTCATCTCTGGGTTGTGATTTCTGTTGCCATCCCTGCCTTCAGGCATTTCTGCTCTGTGTGGGGGAGCACTGAGGTGCAGGGGTGTAGGGGCTGCTGTGTTCATGTGCTTTGTGCAACGTGCCGAAGTACAGAACCACAGAATCATTTGGGTTGGAAGATACTTCCAAGATTGAGTCCAGCCTTTGATCCCCACCTTGTCACCCAGATCAGAGCACTGAGTGCCATGTCCGGTCATTCCTTGAACACTTAAAGGGATGGGAACTCCACCATCTCCCTGGGCAGCCCCTGCTAATTCCTGACAGCTCCATGTGTGAAGAAATTCCTTCTGATGTCCAACTTAAAACTTCCCTGGTGCTGCTTGAGGCCATTCCTGCTCCTCCTGTCCCTTGTTCCCTGGGAGCAGAGCCCGACCCCCCCCTGGCTCCCCCATCCTGTCAGGGAGTTGCAGAGCCAGAAGGTCCCCCCTGAGCCTCCTTTTCTCCAGGCTGAGCCCCCCCAGCTCCCTCAGCCCCTCCTGCTGCTCCAGCCCCTTCCCAGCTCCGTTCCCTTCCCTGCACACGCTCCAGCAGGGGTTGGTGTGACCCAAGGGCAGGACCCGACACTGGGGCCTTGTTGGAGCTCAGCCCATGGATCCAGCCTGTCCAGATCCTTGTGCAGAGCCCTCCTGCCCCCCAGCACAGCAACAGTCCAGGCACATGGTGAGTGCTTGGCTGTGTTCCTGTGCCCTCTTGGTGCTCTCTGACGCCGTCTGTGTCCCTTGCAGTATGGCTACGCCCCCAAGGGTTCTTCAGTGGTGCTCTACAGCGACAAGAAGTACAGGAAGTACCAGTTCTTCATAGCCCCCGACTGGCAGGGGGGTATCTATGCCTCCCCCTCCGTGGCAGGCTCCAGGCCTGGTGGGATCATAGCTGCATGCTGGGCAACTCTGCTGCACATAGGAGAGTCAGGCTACGTTGAGGCCACGAAGAGGATCATTAAAACAGCCCGATTCCTCGAGTCAGAGTACGTATCTTTGTGTTTGGGTTGTACTCTTCAACCCTGCGCTGGACTCCTCCTCACAGACCGCTCCTGTTTGTTTCCCTGGAGGAGCTGTGGTGTGGGACCTGCTGGGTAGGGATCTACTGGGCAGTTCTGGGAGAAGATGCTTCATTTATGCCCAGAGAGGAGGGGTGCAGACACCTTTATTCAGCTGGCTTTGCTGGAGAATTCCTTCTGCCTCAGCCATGGCTGAGGAGGGAATCTGGAGGGAGGACAAAAGAAGGGTTATTCTCTCTTGTTGGGGTGCTTGTGTGGCTGTGTGAGACTCTGCCAGTCTGTCTTCTCTTGCCTTTTTGTCTTCCCTCTTTCCCATTTCTTCCTGAATTTACTTGACTTTGGGGTATGTCATGACACGGGTCCTCTTGCAATTCCCACTGACCTGGGCTGGCTGCAGGATTTTTGGGTGGGAATGTGCTGTCATCTGTTCCCTTCTGTAGCTTTTCCCTTAAGGCTCCAGCTAGGTGGGCAGAATGTCTGAACCCTGATCAGTCATTTCTTTTCTCCTTTTTCCATCCAAGGTTGAGAAAAATCGACAGCATCTTCATTTTTGGGAAACCGGAGGTGTCCGTGCTCTCCATCGGCTCAGACACTTTTGACATTTATCGATTATCCAATTTTTTAGCTGCAAAAGGATGGAACTTAAATGTCCTACAGTTCCCACCAAGGTGAGTGTGTGTGGAGGCCAAGATAAGCAAGATGGGGATCTTCAGGCCACGCAGATCTTATGATCTGCTGAGTGGTGTTGTCCATGTCTTATAAATTGTGTGGAGACTTGTCCTGTGCAGAGAAAGAATTACTCCTGTAACTGCTGATATACAGCAGCGAGGATAAAGCAATAGTAATTTTAATGAGCCTGGCAGAGGAACATATCTGCGGCTCGCTTTCTATTTACCTCTAATGTAAGCAGCAAAATATAAATAACTGAGGCTTTATCTCACATTTAGTTAACTGAGGGTTTATGGGTTTATTTTTAGTATCTTCCTGCTGCCCATTGGAGATGAAGGTAATTGAAAGAACAGTGAAGGGCTGATCACTTTCAGTGATGTAAAAATCAGTGTTTGCCAGAGACTTTCCTGGAGTGGGTAGTTGGGTTTTTGTGGGTAAAAGGGGCCAGTGCTCTCAGATGTAGCAGCACTGAAAAAATTTTTGACTGGCCACACAAAGCAGAGTCTAGGGAGCCTGAGGTGATTGATAGCTCAGAGGTGCGTGTAGCCCTGTTCCTTCTGGTGGATGCCAGCGTCCACTCTGGGAGTGGAAATGTCCACTCTGGAAGCTGCAGAGGAAGGAGAGGGAAATGATGGCAAGGATCACCATCCTTGCAGGCAGCTGCATCTTTCTTACCAGAGGTCCCTGGAATGAGGTGAGAAAATTATATTTAAACCTAATGGTGAAGTCAGGAAGGAAGGGAGGAGGAGCTGATGTTTTGCGGAAGAGCTGAACTCTCCAAGCTTGGTTCCTGTAAGTATTTTGCAGGGATTACCCTTAGTGATGCTTAAGGAATACTGGTTTTAGGGGCATACATGGTTATCGCTGGCCACAGAAGGACTGAAGTGCTGTCAGTTGCTTGGAAAATAGGGAGCTGTATGTTCTGAAGGTGGTTAATCTCTCCCTCTGCCCTGCCTGCCCAGCATCCACCTCTGCATTACTCAGCTGCACACGAAGCCCGGCGTTGCTGAAGAGTTCCTGAGGGATGTCAGAGACAGCATCGACGACATCATGAAGGACCTCAACGCCAAGACCACAGGCATGGTGAGGAGCACACAGTGAAGGGGGTGTTCTGGGGGCTTGGGCACGTTTCTGCTGTGTAACAGCCTGCTCTTCTCTGCTTAGGGAGCTATCTATGGAATGGCACAGTCCGTCCCAGACAGGAGCTTGGTAGCGGAGATTTCCCAGGCGTACCTGGATGGCCTCTACAGCACGGATGTTCCTTGCAGTGAAAAGCACATGAACGGCTCTCCCGGCCACCACTGACTGCAGTGCAACAATGGATGCCTTGCCAGCTGGCACTGGGGTGGTTCAAAAGGTTTCCTAAGGGAAGAGATTGCAGTAAGCCTTTGTTCCTACAGCTGCAGGTCTGAGCGTGGCTTGATCTGGACGAATTCCTTCCCTGTCTTAGGCTGTTCTGAAATCCACGTTATTTTCACGCCCAACTTCATTTTTAGGGCTTTTCTTTTCCCCTTGCCTGTTTTATCATGGCTGTTGATGGTCAGTTGAATGTCCATTCCACAACTCCAAACTCCTCAGGTATTCTGCGTGTCACTTCATTCCTCGCTGTTCCTCTTCCTCAGACCTGGTATTCAACCAGTGTCCAGCCAAGTGTTAGATTTGAGTTCTCATGTTGTGTTCCAAAGCTTCAATCTTCCCAGGAGTTAAAGGTAGAAAATAAATTGAAAATTTTGTTTTCTTTTGAGTATTCCTCTAAGCTACTGCATTTAACAGACCGTGCTGGGAGCCTTATATCTGTGTAATGCAGAGCTGATAAATTGGCAAAGGGAAGATGGTCATGGACTCCTTTTGAAATCCCCTCTGGAGATCTCAGTGAGACTGCAATCGATATCTGCTGCGGGGGAGAAAAAACCGACACAAAATCCTTTTCTGGAACCTCTTGAATAGCAGCAGAAACAGAAACCCAAGCGGGTGGTGTAGGGAGAGGAGCCGGATGGTACTGAAAATCCCGGGTACGTCGTAGCAGCTTTGCTTCCCTGCCTCTTCCAGAAGACATGCATTTACCACCTGGAGGGCTGTTTGTTTTTTCTTACCTTGCACAATTCTGGAGGGAGGTGCAAAACCGATTTCACTGCTCATAACTTGAAGGTTTTCCACTGTCCCCTCATGATGCTGTAGCAGAGCCAGCCGGGCCCTGGATGTCACGTGGCGCCAAAGCTGATGGTTGTTTTTGGTTTTTTTACCGCGATCTTTTAGTATCAAAAAGGTGACTTTTTTGTAATAGTAGTAATCTCAGCTCTTTGCACTGATTCTTTTAAGGCACATTCTCAAAAGGGCATTCACCATTGTGCCTTGATGCTTCTCTGGCTTGTTTTGTTTGGTTTTGGTTTTTCGTGGGACGCCAGGGAGGGCTGGAGGGTTCAGCTGTTGGCCGTGGTCGTCTCTTTATGGTACTATGCTGAAAATAAACCTCAAAGGCAGGCTGGCCTCAGAGGAAGGACACCTGCCTGGAAGGTAGGGTAGTAGTTGTATTGAGCCAAGTCCCTTCGCAGTATTACAAAGATGCTGGGAGAGCTCGGAGAGGCAGAGGAAAGGATGCAGCAGGTCGGAGGTGCTCAAGCCTTGGGGTGTAGGACTCAGCCTTCCTATTTTATCTCTGTTGTTTTTATGGTGAGAGTTTTTTCCCCAGTGCAGCTTGTGAGGCAGTTGTAGCCTCAAGGACAAGCCAGAATCTCCTTAAGTTATCCAGTACCAGCAGAGTTACTCCTGCAGGGCTTTCCCATGTTTCCTCTGAGCTTTTTGCATGGAACAGAGAGTTTCCCACATGGAATTCCACTCGTGGGCACAAGTTTCATGCCATGTCTGCACAGGGGATCAGAAGACATCTCTCTGCCGCAGAGGGCCTTTGCCTGAAGCTGACCCTTGCCGAAGCACACACTTGCACAGTAATTTTGCAGAATGAGAAAGTCACTTACCAGCCACTGCACAAACCAGTGCAGCCCTGGGCCCAGCCACTGTGGAGAGAATATTGGCTTGCCAATGGCTTTATTCTCAGTGCTAGGATACAAAAGTATTTTGGCCATCTGCCCCGAAATTGATGACTTGATGCGTGTCTCTGGGCCCTTTTGAAATCACTGAATTGCCTGAGAGTCCCTTGATGGGGTTATCAGCGCTGGCAGTTTGTGCTGGACCTGTTTATTCTGTCAAGGTCTTGCCCGTGTGACCATTACTGCATCTCTGAGTTTTGCAGTACTTTGGAGACAGTTTTAAGTGTCTGGCTACTGTGATGGTTCTCTTTTGAACTGAGATTTAACAAAAACAAAGCAAAAAAAGGGAGGTACTCTTTTCGTTTCTGCTTTAAAAGAAAGAAGGGATGGTTTAGGAATGGGCTGAAGGAGAGAGAAAATCCCTTCTCTTCTTTCCCTGGTTGCATTTTTCCTCCCAGGAAGTAGATGGATCTAACAGATCAGTGCTCCATTTCACATTTCTGGAAGTATTTGAAGATGTCATTTGTAAGTCAATGTATTCTATTCTGGGCTCTGCTTATTAATAATATTTGTGGGTTTAGTTGTTTTCATGTGTGTTTGTCCTATACTGTAAATGTAATCCTGTGGTCAGGAGCGGGCCACTGTAATTTACTGGTGTGTAGTCTTTATTCATCCTGGTCACCTCACGTGTAACCTGCATCTCCTTTCATCATGCCAAATGGTCGTAGAAAAATGGATTAACAGGCTGTGTGATTACTTAAAAGACAAAAAAAAAAAAAAAAGAAGAAATTGATGAACTGGATTATGATCTGAAACTGGATGGTACTTTAGACCTGGAGGGATCTCCGTGACTGTTAATTCCCATGAGATTTCCAGCTGTCAGCTTTTCCAAGCGGGACACCGGATCTGTTGCTTGTACAGAGCACTCCCAAGGGATTTGCCTGCTCTTAGGTACTAGACTGAAGAATATCCAGTGGGATGGACCAAGAAGAGATGTGTGTCTTCATGCCATGGATTTCATCTGCACTTTTCTGATGACTTTGGGGGAGAGGGGGAGTGGAAGGGTTGCGTACAACACAATAATATCCTGCCCAATAAATCCACATGGACTTTTTAACGAACAAACAGGATGAGTTCACCTGATGGCAGTATTTCTGTGTTTCTCTGATTTGCCACTGTAAAACCGGAGGCTGAAATAGCTGAAGAGATGGTGAAAATGGGCCTAGTTTGTATTAAAACGGTGTGTTTAGCTATGTAGGCTCCCTGAGCTCTTATTTTCCTGTTTCAGTGTTCATTTGAGTGAGTTCATTTGGGGACCTGTTGTTCCTGGTTTCTGCTCATTCCCAGCCCGGGCTGGGGCAGGGAGGATGGTTTATGAACCTTACTAACTCTGCCTGAGGGCTGCTCTGTCATTCTGTCAAGATGAAGGGGGTGTCTGTGCCTACGTCTTGTGTGATGTTCAAAGATGCTGAAAGCTCTCATTTAAGAGCTATGGATTTTTCTACTAATGCTTTGTAGAACTTAAAAGGGTTAAAAAAAAACAAAAAACAAAGAGGAAAAAAAACCAGACCGGAATTGGGTGTTCGTAGTGTTTTTCCCCAGACTGTTGTGCTGAAAGCAGCTACTGCTGGCTTCACATCAAGTTCTTTGTTGTATTACTGAAGATCTTGTACCAGCAAATCCACCCACAACCTCTTTTGGGGGGTGTAAGCAACCCCTGGCCTGTTGCTGTGCTGCTTGTGTACCTTTTGGTACACAAACACCTCGTGTTTGTGCCTTGGCTGTGGCACACCTGTGATTTTACTTGAGCAGTTTTTACCTGCTCTGGCTTGGATCATCTTTTTCAGATCCTGATTACTTTGAGGCCAAGGCATGTGATGCTTCTCCATGAAGTTTTCCCAAGGCAGAAGCACCCTCCTGAGAGCAGTACCTGCCTTGGGGAGACCTGTTGGTGTCATTTGATCAGTGAGGCCTCTTTCCAAGCCGACATCAGGTTAACCAAGACGTTTATTGTAAACATCATCACTTGGCATCCTACTAAAGGCCGGTTCCAGTCGGGATGAGACCATGTGCCTGCTTGTAATACTGTTGGAGAGGGGTTAGAGGGATGACAAACTGCACATCACCTTGACGGTTTGTTACAGAGAGACCAAAGGGTTCACAAAACATGTTTTAGGCAGAGTAGAAGCAACAACGCCGTGGCTGGATGGGGTCAGGCTTGGAAAAGATTTACTGGTGCAGTTGTGTAACGTGACTCTGGAAGGACATGAAGCTGTTGGAGCAGGTCCAGAGGAGGGGGCACCAAGTTGATTAAAGGAATGGAACAGCTCTGCTATGAGGAAAGGCTGGGAGAACTGGGATTGTTCAGCCTGGAGAGGAGAAGGCTTTGGGGTGACCTGACTGTGGCCTTCCAGGACCACAAAAAACATGGAGAGGGACTTTGTACAAGAGCATGTAGTGACAGGACAAGGGAGAATGGCTTCTCGCTGACAGAGTAGGTTTAGATTGGATATTAAAAAAAAATTCTTGCCTGTGAGGGTGGGCAGGCCCTGGCACAGGTTGCCCAGAGAAGCTGTGGCTGCTCCTGGATCCCTGGAAGTGTCCAAGACCAGGTTGGATGGGGCTTGGAGCAACCTGGGCTAGTGGAAGGTGTCCCTGCCCACAGTAGGGGGTGGAATGGGATGAGCTTTAAGGTCCCTTCCAACCTAGGCTATTCTGTGATCTTATGAGTTCCTACTTGTGCAGTCAGCCTAAGACTCATGGTATTGCATAAAATAAACTTGCCTTTAAAAGCTACTTTTATTCTGTGGCCCCACTTTAAATGCTTTAAATGGTGAAAGGAAGATTGAGCTGATAAAAGCTTTCTTCCTGCTCTTGCCACAGGTAAGCTTAGACGGTGCTTCCGCTTTACAGTGTCAGAAACAGGAGGCACTTGCAACAAAAGTCTGAGGTCCTCCAGTTTATTGCCCGTCTCTCTCTCCCTTTTTTGTTAAGCTTATTTGAGTCCTAAAACTCGCAGCCGAGGAAATGCTGTTTTGGCAAAACTGCAAAATCTGCTCTCGTTAGCTTTGGCATTGCCCCCCCTTCCCCCTTTTCTGTCATCTGGGACAGAAGAGCATTACTGCAGTTAATTTGTCCTCTTTTGTAGTGGCTTAAGTGCTGTCCCTGGAACCAGCTCAGCAAGCTAATGGCTTTTAGAAATAAAGTACTGAGGATATGTTCCTAATCTGTGGAGCTAAAAATTCAATATGTAAACGGCTTGGGTTGCTGAGTGCATTAATATCAGTACAAATGAGTACTGCGAGTCCTAATGATAGCAATTAGTATTTTATCTGATACCTGGCTCCGTCCTACTGCTCCGAGAATTAAAAACAAATCCTCCAGTGGAGATTTTGCTTTTCCCCCAGCTTTTTAGTGTGCTCATAAATTGGGTTTTTAAACTGCTTCTGAAGTAATCCTGTGTCTTGTGAAGCTTTTGAGCAGGGAAAAGGTTCTCTTCCGGAAATAAACGCAGCTTTATCTACTCTCCTATAATGGGAAGGGAAACATATTTTTTTTGATGCTTTCACAAATAAGCAGGTTTTTGTCTTACATGAAATGCTGTCCTGCCGGCAGCTTTAAAATCAGGTCAGCTTGTTTTCTGTAGGCCAGCTGAGGAAGCAGTAGTAGTTTTTCCCTCTGTTATGAGCAGCAACTCCAGGGCTGCAGGGAAAGGGATTCCAATGGCTGGGCTAAACAGAGGCTGTTTATCCCCCCCTGCCTCCTCCCTCTGGAATGAGGAAGTGCTTTGGGACTGCAATCCTACAGAATCCTGGAATGAGTTGGGTTGTAGGGACCTTAAAGCCCATCCAGTCCTACCCCGTGCCACGGGCAGGGACACCTTCCACTGTCCCAGGTTGCTCCAAGCCCTGTCCAACCTGGCCTTGGACACTTCCAGGGATGGGG